>OX328123.1:45649016-45987535 GCA_946811695.1 Gonocerus acuteangulatus
TTAAAATATTATTAAAAGAAAAATCTAAAAGAAAATTTTATGATGTCATTTTAGAAATAAATTTGCTGTAACATGTGAATTAAATAGCAACATAATTCTAAAACATATTAATCCATAGAATCAGCCTCATTTAAACATTAACTATTATTGATTGGGGTGGTGGGGGTGACCCTGCTCCGGCATGGTGCCGGTCGGGTGGGGGTGGGTCTTCTGGTGTCGTGGGCCCTCAGGACCAAAGGGTCCATGAGCTTGGAGGGTCTGGTCGGCCTGGTCCCACCGAACAAACCCCTGTCACAAGCTCATGTCGTGTAATATCTAAACCCTCATCTAGTGGGGGGCCTGCGATATCGGTGGTCGTGCCCTCGCCTGGTCGGGTCCTGTCGGTGGTGGTGGCGCTATCTGTCACCACAATCAAGGCATAAATCGCCCGTGTGGCTGACATGCCTTAAAACAAGAAAAAAAAAACTCGGTATATCTGCGACAGAGACGTTTGATAGGATCAAGCAGGCTTACCCATATAATACTTTAGCAAGAAGTGGTGTGTTTCGGTGGCACAAGTCCTTTTCCGAGGGCCGGGAAGAGATCGCCGGTAAAGACCGTGCTGGAAGACCTTCGACTTCGACAAACACCGACAAGTGACTCCTGGACAAACAGCCAACTCCAAGTTGTACGTGGAAGTACTCAAGAGACTCAAACGAAGAGTCAATCGGGCCCGAAAAGACATCGCAGCCGACTGGAAGTTGCACCACGACAACGCCCCGACTCACACCTCCTTTCTTGTGACCAGCTACCTGACCAAGGCAGGCATCCCAACGCTTCCCCAGCCGCTCTAAAGCTCAGATGTGGCCCCCGGACTTCTTTCTGTTTCCTCGCCTGAAAATACCGACGAAAGGAAAGCGACCACTTCGCTGTCGTTTTCAGACGACAGAGGGGATGCAAGCAGCTTCTACCGCGGCTCTAAAGGCTATTCCGGAGAATGGCTACCGTGACGCCTTCAATGCTTGGAAATCGCGCTGGCAGCGCTGTAATGACGCAGGAAGAGCCTATATTAAAAGTTTTAAAAACATTGTAAAGGTTGGATCAATACATTTTTTTTAATCGACTCAGTCCTATTACTTTTCGGACAGACCGCGTAAAGTATTTTCAACCTTTTTTATTTCATTACTCAGCTCCTAAGGCGCATTGGACGAAATCCATCGGACAAGTGTCGATTATTTTTCAGTGCAAAATCGCCAGAAACAAAAATAGGCCCTATCGGTGATCCCAAAATATTATACTCCCCTTGTATGTAATTTATGCGTATACAAATTATTATTATTATTGACAGAACGATGTAAAATGAAGTGGATTTAGGCTATCGTATAACAGGAGAAGTATAAAGGTATTTCAGAGGTGGGAGTGGAGGGGGCGATTTAAAAATTTATGATCCTATAAACATAACAGCTTAGTCCAATGATGCCGTTAAGCATGATACAATTAAATATTATGTTCATCCATCTGTTGTTAATATACGTAGAAGCAATTACGAATAACTCATATTCATCATCATTACAAAGCGATTCTAGATTTTCGAGGGTTAAAGATTTTTATATCTTTTAGGGTAAATGCTTCATAATTCCTGTCAAATACATGCCATGTATCTTCGTCAAAATTTGATGAGATCCTTGTCATTAAACAAACCAAATCGCCTTGAAGGATTGTTTGATAAAAATAAAATTATCTTCTTTATTATTGATAAATTTAGAAAATTAATAAATAAATATTCCAGGTAATTGTCGAGATACCTCAGTGTTGCAGGAACAAAAAATATAGATGTTGTTTAATGATTCATTTTGTCACACTGGCAACACTGACTCACCGAGTGTAACCTTCTCAATGTCGACTGAACAGGTTAGCTTTATGGGGTTACACTGGAATGAAAATATTTTTATATATAATTTTTTTTCAGAGAATAAATCAATTTGAGCACTTCTCATTTCATATAGACATAAATGCCCAACAATGGTGACCGAGCATATAATGCCAAACGTAATTTCTTTTGAAATTACGTCATAGGTTGCATTTCCCAAGGAGTGTCTTATTGTCAGTATGCTGATGACCTCCTGATCTACACCTCATATTCACGACTTAACGAGGGACAACAAAAAATACAGAATACGTTGAACAAATTAGATAAATGGTGTACTGAAACAGGGTTTCAATTCTCTAACGACAAGACGAACTATATAGTATTCTCCAGGAAAAGAGAAAACCAAATTGCCCAATTATTATTACACCAAAAAGCCATTGACAGAACTGACTTACTCACATTTCTGGGAATGACATTAGACAGAAAACTGACGTGGTTACCCCACCTAAAGAGACTTCTTACCAAATGCAAAAAAATCCTTGAATTTGTTAAGAATCCTTAGTAATACTAAATGGGGTGCTGACAAATGTACCATGCTCACATTCTATCGTTCCTATACCAGGTCTCTTCTGGATTATGGTTGCGTAGCATATTCTTCTGCCAGTCCAACCGCTCTTAAACTACTCAACACCATACACAACACTGGACTAAGGCTTGCGACAGGAGCATTTAGGACCAGCCCTTCAGAAAGCCTATGTGCATTAGCTGAAGAACCACCACTGCATATCAGGCGTCGAATGGTTTGTTCTAAATTTATTATAAAGTCGAAAGGACTTGGTACACCATGTGTAACTGATTTTATAAATAATATAAATTTTAATATATACTTATTGGCAAACTGCAAAAGAAAACCATTAATTGTAAGAGTTTTAGAAGATAGAAGATTCCATATCATAACAGAAACATCTATCCTCACAAACACATTCACTGACATTCCACCTTGGAGAGTAAAGAACTTAAGGATTGACATAACATTAACAAAATACAAAAAGACTGACCCAACTTCTACTGTGTTTTATAAAAATCTATTGAACTAATGATGCGACAGGATACTGACACGTTTTACACTTGCAGTGACGGTTCCAAGACTAAATTCGGAACAGGAGCAGCTGCAATTGTTGACGACAACACTTACCTACTGAAACTACCCGACGAGACGACTGTATATACAGCTGAACTGCACGGAATACTGTTAGCACTAACAAACGTTCAAGACAGAATAAATCGACACATAACTGATTGCACTGACTCCTTATGTTCGTTACTCTCCATACAAAACATTTACAGTACACATCCAATCATCAGTAACATATTATCACAAATATATAAACTACAAAACAATAATACACACATTACACTACTATGGTTACCTGGACACGAAGACATCAAACTCAGTGCTGCCGTCGACTTACAAGCAAAACTAGCCACTCAAAGACCAACCTTTGACTTACATACTGTGACTTCATCGGACTTATACAAAACATTACTTACTCACATTCAGTACGAATAAGAAAGTGAGTGGTATCAAGCAGAAATAAAATTACGAGAAATTAAAAATACAACGAAAGCCTGGTCAAAGGAACACTTCTCTCGACGAGATGATGTTATTTTAACCAGGCTTCGAATTGGGCACACTCTACTTACCCATTCGTACTTACTAGAAAGAAAGGACAGACCAACTTGTAAATACTGCAATGATACTCTGGCAGTTAAACATATACTTACAAACTGCAGACAACTCAATAACTTAAATATGCCCCACGACTTACACGACTTGCTGACAGAAGGTAGCCCACACATCCATACACTACTTAAATATTTAAAAAACTCACAGTTATACACCAAACTGTAAATAATTTATTGGACTTTGTTAACGAATATTTCGAAATTTCATCATTTAATCTAATTATTACTTTAGTTCTAAACTATGTAATCTATGCCATGAAGAATTAACTGTTCAGCATTTCCTAACACAATGCAAGGGATACAACCAACAACGGCAACATAATAACATCTCAGGCAGTATGGATGAAATCTTATCAGATGAAGAAAGGACAGTACAAAAAGTACTGAAATTTATTAAAGACATCGGCCTATACTATCAAATATAAAACTAGAATCAAACATATATATATATATATGTAAAGCTTGATAATTTAATGAGGACTTACCATTTACACTTTGGATAAATACACCATTGCTTAATAACAGCAACATACCTGGAACACAGGAAGATAAAGTCAAAACAATTAATAAGAAATATTGAAAATTAAGCTATTTATATCTCAAGATACAAACGAGTCTGAAAACGCCATTAACAATCGGTTGTATGGCGGTTGCCAAATTAATCTAGAGATTTAGTACGTCTTTTGGAGATTTCATCCGACTTGCGTCTGATCAATTTATTATCGCATCGATTTTTACCACATTTGTCACCAATCGGCACATAATCAAGTCAAGCTCTACAGTAGCTCAAACAGAATTTGATGCGATTAAATTTCACTTAAAGACGACGAGAAATAAGCAGAATTTACCAATTCAAGGACCTTGTTTTAACGAAAAATATCAGAGGCAATTGATTCCTTTATATTCTGGGCTCTACAAGATTTCGGATGGACTACTTTTCATTTTGGCGAATAAGATATTATTATAGATAAATAACCAATCTAACGAAAAATCCGTCGTGTAGGACCTGCAGAACTAAGGGCATTCCTCGGCAACTTGGTTAGATAAGTTTTTGCCGTCTTCCAAAAGAATTTCCTTAAAATAAACTGTAGCTTTGCTCATTTAAGCAGGCAATGGACAGCTGAATCAATATACAATTTTTATTTAACGTTGTTCTGGGGAAACCCAAATTTATTATTGCCCGATTATGGTTATATTATACTCCTTCTAGATGAACTGATATTACTGGTTAATGGACTCGTCCAATCGTTTCTTTTAGGAATAGTAAATACCACGTATAATGGTGAAAGTGATATAATTGTGGCCAGTATCGCGTGTAATGAAGGTTTAAAAAAGAAGTTCTAACGTTCAATTATGTGTGAAACCTGAAAAATTGATATAATTTACATGGTGTCTTCATCAATGGTCTCTCTAAACACCCCTACCAGGAAATTCGTTCATATCGAATTCGCATCATATGAACATTATGAGAACACCAATTTCTCCCTGGATGAATGGCAAGCATGCAGGATTCTCATGCAGGTGACGTAGCGATTCCAATATCGTTTTTCGGCTTTGGGATTGCTGAAAAATCCAAAATTGCCCTGATATACCATGAATATTTAGAAAAGTTGGTAAACTACAAAAAACGATGGCATATATATATATATATATATATATATATATATATATATATATATATATATATAAATATCATTACTATATTATTATAAAATATAATATTTTTATATACATACATATATATATATATATATATATATATATATATATATATATATACATACATATATATATATATATATATATATATATGTATATAAAAATATTATATTTTATAATAATATAGTAATGAGGGGGTCTCCCGTGGTCTAGTGGCTAGCGCCTTAGATTCATAAGCGGGAGATGGTGGGTTCAATCCCCACCGGCGGCAGGAATTTTCTCAACGAGCCCAGAGATGAGCTCCTCCCTGCACCCTGGATGTCGGCGCTAAAGGCCCAGATTTGTCGATGTGTAATATTAAATATATTGACTCATTCACGTATGAACTAAAAACTACTGATAGCGAGAAGCATGCATTACATATAAATACATTAGAGTTTTGATAAAAAAATATCGTTTAGATATGACGGCATCCACAAGCATATTTGATCAAATTGAATCTTGAACTTGAAAAACGTCCAAAAGCAAATTTTCCCAAAAGTAATTAATGACTATTATTAAATATATTAAATGGATCAAATATTCTTAAGTATTGATTTAATTACTTCAATTATTCCTTAACATGGCATGCAAGATTGGTTAGTTGAAAAACAATATTTGTAATTGAGATGATGTGTGCAGAATGAGATAAAAGTTGATGAAGACGCACTCGATTGGCTCAATCAATTACTCTGGCAATCAAGGGATCCTTAATAGCTTATTGATTAATTCGATGGCCCAGAACAAGAGCGACTGCCAATCTTCCAGACCAATCCATAGTATATAAGGATGTGTGTATATATAAATATATGTATACATCTATATATATATATATATATATATATATTTATATATTACATCCCAGAAGATGAAAACGAAACGGCTTTTTTAGCATTAATATGCTTTAGCGATGACTACACTAAAAAAACGTCACAAAAAAGTCTCCGCTGGCGTTGGCACATCCAGGATGCAGCGAGGAATTTTCCCAACGAGCCGTGGGAAGAGATAATTCCTGCCGCCAGTGGGAATCGCCATCACCTCCCGCTTATGAATCTAAGGCGTGAGCCACTAAACCACGGGAGACCCCAATTCGCAATTATTTTATGTTTTGAGTATTCTTCCTCTTTTCTTCGTAACTATCAGCAATAAGTCTCAAAAACGTATTCTAATCCAGTTGCTTTGTTGAATCTTTCACGTGTTTTAAGGGGTAAAAATGAATCGAAATTAAAATTAGAATACGAGGCCGTAGCTTTTCTGGACGATCCAATGGCTGTGTCATTTTTGGATCGAATTGTGTTAAGAATCGATTTAATTTCTGTAGGAATATCTGATAAAAAGTTTTCTTTAAACTCTTTTTTTAAAATGTCGCATTATTTTAACTTAAAAACTATTTTACACAAACGTTAGTTGAGAAATATTCCATTGTGGATGGAACATATGAAAAGTCCGATGTATTGTAATATTGTTCTCAACGCATTAATTAAATGAAGTCCACACTTACATTTAGTATAAAAATAAATTATATGACTAAAGAAGACAAACACAATGTTATAAAGCCACACTAAGTGTTGAGTTATTCTCCTCTGGCTCAGTGCCTCTCCCAAGCAGTGTCGTAAGCCTTAACAATGTAGCTGACATCTCTTCTGCTGACAAAATGAATATACCGTGCCGTAAGATACAAAACGATGCAATATTTAACAAAGACCACAGTTAAAATTGCTTACAGATGAGAAGCCTCTTAATTAAGACAATTTGTAGGAAGATATTACTGTCCTGGTGGGAATTTTGCCATTCCATAAAAATCCTAAAACCTTTTGACTTAATTAATTAAACATAATTTTTTTTCATTCAAATGCATCTGATTTACATATAAAAGTTGCATAAATTAAATAATTAATGTAACTTATTCACTATAATTTTATTTATTTTTCTATTTATTTACTTAATTTTCTTTTCTTGGCTATACTTACATTAAATAAATATATACTCACCAATTGTTTGTGATTGCTAATATTTTGGAGTGGCATCGTTAAATGCAGCGCCTATATCAGCTACAAGGAATTAAATGCTATCCCCAAAAAAACATAAATGTGAAATAGAGGCCAAGTTCCTGCCCCCACAAAGAAACACTCCCTTACTCAAAAATCAATATAGTAATAGTTTATAGTGTTTTTTATTTATTTATAAAATGTATAAATGTAGGATAGTATTTAATAATAAACGAATTTCCTCTTTGCAGTATGTCTGTAAAGTGTTATGTTTATTTTCCCTAATAACCCAGACATTAGGAGATCCCCCAGGATATGAATTTATTTTTTTATTGTTGATGCTCCGCCTCTACGTCGAATCTAGGCGCACGGTAGTGCGCCAGGCCAAGTTCCGGCCTAAGCATACTGTGTGTATATTACAGGCGGTCTTAGAGCCGATTTTTACCCTCTTATAACTTTCAACCAGGTAAAGATAAAGTTATGAAATTTTACACAGGTATTATACTACTAGATGTGAGTAAAACTGAAAATTTTCATAATTCTACATCAAATAGTTTCTGAGATATAAGCGATCGAAAATCGGGATTTATAGGACTCACTCACTCACTCACTGACTCAACAAAATTATTAGGCACTTCCTATGATGCTAGAGACTTGAAATTTTGCATGAAGATAGATATGAAGACGTTATTAAAGGAAAAAATCGCGAAAAGTTGTGTTTGACTCCGCTTCCGGGGCGGGGGCGTGCCAGTTTTGAACTTCCTTCGGAAACCCATCATTCCGTCCGAAACCCATGATGTGGGGTATCAAATGAATTGTCTCGGTATGAAGAACCTATATTTGATGTTTTAAGAAACAATTAGACGGATATAGGCTCGGTAAAAATCTTATACCAGCTGTCTGTCTGTATGTTTGTTCCTCTTACAAATCCGTACCGTTTGACCGATTTTGACCAAACTTGGGACACAGATGGTTCTTGATACGGGGATAATCATAGGCTAAGTTAAATTGCCTATCAGCTGTCTGTCTGTCACTAGGCTAGGTAAAAAAGGTCTTTCAGCTGTCTGTCTGTATGTTTGTTCCTTACACCAATTCACACCGTTTGGCCTATTTTGACCAAACTTGGCACGCAGGTAGGTCTTGATACGGGAGTGTCATATTACCTATGACGTTTTCTACTTTTTGTTCCATCGAAATGCCATCATTCCTTCTGAAACCCATCATGTGGGGTATCAAATGAATCGTCTTGGTAAGGAGAACCTATATTTGAAGTTTTAAAAAACATTTCGATGCATCTTAACAAAAACAGTTGTGACTTCTTTCTTAAATGTAGTAAATAAAGTCGTAGGGGTTAACTGCATAATATACTTGAAAGCAGTTTTTCAAAGACGAGCCATCTAAATTACAAAGTTTAGGATCACAAACCCAAAATGTATCGTCTTTGATACACTTTGTTCTTATATTTTTCTTGAAGGCCTTCTGACTTTCCCTATTGTGATCTTTATCCTCGGGATAAGGTTCCTGTGTTTTACAGTGTAATAGTTTAGTTAAGAGAGCAATCAATTTGTCCTCTAGAGTAATGTCATCTGGAAGAGCTTCTAACTTTTCTAGTCTAGTGATTAGATGTATGTAGGTTGATTATTGGTATCAAATATCAAGCAGTAAGGAGAACCTTATGCAGAATCCAAAGACCCTGGTTTTATATGAAGTACAAAAGCCAGTAGGTATGCGGCAACTAAATTCTATTTAATACTTAGAAAAAAGTAATGAGATCCCCAAAAAAACATAAATGTGAAATAGAGGCCAAGTTCCTGCCCCCACAAAGAAACACTCCCTTACTCAAAAATATCCCCTCCTAAAACCCCCCAAAAATGCCTTACCATTCTACACTTCAAAAAAGTAGTATGAGTTGGTGTATTAATTCAACCAAAAATATTTGCCAATACAAGAGATGATACAAGAAAGAAATGTCCAAGTTCATTACTTGGAAGACCTCATAGTTACTTACTAAGAACAGTAAAGACACTTCAACTGACCTTTAAAAACAACAATAAAAATACTTATATCCAGTTACTAAAATATCACTTTCCTCAACCAGGTATATTCTTAAACTTGGCAATGTTTAGTTTTTCTTTAAAGATAATTTCGGCACAAAAAAAACATTGCCAAGTTTAAGAATATACCTGGTTGAGGAAAGTGATATTTTAGTAACTGGATATAAGTATTTTTATTGTTGTTTTTAATTTTTATTGTTTTGCTCTCTTAACTAAACTATTACACTGTAAAACACAGGAACCTTATCCCGAGGATAAAGATCACAATAGGGAAAGTCAGAAGGCCTTCAAGAAAAATATAAGAACAAAGTGTATCAAAGACGATACATTTTGGGTTTGTGATCCTAAACTTTGTAATTTAGATGGCTCGTCTTTGAAAAACTGCTTTCAAGTATATTATGCAGTTAACCCCTACGACTTTATTTACTACATTTAAGAAAGAAGTCACAACTGTTTTTGTTAAGATGCATCGAAATGTTTTTTAAAACTTCAAATATAGGTTCTCCTTACCAAGACGATTCATTTGATACCCCACATGATGGGTTTCAGAAGGAATGATGGCATTTCGATGGAACAAAAAGTAGAAAACGTCATAGGTAATATGACACTCCCGTATCAAGACCTACCTGCGTGCCAAGTTTGGTCAAAATAGGCCAAACGGTGTGAATTGGTGTAAGGAACAAACATACAGACAGACAGCTGAAAGACCTTTTTTACCTAGCCTAGTGACAGACAGACAGCTGATAGGCAATTTAACTTAGCCTATGATTATCCCCGTATCAAGAACCATCTGTGTCCCAAGTTTGGTCAAAATCGGTCAAACGGTACGGATTTGTAAGAGGAACAAACATACAGACAGACAGCTGGTATAAGATTTTTACCGAGCCTATATCCGTCTAATTGTTTCTTAAAACATCAAATATAGGTTCTTCATACCGAGACAATTCATTTGATACCCCACATCATGGGTTTCGGACGGAATGATGGGTTTCCGAAGGAAGTTCAAAACTGGCACGCCCCCGCCCCGGAAGCGGAGTCAAACACAACTTTTCGATTTTTTCCTTTAATAACGTCTTCATATCTATCTTCATGCAAAATTTCAAGTCTCTAGCATCATGGGAAGTGCCTAATAATTTTGTTGAGTCAGTGAGTGAGTGAGTGAGTCCTATAAATCCCGATTTTCGATCGCTTATATCTCAGAAACTATTTGATGTAGAATTATGAAAATTTTCAGTTTTACTCACATCTAGTAGTATAATACCTGTGTAAAATTTCATAACTTTATCTTTACCTGGTTGAAAGTTATAAGAGGGTAAAAATCGGCTCTAAGACCGCCTGTAATATACACACAGTATGCTTAGGCCGGAACTTGGCCTGGCGCACTACCGTGCGCCTAGATTCGACGTAGAGGCGGAGCATCAACAATAAAAAAATAAATTCATATCCTGGGGGATCTCCTAATGTCTGGGTTATTAGGGAAAATAAACATAACACTTTACAGACATACTGCAAAGAGGAAATTCGTTTATTATTAAATACTATCCTACATTTATACATTTATAAATAAATAAAAAACACTATAAACTATTACTATATTGATCTTCGAAAATTTAAAACTTAGATCAGACAGGTGCTAATGATCCTAAAAATCGATTAACCAAAAGAAAAAAAAAATAGATCAGACTGGTACAACAGACTGGTCTCATGTGAGTATTTAATAAATTTTAGTTCTCGTAGCATTCTCTAATATCCCTTGCGAAGCTTTTCAAAGCCTCACGGGCAAAATTATTATTTACACCTCATGACAGCTCATAATTAATTCTGGAGGCCATTATCCTCTAAATTTGTTTATGGTTTGCCGGAGCTGACACTTTCCCGGCTAATGTGGCATGTCCTGAGGTATTCATGTCTGAAATTATTAACTCTCTAATTTTAGCAATATTTTCTTCGGCTTTCATCCTCATGACCCCGGCATTATTACAGTCTTCGTTAAGTTAAGTACGGTTCATAGGACTTCAGAGTCCCCTCCCTGTAACTTAGGGTCCAGGCGGCTTGACGTCAAGTATGTTCAAAAGAGTTATTTTATTAATTATTTAGAAAGGAGTAACTGAGAAATATTCAGTAAAATATATTATGAACCAAAATTATCTGGGCCACTTAATATTTTCGATTGTATATCTCAATTATTTCTTTAATTCATTTCGACTACCAAATTTGTTTATTTCCACGTGTTCATCATTATTTATTTTAAGCTTTAGAAACCAAATACAGTTAATCACTGCAACAAATGAATACGTGATGGATTCTTAAGATATAGCAATTCATGGGTCCCTAATGTATTGTGTTGTTTTTTTTTTGTTGTTTTTTTTTTGGGGGGGGGGGGGGTACATCGACTGCAGTGGGAATAAAACCGTTCAATATTGCTTAATTTTTTAGAAAAAAAAATAATCGAAATTATCAAAACAAAACAAAACTATTCGAGCTCGGTTATTTCCTTTTAAGAAAATAAAGGAATAAACCTCGATTTATCTTTTATTTTAAATGTAAATTTAATTGGGTAAGCAGGAAGCCTGGTGGCTTTGAACATTGATTCGATTCCCACTAGGGGTGGTGGCTTTTTTTTGTCAATAAATGAAAAGGCATCATCTTTATCCTGGGTAGGAGGTGGTAGTAACCTGGTATGTAGATAACACGACCTGAAAATCTACGTTGGCATTGGGAATGTACAGAAATTCATTCGGTCTGAGGATATTTACCTAATAAATGCCTGCGCAACCATAACACTTATACTCTAAACATTTTTCAGATACCTTACAACCGTCTATATCACAAAAGTTAAGGTTTTGTACAAATTAGGAAGCTACTTTATGTAACGTTTGATTTGACTAAATCTTGTTCTAGCATGTGATGTCGGCTAAGTACTACATTAATATATTAGCAATAAATATTGGCCACATAGGCTTCCTTTTTACTTAAAATTTATCTTGTGTTATTTGATAAGCTGCCATTTTCTATCCTTCTGGAGGTCAATGCGTAAAAAAAAAAAGTTTATTACGCCTAAGAGGATGCCGCTTTGTGTGTATTTTTAAGGGCGCCGCACAGTGGGGCGATCCCACGGTAATGTTGGACATCGGGGAAAAAATAAACTTTATAATTTTGGATTTTGATTGTATTGTTAATAACAAATAAACCCTTTTCTATTGAGAAAATTGAGTTTTAGCCATATTATTGCATTGGTTTTTACATAAAGCCTGGTTATAATTGCTATGTCGAAAAACACATTAGCTTATTAAATTGGTCGTGTACATTTTATTTTATAAATTATTTTTGCTTCCAGTACACATTAAGGGTATTATAATTAATCAAAAACTGGCAAAAAAAGGTTTTTTTAAAAATTAACCTAATTTTTTTTACGTCAAAAAGAAAACAATTTTATTTAATAGATTTCGCAAATCGCCTGTATTTGCCAAAAAAATTCGACTTTGCGCTCTTTTAGGAGTTATTTTTCTGTTGATACTAGCGTGCCTTTATTAATCCAATTAGTGGTTGCTTCCGTTCCTTCTAGGAATCAGTCTCATGTCTCGCGTCTCGACACAATGGAAAACAAAACAAATGATGATCTATTTCAATTTTTTTTAGATCCAACAATATTAATTTTAAGGATTATGACACGGCTTTGGAAAAATGGATTAACTTATTTGGTTTTGTGATTACAAAAATTTCGAAGAACGGGTTCCTGGAGAAATTAAGGGAATGGTGCTACATTTTCAACATATATGGAATGATGTAAACAAATCTCTGGATCTTTGGAGGAAAAATCACGAATGGCTTCAGAGGGACTTCATTTTATATATTCTAAACAACTTCCATCTTCGTCCACTCTAGTAGGTCCTACTAGATCAATAACATTCGAGCATTTGTCAGAAAGACAAAAACGTATTTCATTTAATATATATATATATATATATATATATATATATATATATATATATATATATATATATATATATATATATATATATTCATATCTGAAAATACTCGTTGTAAATAATAACATTTTTAAAAAATTTAGAAATATTACAAATTCTTACAGCTTAAGATTCTCAGTATTATACTGAATAAATCTATTTCTTTTAATTTTTACGGCTAGATATATTTTTGTTTAGTTTTAGTTTTGCGTTTGTGAACTTATGAAAAAAATAAAGATACATATGTATGTATGTATACATTTAAAATTCATCCTACCAGTTATATCGCAACTGGTGAAATTGCTGATCATGTAGTTAAGTAGTGTATTGGATTTGCTTTATAATGATACCAGAAGCAATACTCTAGGACCAGTAGAACCAGAGATATTAATGAATGTCCGGCCTACCCTGTCACTCGCCCCACTGTGCGCCGGCTGAAATCAGTTCTCCATTCGTCAATTGATTACTATATGCGACCTATTACAATGTATGTTAGTATTCATGGATAGAATGTCATAATGAGTGAGTTGATCTGATGTTACTATGGATGGATTCACAAGGCGATGGTATATAGGAATTCCTGTGTAATTTCCAAGTAAAAGTGAATGTTGATCGAATTATAATATATGACTATAAAAAATAAATATTCTCATTATACAGGAGGTTGAAGGTCCACAAATAACACACGTGAATTAATAAATATCATTTATTAATCACCTCTCAACTAGCTTAAAAATACAAAAAAATATTTTTAGTATGCCTGTGCAACGAATTGACGTACATGACGGTTCAAAAATGGTCCGATATTGATAAAATTTGGTAAAAAAATCTTTAGTCTCATTTGAAAGGTCAAGTACGTTAACCAGCAGAATACGTCCACCGGAACATGGCTTTTGGAGCCAAAGCCGCGCAACACTCACGTTTTCGAGTTCATATGCCTGCTGGTACTCGTTTTATAGTTTTGTTTTTGTTTTTTTTTTTTTGTTATTTTGTAACATAGAGAAAACGAATAAAACCATTTTTAAAGCGATATCTGTAACCGTTTTCGAGAAACATTGAAACACCTACTATTCCAAACTGTTGTGGAATAGTACAACTGTGTGTTCAGTTGGGGTATTCAGAAACGGTTAATTTAGTTGAAACATGTTCCAGACGTTTTATATTCATCTAATCTAAGATACATTTCGGTTCCGTTTGGAGTCAAAGAAGTACTAGAAACAAAATATTTCATTAATAGTCATGAAAACTTTCGTATATTTTCTAAAATATTTCGAAAACGGTCAGGAAATCGTAGTAAGTGGAAAGTGACTATTCGAAAGATTAAATTCAAAAGATTCCGACGAAATAAAACTTTTGAGAGAGAATAAACACGCTAACTTCAAACATTCATTGACAATGTTATTAAAAGTAACTCGGGAATTATAAAGGGAGTAGGTATCAGCTGAAATTGTGTAGAAGGGAAGGGTATTAAAGTAAATAAAATAAGGAGAAAATAAGAGCTTTGAGTTTGGAAAAGATAAGGTGAAACAATTATAAGAAAAGTGGAAGCAGAGGCCACTCAGGAGCGGCTCGTTCAATTAGGAAGGGGAGTGGACCTATCGATTTATAGCGCTTTCCCTACCTTCTTCCCAAGCCGAACTTCGGGAAAGCTCGAGCAGAGGATATTCACACTTAGGAAAAACCTGTATATTTTATACCATTAGCAAAGGAAAATATTGATACGAGTTGGTACAAAACCGATAGTGTACATCTCACGATACTCGTGCTTATCTAAATAACGGAGATAACGTTTCCGAGTCGTACGTATTTGATTTTCCTCGGTAAAGGATGTCGGCTCAGAAAAACCATAAACATTGTTTGCCTTACAAAAGGAACGTCTATGGGCTTTTGCACACTGTGCCTCCACGGTTGCAACACAGGTGTGGCATCTGCTCGCAAAAAATAATAAATCCTTTTTTGCGAACTAGAAGTGCAAATGGAGCTTTTTAGTGTAAATATGTTTTAGCGATGACTAAACTGAAAAAAAAGTGTCTGCTGGCGTTCGCGCATACGCGGTAGCCATGTACGAAAAGGAAGACTGTATGTTATACTGTACATTACATGGGTTTGTCGGGTGGAATAATAGCTCTTGTCTGGATTATTCCTTTAAGGTCTTCATAAAGAATACAAAATTTCGTTGGTCTAATTCAGGATAAAGCATGTTCGAAGGATGAATTTGACCAAAAAAATTTTTTATTCTTTATGAAGACCTTAAAGGAATAATCCAGACAAGAGCTATTCTTACAAAAATGAGTGTTACTTTTGATGAGCTTCTTTGATTTTTGAAAGATAAGATAGGAAATGCTTGCCTCAGAGATCTACCTCCAGAAGAACCACGACTGGCAGCGCCACCAGGGGCTACTAGTGTGCGGCGTCAGGTAGATACGGTGGGATAATGTGCTGGCGCGACGAAGCTGGTGGCGTGCAAAATCGCATCCCCGAGCCATCGCTTTTCTAGAAGCGCGGCCAACCGGGCCAGAAACGCTCAATGTGTTATGCTTCAATTTAATCAATTCTACCACAATGTAGCCACCATGGAGGCCCTCCTTATATTTCTACATTTCTACTTAACCTTCAAATTTATGCACTTATGCTTCACCTCTTCTTCATTCGATATTTTAACTTCTAGATTGTGTAAATTGAAAATAAACTGTTATTAAAAAAAAAAACACACACCGGAATCCTACTTTTCAAATGTTTTAAGTGGAATGACCACTTTAGTTCATAATTCAAAGAAATAAAATATACAAACATGCAAGGAACAGCAAATTACCGCGGCGAAATAAAAAATAGATTTGTAATAAAGAGCAATTTCTACATGACATTCTTGTTGGTAACCTTTTCTTAATTCGATGCTTTGTCAGATCTTGTCACAAACAACCTCTAAATTCACGTGGAGAAATCTTAAAATAAAGCAGAGTTTTGCTGAATATGACAGCTCTGCCCGTAAAGCATTATTACTTTCCATGAAAGAGATAACACCTTTCCATGGAGTATCTTATGTAAGCTCTTATTAATTGCGTCATTCCAATCACTAAAATCACCACACTAGCATTAGAAAAGATATTGTTGATTAGAGTGGACGTGTGTTTATAATTTATTATTTGTGCTTATTATCCTTAGCAGTTTGTATTTAAATTTACATAAGTGTAACTGCATTACATATACGTATGTGTATATATATATATATATATATATATATATATATATATATATACATACGTATGAGCAGAACCCTGCTCATATTAAAAAAAAAAAAGCTGAGCCAGTGTATGGGGCCAGCGGGATGAAGGATATAAGTCCAGACTCGGAGTTGTTCCAATTTGGTGTTGTATGTTATACACACACACACACACACACACACACACACACACATATATATATATATATAATATATATACACATACATACCATAAGATTTTTGAAATATTGCAAGTAGACTATAAAACTGATATTTCATAGTTGCAGGAAAAAAACAGGGCACGTGTGAGTATGTGTGTGAAAGCGTTTTGTCGTAAATATTTTGGAGCAACAACATTACAATAAATTTAATATTTAATTGTTGGTTTTAAATCCCTAACTTTACAAATCAATTTGTATCAATAATCAAAAGATATGTTGGAAAACTTGGATACCAAAACGCCAGCCTTAGGGAATTAATTCTATTCTCCGCTGCCAATGAATTAGAAAATGCTTTAGCATTGGGTATTTGATATTTGTTGTAACCAATTTATTTTGTTCTTTGAATATTGTTAGTATTACAACAGAATCAATTTGGCAGGGAATTTATTGAGCTGGTTGGATAATGGTTGACCATAATGTTGCCACAAACAAAGTATACAAATAGTTCAAAATTTCAGTTAGTTCAGATTTGTCGTTTCTGTCGCGGTGCACCAATATCTAGGTAATAAGCGCAAGACTGTCTATAAATTTCCAAACTTCCTAAAGATCCATATAGTTTATCAAGATATTCTTTCAGTGGCCTAAAGATGTAAAAAGTCAATTTTCTACAAGCGGGACTCCAAACCGAATTTCCTTATGTAAAAATCGGATACACAAACCACCCCTCCACGAGGAGTCCCTAGTCTAGTCTTGACACATTAGTATGTCTGCCAAAATGTTTATACATAAGTTTTGATATTAATACGAGTTCACATGTTTACGTAGCTGAAATGATATTCCTTCCTTTTAAAATGGGTACCGGTATAGACGTGGTTTGATCCGATTTTTTACGTCCTGAACCCTTTTAAAGGTCATCTAGAGGCTATAAAAGCGAAGCCAGAAGCGCTATGATCTTTATGAGCTATGATCTTTTCTCGCCGAAAAACCGATGTTGCGTTAGACGATTCTGCTGGTTAAAACTTTTGGCCGTTTGAATCATGCTAAGTCCTTTTGTACCAAATTTCATTAAAAGTGGACCTTCTTCGAGGCTGAAAGACCGCGACCAGTCTAAGATAAAAAAAAACAACACAATTCCCATATTTTTTTGTTGTAATTCATACTAGTTGTTTCTATGTCTCCAGTTATTTGACACGTTTAAGAACGACTGAACTACTGTTAATAGGAAAAAGTTTGAAAAGAGGCTTAGCTGAGATAACATATACACTTGCTATGTAACCAGACTTAAATTATATTGACATTATGAGTCTTGTGTAAAGCGTAAAAGCTGGTATGAGAGTAATATCAGGATGTAAAGAGAGCAATGGTCGCAGGCTGAAATGAGTCCTGCGGTAGGAGCAGCTCCCGACTACAGATGGGCTTATAAGCTGGACTTATAAACTATTTACACAAGGGTCTCTCTCTTGTAGGAGCATGCTACATTATTCAGAAGAGAACTTAAAAATTTTACAAGTCAAAAGATAATAGCTCTTTTCACTTGGGAGGTCTCTTTTTTTCAGGTATGTTTCTTACTTACTCTCCTAATTATTTATGGTTCCTAATGGCAGCATTTTGAGACGGTGGGTGCACTTATCCCATCATCAAAAAGGATTTATTAGTGTAGGCTTTATCTATTTATTTAAACGAAATAAGAAACAAAAAAATATATATATAATAGAACAGTTTTGGTTATTCTCACGACGATTCTTTGTCCTTAGGTGGCCCCGATGTATACTAACTTTCGTTTCAAGGAAGCAAAAACTATTAATAATTTAGTAATGGATTAAACATCCACTCTTAATAGGCTAATTCGTCTAGCTTGTCTTTCTCGTCTGTTATAATTATTGTTTAGCGGTTAAAAAAAAAAAAAGAAGAAATTACTCTGATGGGCCGATTTTCTTGGTAGAAACTCTCTAAGGCAATACTATCTACCAAGGTTCGGATCGAAAAAAACAAAACAAAAAAACTTGAGGCCACTATCACTATTACAGACGTATATTCTGCTGATTGTATGTTGGCTGTGTTTATATATTTGTGTACATATTTTAACAAGCCTCAAATCACTTCTTCATCGCTTATCAGGAAAAAATGACAACTAACTTTAAATGTTATAATAACTTAGAAAAAAAAAAAGTCCGACTCGCAGGAACTGCGTCATCTTAGCGCGGTTACATATCGAAGAGATGGAATAGATTAGCATCACAAATCTCAGGAAACTAACAGTAGCCAACTTACACAGAAGCGGATAATTCTTAATCTGTATAAGTCAATACAATTATGTACTGAAAACGTACTTACTCTTTGACTACTGCTGAAAAGGCTCTATTATAAACAACCAAAAATTCGTTGTAATTTTAAGTATCTTGTTTTATTAGCAAATTCGTTTTACTGTTATAACCAACTGTAAATATGTGCTTCATGGCGAATAAAATTCCATTCTGTCGTGGGTTAAATCTTTCTATAAAATAAGAAATAACGATAACTTCAGTTGGAGGCTATGAGGAAGGTTAAAAGACAGGAGAATTCAAAACAAACTACGTCGTCATGGTTAGCCACTGCCATCTAGATTACCACAGCTACTCCAAACTTATTATTACCAATACCTTTCACCGTTCCTTAGCTTATTTTACTACTATACTAATTTTACGGAAAATGCAATTTAAAACAAAAAAAGAACCAAATAAAAAGTGAGATAAACAAAGAGAAAAACCCTTTTGTAGTTTTAAGCGCTTATATCTCTGATTGACGTCCCATCGAAAATTGCTTCAGAATCTTTTTTGTAGAAAATTTAGTAAGCATTCGAATGGTCACCTTCCACTTACCACGATTTCCCAACCGTTATCAAGATATTTACGAAAAATGTATGAAGATCCGAAAACTTTTCACGTCTATTAAGAAAATAATTTTTTTCGCAAACTTCCTTAACTCCAAATATAACCAAAATTTAAACATCTTAGTTAGGATTAATTTCAATATCTAGAAAATATTTCAATTGAATCCCGCGATTCTAAGTACCCACAAAAAAATAATGACTTACAAAATCATTGATTCCACTTTTCTCAGAAACGGTTACAGATATCGCCTTGAAAATGGTCGTTTCATTCGTTTTCTTATGGTAACAAACCTATAAAACAAGTACCTGCAAGCATATAAACTCAAAAACGTAAGCGTTACGATTTTTTTTGCGCGAATTTTGCCCCAAACGCGATCTTCTAGTGGGCGGATTCTGCTGGTTAACGAACTTGACCTTTCAAATTAGAAGAAAGATTTTTGTGCAAAATTTCATCAAAATCGGACCATTTTTGAGCCGTCAGGAACGCGAACAGACAAGCATATATATAAATATATACATATATATATATATATATATATATATATATATATATATATATATATATATATATATACACACACACAAATTTTAGCCACATATATTTTCGTGATCTATAGGGTCTGAAACGTGAAAGTTTCTAGTCGGCACTTCCGGATTGCGTCATGAGGTCAACCTCATAAGCGGGTTCTCCCTATGGAGATAGAGAGTAACCGCGCTAAAAAGAACAAAACATACCGAAAAATAAAATATGCAAGTTAAATATAGTCGCCGATATTTCTGCCGATCGGAAACCCACTATTTATGGGCGATAGTCTGCAGGTGGCACGTTTTTTTTTAATGTTGAAATATATTGATAGAGGGCCGTTGGCAATGAGTGTAAAGGCATTTAAAAACGTTTCCGTCACATAAATATATTGGGTATCATTTTTGATGAATTAAAGAATCATTTAAGCCCATTAATAAATTTTAAAAAAAATGCATATGTTCGAATTTGAATGAGAACAGAATAAGAATAATTGATCGAAAGAGTAATATGGAAATCACAAATCCTGGTGAGTTCTCGGTCAGATCTAAATGGAGAGTGTGGAATGAAAGGCGTTGGGTGAACGGAACTCGAAGGCAAAGGGACGAGCCCGTCTTGTGATGGCTCCATTTCCTCTACATCATGGCCTGACTTTTCATTAGCTTATGTCCTTTCTTTGTCAAACAACTTTACCGTGGAACGAAAACATTAGCAGGCAAGTATCAATTTATTGGTTATTCGCATCCCAGACGACAAGCACTTTAATCCACGATCAGAGGTTTCCCTGTACAAGCCATGTACAAAACTTATGTGCAAGATTCCTCAAAATTGTAATTCATACGGAACAATGCTTGTCATGGGCGTATTTAAAGGGAGCTGCAGCCCCCCCCCCCCGAAAATTTTGTTATGTTAAGAACATTTCATGTAAAAAAAGCCTATAACAACGGAAAATGTCTCCTACATTTACCCTGGTCTACTAGGTGTCCAGAGGACCGAAAATGACCCCAGTTAAAATTGAAATATATAGTTATATATGTGTCCGTTAACACGATACAGGCCAGAGTTTTTGTATTTTCACCACGAAACTTAGTATATAGTATTCCCCCATCAAACGATTGAGGGAGTTCGTTAACTAACAAAATCGGACCATCTGGAGAGGGGGGGGGGGCGTTTACTCCGAAGAGAAAAATGTGTTTTAAAAATAAACTAAATTGGATCATTAAGAGGGGGTGTTTACTCCGGAGCCAAAGTATTTATTTGCAAATCCCAGTCGTAATTTTTATTATATTTCAACGAAACTCGGTATTCGTTGTGGTCAACCGAAAAGAAAAATGTGTTGTACAAATAAAGTAAATTGGTTCATTAAGGGGGGGGGGGGTTACTCCGGACCCAAATTACTAATTTCCTCATATCAGTCGTTATTCCTGTTGAAATCGGTCAATCGGAAGAGGGGGCTACTTTGTACTATGTTTGCATTGAATTCTCCCGCCAAACGTAGGTTCGCGAAACTCCCAGTAGGCGTGCCACTGTTTTGATATGACTATGTGGGCCGTAGAGTTTCTATGTCTGCCGCTAGGAGGGCGCTGTATCCTGTTCCTGCATTATTACTGTATCCCGTTTCTTTTATTTTTCATCAAGATCAATAGATGAAAAGGTAAAGCTTTGTGTATTTAAATTAATAATTGAAACAGCTGCTCATAACAAATGAGCAGAACTATTAATGTTTTTCTTTAATTATCTATATAGGTTATTTTAAGCAAATTATTCAGGAATACACTCGACAACTACCCAATTCTGAGGAAAGTGCTTAGTTATGCAGCTCCTGCGTGTCGGGTTTTATTATTTACAAAGTACATTTCTATGCCTAACAGTGCAGGATATACAACGAACAGACTATTCCAAGAAAACTTTGTCCATAGAGCTTGGTTGATTGGATGTAAGTTGTTTTACAGGCACTTACTACAGAACTGCTGCTCTTGAGTACTAATACCATCTGAACCCTCCATTTTCTCCTGTCTGGAAATCAATTGAAGCGTAATCTAGTCCGGGCAAATTCAATTGTGGTACATTAAATTAGCTGCGGGGCACCGATAAGTGGATTGTTCTGCTACTAGGTTCACCTTGGCTCATATTCTCAACACCCAAGAATTCGATTCCTTACTAAAGAAAATGACTATATTTAAAAAAATGCTATACAATTTGGAATAACGTATAATACGTTTGACTGCGAAAAATTGTTGGATAATATGAATAAATAATGACGTCCTACACTCTGACTTTTTTTTTTTAAGCGTATCAACCTTTAAGATTATTAACGCCTCAGATTAGGCATATCATATTATATATGTACCGTTAAAAAACTGTTATTAAACATTAATGTGATGTTGAATTAGATTTTATTTAGAAGGTCTGTGGATTTTAAATAATCATATAAATTTCTAATCTTAGCCGCATCGTCACCCATATCTTCACTCAAATTACCGGTGATGTCAAATAGAAACCATTTATTCCCATAGACACGGCATTCAGTGAAGATATGTTTGATTTAATTACTAATCCACAAGGTGGACATACTGGTGCTTTATTCCTCGACATCAGATAGGAATGAGCCAATCTTGTGTGAGCCGAGGAAGAACCACCTCTCCTCCCACTATATGTGCCCTGGAGGTCATCCAGGGCATAGGGTAAGCCTAAATTGCACTTAATTTTTATTCTCTGACATTGGACCATGTAGGGACCAATGCTGTTTGAATTTGACTCTGGCTTAGATCCCTAGCAATGTTACTGTCTTCAACCACATTTCAGACACTTAACAGAATCAGCATGAAAACTGTATAAATTTCGAGAATCACTCACTAGGTGATCCGCAGTTAATTAAAAACGTTTTATTTAAAATCTATAATTTTTTAAAGCACCTATGAACGTTAACTTTAAATTATTTAAATGTTTACAATAAAAAAATCACGATATTAGTTGTTCGATTTATCACCCCTAATTTTTTAAGATTTGCTAAAGTTGTGTTGAGGATAATTATTGTTCCTTCAACATTATTAGCCTAATTTCAATGTTTCATATCGGTGATGAGACTAATTTGAATCTGTGATCCTAAGCTGTTGAAACAACTATACCACAGCTGGTTGCCAATGGATTAGCACATAACTCGGATGTAATTAGAGATATATAGATTATATCATATATAAACTATACATAGCAAAGCTCTTATGCTTCAAATATATTATATAAGCGTATTTCCTCCCATATCATAAGGAATGATAGTATACGAAAGTGTTGCGAAAACGGAATCCAGCAGTGCAGAGAGACCATGGAGGCCCTTCCTAAATTTTTGGTCGGAAAAATTAAGTTTTTCAAATATTTAGTCTGTAAGACATTCTATTGTGTAAACAATTGGACTGAGTTTAATGAAATTCGGCATAAAAATACTTAATACTTAGTCTAAACAAAAAGGCCAAGAACGTTAACCAAAATGTCCTCCGAAACACAGTATTTATTTGGTGACATTCGCGCGCCAAAATCAATGACGTTAATGGGATACACGTTTAATATCTAGATAATTTGACTTGGTAAATTGAATAAAACTATTTAAAAAGTTAATGTATTTACGTATTACATTAGAATGAGAAAAATATATCTTTTTTTTTTTTTTATGTATCGGCCACATCCTTCTTCTTCACGGATATTCACATACTACTTCGAAACTAAGACATAAATATTTCTATAACGTTTTGAATATAGTATTACACAAACAGCATCTTATCTCTAAATTAATATCTCTAAATCCGTTGCGAAATCGTGGTTCGTATAAGGTAATCTTTGGAGAGTATAATAAATGTCGTACCAGAAATGTGGCGGTGGCCTGTTTGGAAACTGTTTACTTCGTACATATCTATGCATTCCAAACCAAACCAGATAAATGCATTATTTGAGTAGAATGGTCTAAACGTTTGTTTTTTTTTTTTTTGTACTTAGTAGAAGTACTAGGCGATATTATAGACTTGTGGGCAAGAGCTGAAACTTCGCGTGAGAAAAGCATTTAAGAATCCTTATCGATCATTTAGTAGTTCCAAAATGGCATTAGGGTTCTAAATAGAATTCATAAATTAGGGATAAATTTCAATTTAATTTTGGACATTTCTAAGGTATCAATAATTGAACTATTTCATTATTCAAGAGCTTTTAACTAAAAAATAATAATAACGATAAAGACTGACAAAGTATTATAAATGATACTTCGGCAACTCCTTCTCCACCCCCGGGTCTTTGAAACCTTGAATTAATAAAGATAAACTTTGAGACGCTCGGTCCGCAAGACAATTAATGGCCGTCTAAAAGCAATAGCCGCAAGAAATAAAGCAGGATTAGGGAAATGGCCGCTTGTGGCCTGCTCAAAGTTTAAACAACGCCGGGAAATATTTAATTGGGACTTTCCTAGTAATTAACTGTCTGTATTCATTTTCATTGCCAAAAATAAATTGGCCCTTCACTTTATAAATATATTTTTTTGTGTCGAACAAAAAGTTGAGCTCTTTTAATTATTATTACACATCATTCCCTGTTGACGTCTACCTTCTTTGTTTAAATATTCAAAAATACATAAATGTACTTAGTTATGTAATATTCTTTAGTTATATATATGTCCTTGGTCTATTTGAAAAGAAGAGCGCTTCCTTTTTCTAAATAACTAGTAGACCGAGAGCTGGCAACGCACTTTTCATGAAGTGTTTTATGCACCCTGAAATTTTGCCATAATGTACCTCTTGGGTAGATAAGAAGGTAAGTATGTTTTTCCTGGACATACCTTGGAACACCATGCGCATAGGGGAAAGTTGCAAAACAATATTGACTAAAAGTAGAGTTTTATTCTGAAGCCAACTATTATTAATGAAAAAAATGGCAAATTAAGGCAATTTTCAAATTAATAATAAATAAGACAGGCACTTTTAAGGGGGTTAAAATGATAATAATAAAAAAAACTAAGTACCTAGTTTTTATTTTTAATATTAAATGAAGTGCTTTATTCACGCTGCGATTTAAACAGCATCTTCAGTAAACATATTTGAAAATAATTACAAAAGGGCAGACACTTTTGTGGGGTATAATTATCAGGAAACATAAAAATAAATGTTGAATATGATAGACTGCAATACACTGAGCGTAACCGTAAGAGCGCAAATAAAACTCTCATTTAGTATGAAAATAAAAACAATTAAGTTTTTTTTTTTTTTTTTTTACGTGTTATACCCCTTAAAAGTGCCTGCCATATTTATTAATCATTGTAAAATTGTCTTAATTTTACATTATAGATAGTTGGCTTCTGATTAACTTGTTTTGCGCCTTTCCCCTATGCGCAGTACCTGGTGTTCCAAGGTATGTCCAGGAAACACATAGGTACCTTCTTATCTACCTAAGAGGTATATTATACAAAAATTTCAAGGTGCATAAAACACTTCATGAAAAGTGCGTTGCCAGCTGTCGGACTATAGTGCATTATCTCAGAAGTTACTTGTAAGAAATGGTTCTGAAAATCGAAATATAAGTTACACTGTTTTGAATATAAAGTTGATTCCGGAACATGTAGAAACACCTCGACTTGAACCTTGTCGACACTCCAAATGCATTTTGAATCGGTTGAATGTTCTTTAAATATGGCCGGATTTTTTTAATATTTAACAAAAGTTTGATGATCTAGCCTAAGCGAAATTTAAAATACTTTTTTTTTTCTTTTTTTTTTTGGAATCTTCGCAAAATTTGAAGATAGGTTTTTTTAAATATTCCGTGAGCTACCTTTGAAATGTTGTTTTACGCTTTAAAAAAAAATTGATTTAAAAAAGAATGTCACATTTATTTTTAGCAAATTAAAAAAAAACATATAAGTTATTATACGTTAATAATTTAAAAATGTACGCCAATGGCGTTAATGACCCCAACGGTTGACACGCCTTAAATTTAACAAAAAAAAAAATGTACCATATTTTCAAGAAAATCAGTTTTATAACTGCCTGTTTATGTGTAAAATTGCAGGAGAAATTGAAATGATTTTCATGTTGGAGGATTTAGGAAAGGCAGATATACTTGGAAAGGATGTTGATGGAAGAGAAGCTCAGAGAATTAGAAATGAGACTGGAAATAATTAAATAAAAGCGCTAACCTTGTTCTGGAAGGAGCCAGTTCATCAGTAGGCCTGTTAGTTCATGATGAGGATCTACAATGACGTCACTCATTCCACGGGGGGGGGGTTCTATTTCTACCCTAATAATATTAGGTTTATATATTTTTTTCTTATTGCTCGTGATGAAGATTTAAGTTTTCACGTAGAATAATCTTTTATTATAGAGTGGTGTCACAAAAATCCGTTACATCGGTGTGTGTAAAACCACTCCACGGCTTCGCGATCGAAGTGTAGATGCCACACCATTCCGGTCAATTTGACTAATGATTTCAACTTGGATCTGAAGCAATCTGAAAATCGGCTACTTGTACTTTTGGAGCAGGAAACCTTTGAACTAATGCTGAGGCCAAATCCAGTGCAATCTACTCGTGGCAATTAGATTCATTAGCTAATACAGGCTTATATATATACATATATATGGTCGCTCTCTAGCTACCCAAAACTGATTTAATTTTGATCACATTTGGTACGAAATCCATTGTATGGTTTTAAAGTTCGTTAATCAGTAGTATCCGTCCAACAGAATATTGGCGGTCCAAATTCATAAGCAAAAAGTCCGTCACGAAGGAGCTGCATAACTAAGCACTTTCCTCAGAATATGGGTAGTGTAGACTGCTTTCCAGAACAATTTGCTTAAAATATCCTACAGAAATAAAATAAAAACATGAATAGTTCTCGCGGCGGCTTTGTGAAATATGTTACAAATTAAACCCCCGCTTTCCGATTGACCGATTCAGCTCATTTTTACAACACTTCTTTCTCATGAGTTACCCACGACGTATACCGCGTTTCGTTACAATACAGCAGAAATTACGACCGGTATGAGTATATTAGGAATTTGGGTCCGGAGTAAACCCCCCCTTCTAATGAACTGATTTAGTTTATTTTTACAACACATATTTACCTGTAGATTACCACTACGAATACCGGGTTTCGTCAAAATATACCAAAAATCACGGCTGGTAGTGGCGAATTGGTATTGTGGGTCTGGAGTAAACCCCCCCCCCCCTCCTAATGAACCGATTTAGTTTATTTTTACAACACATATTTACCTGTGGATTACCACTACGAATACCGAGTTTCGTCGAAATATACCAAAAATCACGGCTGGTAGTGGCGAATTGGTATTGTGGGTCCGAAGTAACCCCCCCCCCCCTTCTAATGAACCAATTTAGTTCATTTTTATATCTCACTTTTCTCTCTATATTATCACTACGAATACCAAGTTTCGTTGAAATATAACAAATATTACGGCTGACATAGTCAAATTAGTGTTTTGGGTTCGGGGTAAACCCCCCCCCCCTTCCGGTGGACCGACTTTGGTGGTTAACGAACTCGTTCAATCGTTTGCTAATTGAATGCTATATACCAAGTTTCGTGACGAAAAAACAAAAACTCTGGCCGCTATCGTGTTAACAGACACACACACACATATATATATATATATATATATATATATATATATATATATATATATATATATATATATATATATAAATTTTAACGGGGGTCATTTTCGGTGTCTACTAGGTAGGATCGATAAAGATTTGAAGAAATTTTTCAAAAATTCCATCCAGGTTCATGAGTCCAACCTCAATAGCTACTTTCCTTAGGAGGAAAGTGCTAGAAATTGTAAGGCTTAGGTTTTTGTGTAAATAGGTTTCATGTACACTTTTCATAAATTTTGTAACAAGCAGTATCCAATAAAACCATATTTATGTTATTTTTTTCAGTAAAAGGTCTTCTATGGAGTAATAGGATAGTAATTGGCAGAAAAATATTGGAGTTATTATGAGTTTGCGGGGAGGGGCTAGGATTCGGATTAGTTTGGGACAAACAATGTACGTTGTAGAGCTAAGAAGAAAATAAAAATAACAACTTTCATATTTGGGAATCAAAGAATATAGTCTCAAAATAATTCAAACAAATTATAAAGGATCATAGAATATTTATATTAGGATGTTTATGTGAGAAATGGATTTTGGCAAAAAGGGTTTTTCTTTAGTGGCTTATATAGAAAGGATATCTTCGATACAAATTCAAAGTATCGAATGTGAAAACCACCACTTTCCAGAGTGAAAAATCTTTTATTCTTTACTTTGCTTTTGGACGGTAAAATAGTCGGCAAATTCTACCTTTTGATAGTGGTTACTCTCCCCTTTCATTGAGCGAACTTAGATTCCAGAATATGCCGTACATCAGTCCAACAGCAATCAGTAAAGATTGAAAATGAAAAATGCGTTTTTTTACTTTCGATACTTTGCATTTGTACTGACCATTTGGTTGGTCAATATTTATGTGATTTATGGAAATACTTTTCATTTAAGAATCATTGTATAAAAAATGTTCTCCTTTGAAAAATGCTTAAAGTTTATAGGACTAGATTTTTTGAGCGGTCGGACACTTCTCCCATCATCCTTCGCTAAACAGGCCTACCAATTGCGTACTGATTACAATAATATCACAACACTGATACGAACTATGATGCACAAGGCTGTTTATTTCTAATGTTTCAACGCTAGAAGGGAATCTTTGACAAGTATTTATTTCATTGAACTTGAATTCTCGAGGGAACTTGAGTCAACAGGTAGTTCCCTACAGGCAAACATCATTGAATTAAATATAATAGTGTATTACAGGTCGGTTTCCCTTGGGGGGATGGCTCAAATCATTACCACCACCTCTCACTCAACAGCTTAGGAGTAAATATAAACAGCTTTCAAAATAATCACATTTCTTCTGGAATTTAACGATCGAGTACTAAAGTTTATGAATGTTTATGTACCACTAGAATTACTGAATTCCCACAGGCAAAGGAAAATTTTAAATCTGAAGAACTAGGGAAAATAGAACCTATTCTAATGCTAAAATTATGAGAACAGTGGTTCAAATATGATTAAAGAAGATTTTCAAAAACATATTTTAACACTTTTTTTTTTCAACAGCATAATTTCTTTGCTTCTATAATTTAATTTGTTGTTAATTTATTTTTAATTATTTAATTTATTGTTTCTATTCTATCCGAAACAATAAATTAAATGTGTAAAACCTTTTTATAATTATTCAGGACGGTTAATTATTGTGGAACGTTGTTCTTTAGTTCCTAGAATGTCTGGACGTAGTGGAAAAAAACAACAGCGGTTATGGATTTTATATAAGGTATTTTTTTAAATATATGCATAACAATAAATTCACTTCATAACAGTTATAACAGATCCCATTGCTTTAGTTCTGATTTAATTACATGAATAATTATTCGTTTTAATGTTTTGTTTTGCATCTTTATAATATATATATCGGTTTCATAAAAATCGATTTACGGAAAGTGAATCTACGTTGACTAGTCGGCCGACGGCGCTAATGGCCAAGATGTAGATGCGCCGTAAAAAAAAGAAAAAAAAAAAAAAAAAAAAAAAAAAAAAAAACTAGTCGCCCGAAAAGTCTCTCCTACTTTCGGGCAGACAAGTCAACGTAGCTCAACAGAAAGTAGTATCTCCTCTCCTGTTCCTTCAGGTACGAAATTATGAGTAATTGAGCCATTAAATTATAAAAATGGAGGAAAGAATTTAGAAAAATACTTATAAAATATTCTGATACGATTTTCTGGCATCACCCTAAAAAAGAAAAAAGGTATTTTACTTTTTTTTTGTTGAATGTTCAGGAGTCATTTTATATTTTTAGAGTAATTAAAACTGCTTTATTTTCACAGTAGAGGAAATCCATGAGATAATTTTCAATGCCACTGATGACGAATTGGAAATTTATTCGTAAATTAGAAATCGAAAAAATTGAGATTGCTCATTTTTCAAGTAATGCTGCTAAAATTACATCTTCTGTACAACGCATTAAAGGGCCTGCCAAATCTAAGAGCCTCTATGACTTCAGATTGGTGATAATAGAAACACTAGACGACTGCCGGAACCTTGTCTGAAAGGTTACAAAGGGTAAACAATTAGGAGGAGACGGAAAAACTGATCGGAAAAACAAAAAATAAGAGAAAACACGCTGAATTGCTGTACTCATTGCTCAAATCAACCAGGACTTAGCTTTAGGGAATTTCGTAACTATAAGTAAGAATTGTTAGTATAAGTATAGGAATCAATAATTAGAATAGTATGTTAGTTAGTAAGATATAAGGAGCAGAAGATAGATAATAAATAATAGTTATAGGTTTTACTAATAAATTAGGAAAATTGAAAATAAATAAAATGAAGTAATAATGCAAAATAAATTACACCTACATCACGTGTTTATTTATACAATAAAAGCATATTATATTAACTTGGGCATAAGTATAATATCATCTATTGGTATTTCTACAATAGATTTCCCAACAAAGACAATGATACGAACCATTTCAGGTAACCGTATGGGACTCGAGTTAGTCCCCGGCTACCGGGGTAAGACTTCGTACGGTACCCTCGCCCCGGCTCCCGGGGCGTGCTTCAAACCGGATGTTAGCGTCATTAGAAATGCATTTCAACTCATTATACTTAATACTATTAGCTATTTAATTATGAAAATAAGAAAAAAAGTAGTTGGCTCCTGAGGAAGTTTTAAAATTTTGATGGGCAGTGAATGTGTTAAAGAAGATTTTCAAAAACATATTTTAACACTTTTTTTTTCAACAGCATAATTTCTTTGGTTCTATAAAGCAGGGGGTTGTAGAACCGGCCTCTTATGAAATGTTTAAATTAATATTCACTGGTACACTGCAAATATAAAAAATGAAAGTCGCAATCTAATAATTAGAACACCAGTATTAGTTCTTTTTAATAGAGACCCCTTTCCTACTAACAGGGAATTTTATAAACGGATACCCCGTTATACATGGACTCACAGATTGGACAACCTAATAACCAACGTACACAAACATATACATCTTGACGGACTTTACCGACTTGTATTTCAGCTCCTGCAGGCATGGCTCCTTCGTCGTTGCTGCACGAAGAAGGCCTGGTGGACATGTTTGGAACGGATTATTCCCAGATGATGGCCAACATAGAACATAGAAGAGGTTGGCTAGCGATCTATTTTTATAAACCCAAGATCGCTGGATCGAATATCTTCGTGTATTAATATATGTTTTTATTTTATTTTTGTATAACTTTTTTTTGTTCTTTAATAAATAAATATCAAAATTTGTTTAATGATTGAAAATTAATATTTAACACTTTGTTTCATATATTACAAGAAAATTCGAATGGTATAAATCTTTCATATCGTCCTTACCTTGTCAAACTATCTAATATGTAAAACCTCGTCTTTCGGATATCAGACTTTGCTCTTGGTTTGTGGACAATACGGTTTGTCGCAAATTGTCGGAACTCTTAGAATAACCTTTAATTCCTTAAATAAAGTATAAGTTTTGTATTATTTTATCATAAAAATAGATAAAAGAATATTTATTTCAGATTATTTATATGGAAAATTTTTTTTTACAAGCAGACTTCTTTCGTGGATTACATAGAAAGAACTTGCTTGGTCAATATTTCTATGTGTTAAAAAGGGAAGTTTTATATTTCATATTGAGCTAAAGACATGTGAAATCACTTTTTCCATTGAATGGAATAGAGATTTGTATGTTTTTAATTATTCATATTGACACCTACGGTTCATGAACCAAATTGGCGAAGGAAGGGGCCCCTGAGGAGCTAAAACAACATCGACAACATACGTATGTATGTCGGATATAAATCCAGAGCTAGGTTCCGATTTCGTTCTCCCCTTGGATTAAGTTTGAAGGCAAAACTCAGTTAAATCCGTACGCAATTAGGAGCTAGAGAGAAAATAGATTAGACTACAAGGTCAGGGCGAATGTTGTTAGGCCCTTACTCTGTGTTTTAATTTGTATTGATCCCCTACAGGCTTCAATCGCCTTCGGAGGGATGCAAATGAAAATGCAGAGGAAGTCCACACACTCATGCCATTTCGTGATAATTATAAATTCGAATCCAATTTAGATACAAGGATTTCTTTTCGAAAGATCTTTACGTTACGAAGAAACATCAAGCGAATGTTATTGATCTACCTTTGTATCACCTAAGGAATCCTAGACGGAACACCACCTGCAAGATTTATCCCTTCGCCAGGGTCTTTCAGGGGATCTAATGGCTTATAATGCATTACTTTATAAGAGAGGCCTCTTTTTGAATTTCAGATTAAATAACCTCACAGAGTTAGATTATAATTCCTCCGCTCTACACTTTAGAAAATAGTGCTAAAATACTAAGCCGAGTGTAACGAGAATATCATACACGATAGCTCTTAAATGGACTATTTGTATGGAAATTTTAACGTAACTTTAATTGAGGTAATTGAGTAAATAACACGTAGACTGAGAAATACTTACCTTGAGACAAATGTTTTTATCGCAAGTAAGTAAGAACCGTTTTACATGATAATGAAGCACAGAGGCATCGTAAGACATTAAACTCGGTTATCAACAGAAATAAAATAATACCCGACTCGTAAGAACTTCATCATCTTACCAAGTTTGACCGACAACGACCGACAGCTCCGATCCGATTTAGTCGCAGCTCGTCAGAAATGAACTCGTTGAGAAGTGAAAATGAGTGATTAATTTAGAAACCTTCGATTGGAGGTATAAAAGAGACCAATTAATCTTCCGTATATCAGTCCTGAAAAAAATCTAAGTCTAACAGTTAATTTTTAACCATTACACTAAAATAAGAGAAGTATTAGAATTCATATTTTAAAATTATTTATAAAAACGTAGCTAGAAGGTTATAAGCATTGGAAGCTTGTAAACATTGGATGGTAATAAACATCTTTCCACAAAATTGAATAAACAAAGGAAACAAAAAAACAAAAATGTAAATTGACTTGTGATATGATAGAAGCTGCAGACGTTTTTGAAACACAATATGGAAAGGAACCAAGTGCCATCAGTTCATTCTTTAGAGAATTGGATTTAAATTTTTTTTTTGTGGGTCTAAAATTCCTTTATTACCTGAAATGTTTCATTCATTTTATCTCATTAAAATAAACTGTTGTTATGGTAATGGGGTTTTATTTTTATAGTTATTGATAAAAATGGTGCTTGATTCCTTTCCGTTTATTACAGCATACTGGATACACCATTTTAATTTTTTTTGGTATTTTTTCTTGCTTTAATGACAACATTATATTTTAACCAGTTTTTATTACTATATAAATTCTCTAATTCTCTATAAGATAGCAACAAAAACTCAATTTCGTTAAAAATGGCGCTTGGTTCCTTTCCGTTTAAATGCGTCCATATGTCCTTTGGCATCATTTCACGTCGGTTCTAGAAACCAACTTTGAACGACCGAGAATCCGTGGTCATCAGATCGGATCGGGCCGGTTCGGGACCAATTTAGGCACCTCCATTGATATGCATGTGTTTGTTTTTCATCCACAGTCGGTGACTACCGGATCAGATGTAGGACCAATGTAGGCAAAGGCGCACATTTAAGCAACTACTGACAGGACATGGAATAAAAAATGTATACTTATATGGATTCAAACTTACACAGTACATACATACACTCATTTAATATAAGAATGCACACAAAAAAAAAATATACACAACACTTTAAAATATTATATTAAAGAATGCCCAATAAGATCCAAAAATCTATTTACTAATTATTTCATTATATACAGAAACGAATGGGGGATTCCTGATGAGAGCATGTCCCATTAATATTTCAGGCAAGTTTTAAATGTATATAATAATAAGACTATGTTTGTTTAAATCAGCGCCGTGTCAAATACTTTTGTCGCACAACCCATGCCAAAAATGGCATAGACTGTGTCTCTCACGATAGGGGACATATGGAGTGGAAATAATAATAATTAATATCTCGTCTTTGTAACCATTCATCCTTTTGCCAGGAAATTGGATTTATTTAGGCGGTTTGTGTTAAATCAATTATTTGAATATATGTCAGTATGGAATGCTTTAAGAAAATATTGAAATGTTGCTTGAATTAATAGAATAACAATCTTGACAGCCGTCTCGCAGTACATGAATAATGCAGTTTGGGGTAGAGAGGAGAGGGTTGATAGTGTTTGTAGATCAGTGGGCCGACCCCAACACAAACACCAGTTATTTAAGGCTGTCCCTTGCAAGTGTAGCCGACTCCATTCGAATATTCTAGGTTCTCCTTGAGCATTCGCCCGCCTGTCACAGTTCAGCAGGCTTCCAATCACCATGCATAAGTAGAACCAACCAGTCATTTGCATTAAGAACTTGCAAAAAATTCAATAAAGCTAATTGTAAGAAAAATGATCGCATTAGTTTGTCTTTTTAACAATATTTCATAAGTATGTATTTATTATTTTAGAATTTACAAGTTGCTCTACAAGTCCAATACAATAATTACACAGCATATGTCAGATCTTTACATGTCATATCAGTAGATTCAAAATTCCTTTCTGCCAGAGCAACCTCAAGTGCTACTTTGAGTGCAACCTCATACCTACATTCATTCAAAAATTGCTAAAAAATGTAAAAATTCTTACAGTTTGCCTGAAGAAAGTATTATATAACACACACACACACACAAACAAGCCTCTCACTCTCTCTCTCTCTCTCTCTCTATATATATATATATATCAGCTTATACGTTTCAGCTCACGCTTAATTATAATTGTAATTGTAAATCTATATAAAAAAACATGAAAATATCATACTTACAAGGGGAGTATACAGCGATGGGGTCACCGATTTGGACCAATTTTTTTTTCTGGTGATTCTACATCGAAAAATAGTCGACACGTGTCCGAGCGTTCCGTCCAATGCGCCTTAGGAGCCGAGAAATAAAATAAAATAGGTTGAAAGTGCTTTATTTTTTATATCGAGTTTAGAAAATGATATCCAATTCATTTTAGCGCGGTTCCTCCCTCCCCCATAGGGAGGAACCCCGCTTATAGGGTTGATACAATGAAACAATCCGGAAGTGCCGACTAGAAAATTTCGCGTTTCAGAACCCCTAGAGACCGAAAATAACGGTGGTTCGAATTTGTATATATATATATATATATATATATATATATATATTTGTCTGTTCGCTCTCTAGATAGAAGACGAATGGTCCGATTTTGATGAAATTAGGTACAAAAATCCTTCGTCCGATTTGAAAGGTCGAGTTCGTTAACCAGCAAAATCCGCCTACTGGAAGATGGCGTTTGGGGCGAAATTCGCGCAAAAAAAATCGTAACGCTTACGTTTTTGAGTTCATAAGCTTGTAAGTACTCGTTTTATATGATTCCTGGGCTAGGAAAACGAATGAAACCATTTTGAAGGCGATCGCTTTAACCGTTTTCGAGAAAATTGGAAAAATAGTTTTTGAATACCGTTTTTGGTTTGGGTACTTAGAATTACGGGATTCAGTTGAAACTTTATCTGCATGTTCTACTTTCATTAAAACTAATATGTTGAAAGTTTTGTTACGTTTGGAGTTAAGGAAGGGTTAGAATAAAATATTTTATGAACAGACATGAAAAGTTTTGGGAAGTTCGTATACTTTCATTGATATCTCGAAGACGGTTGGGAAATCGTGGTAAGTGGATAGAAACTATTTGAAAGCTTACTAAATTCTCTACAAAAAAGATTCTAAAACTATTTTTGATTAGGTTATGTCAATCGGAGAAATAAGTGCTTAAAACTTCAAATACGTCTGTTTTGTTCTTATGAACGGATTTTTGTCGTTCTTGTTGTAATTTTTGTCTCTTTCCCTTCGTTTTTTATTGCTTTTTATTTTTGTAATTTCTTATGTTGCGAAAATTTTGTGTGTAAAACAGGATATGAAAAATGAGGCCAATTTTCTGTTGCTAGAAATAATATAAATTTTGGGAACATTCATTAATATCTCGAAAACTGTTGAGAATTTTGGTAAACGGAAGAATACCATTAGAAAGCTTATTAAATGCTCTACATAAAAGGTGCTAATGAAAGTTTTGATTAGGCGATGTCAATCGGAGAAATAAGAGCTTAAAGCTTTAAAGTAATTGATTTCGCTTATTCGAAGTGTTCTTTTTGTCTGTATTTTATTCCTTGTTATTTTTTAATTGCTTATAGTTGGATAATGTATTCGAAAATAAAACAGGTTAAGTTAAATAACAAAAACAATTTATTGTTAGAAATATAGAGTTCCAAGATTCCAAGACCTTGTAACTAGCGGGACGGTTTCTAGTCTTGCCGACCCTTCCAGGTAAGATTGTAAATCCTACCTTTCAAGACTGGTGGAACCAAAATATAACTGTCAGGGTTCGATCACTGCTACTTAATAAAACTACATTTTATCGTAAAAATGGTTTTATTGTGCCGACGTTTCGGCTTGAACTTCAAGCCTTCATCAGGGCTGTAAATACAAGTAGGACATATTTAACACTAATATATGCACATATCTATGTAAATATACCTAACATATATATATATATATATATATATATATATATATATATATATATATATATATATATATATATATAGGTATATACATATATAATATATCAACGATCTCCTCTCAACAAAATAATAACTGCTTCTATTTTAATCTTTCGAAATTAGACTAGGGATAAGAACGGAACCGCGCTAAGATGAGGCAGTTCCTGCGAGTCGGACTTTTTATTTTTTTATAGAGTAGATTAAAAGAAAAATATAATCGTTAAAAAATAATTTATATTTCCTTAAATATATTCAAAAATATGCTTTCGTTTTCAGGTAAAATAGTATTATACATTTTTTCACACCAAAATAACTCAACTGATCCAAAGGTTTAGTCGCACTCACTTTACGTGAAATAAAAAATTAACAACCACGCATCGTTGAAAAAAAAACCGTTCAAATATTAAATGCTAATAATATTAAAATATAATTTATATTATTAAATTGAATTACTCAATAGACCGCTAATAATCCACTCAATTAGCGGCAGCGACTCAAATGTCCTTGTCTTCGCGTCCAGAAAAAATAAATTGGGACAAGATAAATTACTTAACTTTAATTAATTAAGTACTTAAAGCTGAAATTTATAGATTTTTCTGAACTTTATTCCATGGAAATCAAATTATTCAAGTTAATACATTTTTAGTGGATAGGTATACAAAAAATAAAAGCCGTTGCTTTATGAGTTTGCTAACGTGAATTTAAATTATCAACAGAAAATTATTTTGTTAAAGTAAACAGTAAAAGAATTGGTTTATTTTCAACCCAGTTAAAAGTAAATTAGAATCTTTTTCCGTTTAAAATTAAAGTAGCTGGTGGGTTAGCTTACAGCCACTTTAGGTAAAATTACTTTTCATTTTTACTTCATAAACATCATTAACTCCAAGTGTTTCTTCAAATAATACAGTATTTTTAATTTTCCTCCAGTAAAGTTCTCATTGCAATAAAAATAATGTTAATAGGACATTTATATTTGTTTTGATTTTTCTTTGAAGAAATTTATGGGATGCTATATGTTTCAGACATATATTAATATGATGAAACCTATTGAGTCTAAAGAAATGCTGTATGTGCAGTATATATATATTGGGTTGGCAAGTAAGTCCTTTCGGTTTTCATATTTTTTTTTCTTTTTTGAAAAAAAAAAAAAAAAAAAAAAAAAAAAAAAAAAAAAAAAAAAAAAAAAAAAAAATGAAAACCGAAAGGACTTACTTGCCAACCCAATATATATATATATATATATATATATATATATATATATATATATATATAAAAATCACGTGTCTGTTTTTCTGTTTGTTTGTTCCTTATACAAATCCACATCGTTTGACTGATATTGACCAAACTTCGCACATAGATACGTCTTGATCCGGGAAATCTCGTAGGCTAGCTAAAAATCTTCTAGGATTCATAGTTTGGAAGTAACGAGTTCGAAACTGTCATATACAGAAGAGTTTATAGTCAGAAATCGGCATTTTCTTTCCAGTGTTGCCCCTCCTTCTAAGAAGAAGTGCAATAAAAAAACCTTTGTTTGTTTATCTAAATAGTAGGTTTATATTCTCAGAGTTTGGACAAATATCATATAAGATATCATATAATAAAATATCATATTTTTTAAGATTAATTTCCTTAATATCAGATCAGTTTTCTTCATATCAAATCAATTTTCATTTGATTGCCTAGGGCAACACTGCTCTAACCAGAATATAGACTAATATCGTATAAATAAGTATATTATAAAAATGTTCTGTGTTTATCTAATCATAATTTGGACTAATGTAATATAATTAAGTGGTCATGTTTCTATTCAGAACTATAATAATTTCAAAACTTTTGTTGAGAGGTAGTTTTTTCTCTTTAGTAAAGGAAGGTTGCAATGTCGGTTATAGTATTCGGTTGAATAATCTCTCACTCGCTTTTCTGTTAAATGAATATGTTTGTACTGGTATTTGATGGAGAGGGTTTTAGTATGTGGAAAAACACTTAACTTTTTTTTTTAAACTGATGAGGTGTGTAAATGTCATTGAAAAGGCAAAGGAGACCAAAGTTGGTGAAGATTGGGATCAGCAAGATCAAATAAACAGTTTGAATTTCTTTGTGATTTGACAACAGCCTAAGACATAATTCAGAAATTTGATAGATTATACCTAAAGGAATCAACAGCGTAGTAAATTGTACATAGAAACTTCAGATTATGTTAAAAAAATAAAATTCAAACAACTGAAATGAAACAATCAGTTTATCTGGACATGTTATAAATTTATAAAACTTGTATTGTAAAATGGACCGTGTCCCTTTGGAAAACAATAAGAACAAGGCTAAAAGTATTTTGGAATTGTTTACACTGATGTGGACCTTTTTTTAACTAGGAGTCTCAAAGGTGAAAAATATTTTGTTTCATTTATAGATGATTATAGTAAGATTGCCCTCATGTTAATTTCTTCATAATTGTTCAGTATTGTTTATTGTTATTTAAGTGTTTAGTGATGAATTCCCTTTGTCGCGGTCTCACTGATGTATAAATAAATAAATAGTAAGATTGCTAGGATTTAAACTATTAAACCTAAAACAGAAGTTTTTCATTCCTTTGTTCAATAAGTAAATGAGGTTGAAAACTTAGGAAATTGGTATTATGAGGTGTGACATTGGTAAGGAATATTAAATAGTAAGAATTATGACTACCAAAAAAAAAGGGTATCAAAATTAATCCCAGCCCCATGAATTCATGAGTTAAACGGTGTGATTTACTAGAACAATTATGAATATATCTCATTGCTTACTGGCAGAAGATATTGTAGAAAAAAATGTTGGCCAGAAATGGTATGTGCAGCAACTTATTTGAAAAATCCCTCTTTAGCTAACACCATTGACAATAAAATACCCTATGAAATCTGTTTTGGAAAGAAACCAGATGCTTCTAACTTTAATTTATATGGTAGTAAAAATTTTGTTAGGAAACCAGAACAAATAATAACTTCTAAATGGGATAAAAAGGTGAATATGTGCATTTTAATCGAGTATAGTGAAGTGGGATATAAAGTACTTTTGAATAATAAAATCATTGTCGCTAGGCATGTTGATGTTATCCAAGAAAACATAAGCTGTATTGGATTGGCTGAGGGCGAATCTGATAAAGTTCAAGCGATTGTGATTTTTGGGATAGAGAAATAGATAGTTTGAAACAAAATAATGCTTGAGATTTTGTTGAAATAAGAAAGTTAAAGATATCAAATGGGTCTAAATGTTGAACAGATGGATGTAGAGACTATATTCTTAAATGATCATTTAGAAGGAAAATCCACCACTGGTTTTCTTATTAGGTTATTTGGTAATGTATTATACTGGAAATAGAGAAAGAAAAAAGATGGTACAGCAGAATCTCCATATGCACAATATGTAGCTTTAAGTGAAGTTTAAAGTTCCAAAAAGATATAACTTTTTGTTTTAAACATAAAGATTTTTTTAAACATTAAAAACTCCTTTGTGAACAATGTCATTTTGTAAAGGACTTAAATTTATGAACTTGAAATTAATTCTCTCACATACATATGCAAATATTATTAAAATATTATATTAAATGTTGTTATATTTAACTTATTGTTTTATTCGCATATAGATAGATGTACATAATAAATTATATAAATGTTTATAATCATACAAATGAATGTATATAAATGAATTAATTTTCACCACATTTTGAAACAATATTTTATTATTATAAGAGCTGTATGGTTTAGCAACCCTATTAATTTGGGCAGCCTCACTTTAATTTTTTTTTTAATAAAGTTATTCTTCTTATAATATTTCTTTTACATGCTATTTTTTTGCAGATAAATTAATGTATTAAAATATTATTTTTATAAGAAGAGGAAGTCACGTGAATTGTGGTGTTCTAATAAATGAATAAGTAATTCAATTTTCCATGCAATTTTTTATTAATTTAATATCCATAATAATTTAATCATTATATTCTGCCATATGCTTCCTTTTGTCTGGGATAGTTATATCCTCTGACTGTCACCATTTAGTCGGATAGCTGGTAACGCACATTTCATGAAGTGTTTTATGCACCTTGGAATTTTGGTGTATTGCATGTCGTAATTTCGTTTTTTTTTTTGTTTTTTTTTTTGTTTGGTGGGATGAGCACCAATCATCTGGACAGGACAGTTGTGGCTGTTCTAGAAATAAAGCAACTTGCCTTAATTATACATTAAAGATTGTTGGTTTCTGAATAAAATACCATTTTAGTGACATATTTTTTTAACACCTTTCCCCTATGTGCAGTACCTGGTGTTTCAAGGTATGTCCAGCAACCACATACTTAACTTTTTATCTACACTAGAGACCCACTATAGCACAATTTCAAGGCACATAAAACACTTGAAAAGTGTGTTACCAGCTCTTGGACTAAATGTTTAAATACGGTTGCAATTCTGGTAAAAATATTGTTGCTCGCCAAGTCAATGTCGTTATTGAAATTCCCAAATACCTTTAATTCATTGTTGTCCATAACTGCAAGAAAAATATCTTAAATTTGTTTTTATCCTTAGAGGCCCCTATTTCCTATGATAGAAGGACTATCCTTATAGAAGAGCCCATGAACCATAAAATTTGAAACAGGACTTTAATAGAAAGGACTATTAACAAACTATGTTTTTAAAACTTTCCTTTTGGCATAAATAACATACACCCTGCACGACTTACCTACTTTTTCAGTCATAAAAAAAACTCAGTTACGGATTATTACATGAACAGGTAAACAATATAACATATTAATATTATATTTGCGCAAGGTTGAGGTTTTAGCTTTAGATGCGAAGCCCTTAAAATAAATAAATATTATATTTAAAAAAAAATCAATGAAAATAAAGAATATAGTTTCAGTTGTAGGTTATTAGAGCTTATAACTAATCATAACCTTAATTAAATATCTCATTTGTATTGATATTTTTTATGAATATTTATTTATGGACCACATATTTTTTTTTCTTTAAAAAAATTAAACACAGGGAGTTTGGTTTGGATTTTCTTTAAAACGGCATTGCAATTAAATTATTTGGAATCATTTAATTGTAATACCATTTTAAAATTAAGGGTACTTTTTAAAATAAGGGTACTTTTTAAAAAATAAGGATTAATTTATTTTCCACCCCACTTTCTCTTAAAAAAATGGAAAATAAATTTTTCAGCCGAGCTCTCAATTTATTATCTTATATTCTCATAATTTGGACAAATATAATATAATCATTCATTTTTTTAAATATATAATATAAAGTAGGCGTACCATGGAAGCTGGGTTACAACTATTTAATATGAAGCATGTGTAGCATGGTAAGCCCGGCTACAGATATTTAATATAAAGTAGGTGTAGCATTGCACACCGGGTAACAGCTAGTATATGTATATATATATATATATATATATATACTCTTAAAAAGCATAATGACACGAATATAAATATATAATATTGTAATTAACTTTAAATAAGAAAACAGACCAAGATTTGTCTAGAAGTTTGACTAAATTCCTTCTTGAGTGGCTCCTCAAAAGATTCATTACTTTCGAAAGTGCTTAAAATGAAATAATAATAAAAACTAGATTTTTTTAAACAATATAAACATAATACATTTAATTGAGAAGAGATCATTGCCGTTGATGATGCAAGGTAGGGATTGTCGGGGTCTGCAAGAGGGGTCTTTTCAAGCCGAAACGTCGGCACAATAAAACCATTTTCACGGTAAAATGTAGTTTTATTAAGTAGCAGTGACCGAAACCCGACAATCCCTACCTTGTATAATACATTTAAGTATGTTAAAATATTTAACACTCATTAACTTAACAGCTTAAAGGGTAATAGTACCTTCCAACCTTTTTTTTTACCATTTTGTTTTTTAAAAGCCTCCTTAACTAATCTACAAAAAAAACTCGATTTTTCAACTCCCGATAAATTTCAAAATTAAAAACCATTTTTTCTTTGCCTTTATTACAAGAAATGAAAAAAAAAAAAGATTAAAAAGAAAAAAAAATTCAAAACTGTTTTTCAAATCGACGATAATCCAGCGCCTCCAATTTTTCATGATCAACTTAAAATTTTAAATGCAGCTTCCTAATGATATTTGCTAGTAACGTAAGTAGGATGTTTTTTTCGATTCCTTGCATTATAACGATTTTATGGCCGATTTTTGACGGGTTTTTAATAGAAAATGAAGAAATGTTTCCCATTTCCTAAAAAAAATAGTATTTTTTAATTATAAATTGGACACAATTACATTGATTTTGATCTGACAAGGTTGTATTAAATACATTTAATACTCTCTTGTACTCTTAAATACATTGCCAAATAGAGGCAGTGGAAAGATCAGGAAATTACTGTGATTAATTTCCTCTCCCTAGATCTGAGAATATCTGATGCTGTAGCTTATCACTTGGAAATCGGGTGGTGGAGTTCTACCAAGAGATAAGCCTGTCTCAACCACCACCAGACTCCTTTATCTATACTAAACCTCCCAGATTCAACTTCTTAAGCATTAAGACATTAATGCCAGCATTTCTCTTCCAAATCCTCACAGGAATTGGATTAAGAACACTAGATCTCTTCCAATATTAATCCTATGCGTTCTAATAAATATGACTAAAATTTCCAAAAGATTTAGAAGAAGTTTAAAAATAATTCAGATCAAAATGATTAATATTAGAGCGCATAATTAGATCTTCCTATTACTATTTTGCCATAAATTGAATTGATATCCGGCGAAGAAAAAATATTGAACTGGAATAAAATGTATTATTTATTTATTTATTTATTCCATGTGAGCTCCGTAACAGTGGCGATGAGCTCATTGGGACGACAGAAGAAAGGTTCGTTAAATATTAGTCAGTTTGTCCAATAAAACAAAATAAAACATAAAGAAATAAAAGAGAAAGAACAAGATGTTGCTATTAAATAAAACCAAAATAAAATATTACATATAGTTATACCTTTGAATATAAGTGTGCTGCTTTTAAGTGTGTAAGGAGTATATGGATATACGGGCTACCTTCAGTAAGTAAGTCGTGTAAGTTGTATGGAATTGTCAAGTCGCTGCGTTGTCTACAGTCTGTCAGTATATGTTTAACAGTTAGAGGTCTGTTACACTGTCTGCACGTTGGTCTTTCCTTTCTGTCCAGTAAGTATGAGTGGGTAAGTCGAGTGTGGCCTATCCCAAGCCTGGATAAAATTACGTCGTCCTGACGAGAAAATTGTTCTGTTTTCCAAGTTCTTGTCGTGTTCTTAATTTCTTTTAATTTGCATGTACTCTTTGACCAATCTCTCTCCCATTCATACAGTGTGTTAGTTCGTATTGTTTTGCTTAAATCAAATGTATTAACAATAGTAAACAGGATGCAAAAACAAGTCAACACACCCCACTGTTTAATTCCTTTAATTTAACAAAACGCTATAGCTGGGCGAGGTTCACTCGGACCTTCCTCCGACTATACTAGGAGTATATACCTCGAAAACGTTTTGTTAAATTAAAGGAATTAAACAGTGGAGGTGTGTTGACTTGTTTTTGCATCCTGTTTACTATGATGAACCTTCACCAGCCAACCAACCACAATTGTAGTGTATTAACAATCATTAATTGAAAGCAGATTGTTTGCCAAAAACTAAACTGAGATCCGGATATAATATTAGTAATAAAATAAAATAGTTAACGCTCCCTTTCTAAAAATATAGAACTCAGTTTTAGTCGATTATAAAAAAAAAAAAAAAAAAAAAAAAAAAAAAAAAAAAAAAAAAAAAAAAAAAAAAAAAAACTATTCCTGATAAGAGACCCGAGGATTGTTCCTTACTGTTATCTTAGGGTATACGATTAATAATTTTCTAATTTTGTTTACCGCTTACAAGGTTTCCCCATAGCTAGGAGTAGGCCTTCTATAATGTGATTAGTATAACTAATGCTAGTAATATTAGAGGCATGGATTAATCTAATTAATATTTTAATATTACTTATTTGGTTTCTAATTTATTTTTGCTTTTCTAGATGCAGAAAGTAGATAGCATGGCACGCCGGGTAACAGCTAGTAATTTATAAAAGTGGCATATTTAGATTTATTTAAATAAATTTTGGAGGCGACGTTAGCTCAATGGCAGAGCTCTGGACTAATATGCTGGAGGACCTGAGTTCAAATCCCAACTAAGCACTAAAGATTATTCTTCTAGTATCTTTGTTCATATGTTGGATTCCGACTCCCTGACCTTCCTAGGCCAACTAAGCCTTCATCAATGGGTACCTTGGTGCTAATGGCTCAGCACTGGAAGAAGCTAAGGGGAAAATCAGGCGGCTGGAGCATGTCATGAATCAGATACCTCTATAGTATCTGCCCCTAATAGTAGCCTAACAGTTACTTGTTACGGGACTGATTTTTTTTTTTTTAAATAGATATTGTTGATGATAAACATAATAATTAACTAATATTGTATAAGGACTATTTATTTATATTTATGTATACCCTACATTATTATATGTTAACTCTCTCTCTCTCACTTTCTTTATTTACACTCGCGCTGACATTCATGCACGAAGCAGCAAATGTGCTACAAGTAATAAACTTAGGCCAGCATTATTATAAATCTAGAACAAAAATTTAAAAAAAAATCTTTAAACAACAACAATACACACAGCAATGTAGTATTAGTCTCGGAAAAATTAAGGCCTTAGCTTTAGTAAGTTCGTCAGATATTTGTATATATTGAAATAATCCTCTTATGAGGCTATACTTAGGATCTTATGCAATTATTGCGATTAATAAAATCTAAACAAAAATTCTTATACACGGAAATTATAACGACTTCAATTTAAAACATTGAATGGACTTAACTTTCTTGTGTTCTTCTGCGTATTTTCTTCATGTGTACAGGACAGGACTGCAAATTTGATAGGCCAGGCTTCCATAGATCTTAAAAGCCAAAACTGTGGGACTAGGGTAAATCCATGATGACTGGATGTCACAATGAGTCTGTTAACCAAGGCTGTGTGGAGTCAATAATCTCGGCAACTTCATCTTAAATCAAAGTCCGACTCGCAGGAACTGCATCATCTTAGCGCGGTTCCATTCATATCCCTAGTGTCATTTTGTATACTTAGAATAGAAACAGTTATTACTTTGTTTAGATCATTCTTAATGTAAACACATACTCCAAAGAAAAGCAAGATTGTCGGCAAGGCACAAGAAACTATTCTAAGCGGAAATTACTCTTTCCGCCGTCCCAAGTTACGCTCTACGAAGACTCTACTACGAATATGTATCTAGTTGACTTAACTTGCTTTACTAACATATCCATTTTAGTGTTAAATGCAATTAAAAACACTAAACTACTCATTTTACTGTTAAATGCAATTAAACAAAATAAAATTTTACAAGAAAATGAGAAAGCAGTGTTATTTTTTAATGTACATACAACCACAAAATATAATTATATTTCTACTATAGTATTTGGCAGCATGACTTCCTGCAGGTAAAATATCTGTCAGCTCTCCTAGGATGAATCTTGATTTATGAAGTGCAATAAAAGCCCACCTGAAGCCTGCCTAGTACCTGGCCCGGGCAGATGTCTGACTCTATACGGAGAATGTTCACATTATCAGCAGATTGTCCGACTCCCAGGAACTGCATCATCTGAAGACGTATCCGTTCTCATCCATAATATTATTTGGATAGCTTAAAATAGAACTAAACAATTTTTGTTTTCATGAAAATTGTTAACGCCCACAGGCTAGAAGCGGAAATTCCTCAATCTAAAGCAAAGTCAATTCAAAATACAAACAATGACTCGCAAAGTCAATTCAAAATACAAACACGCTTCTCAATTACTTGTCATATTTTGTTGAAAAAAATGCAATCAAAATAACAGCAAGATATTAAAAACAAATGCAAACCGAGAAAAAAAAAACAATTAAAAACGAATGTAAACAGAGATTAAAAAAAGAGGACTAGATAAAATTATTAGTTTGTTTTGATCTTTCGTGAAAAATTATAAATATCTTTTCCATTTTCTTATTTTGTTTTACTCCTACTAGAAGCAATAATAAAATAACAAGAAATAAAAACAGACAAAAAGAACAGTTCAAACAAACGAAAGTTGTATGCACTTATTTCTCCGATTGACATCGCTTAATCAACAATTTCTTCAAAATCATTATTTTAGAGCATTTAGTAAGCTTTCTAATGGTAGCTTTTCGCTTACCTAGATTCTGAACCGTTATCGATATATTAATGAAAGTATACGAAGTTCCCATAACTTTACATGTCTGTTAATAAAATATTTTATTCTAACCCTTCCTTATCTCCAAAACCAAAAACGTTATTCAGCAACTATTTTTCCAATTTTCTCGAAAACGGTTAAAGCTATCGCATTAAAAATGGTTTCATTCGTTTTCCTTGGCCTAGGAAAACGAAGCCTATAAAACGAGTACTTGCATGCATATGAAGTAAGCGGAACGATTTTTTTGCGCGACATTCGCTCCAAAAACCATGTTCCGGTCGCCACGAAAGATTTTTGAACCAAATTTCATCAAAATCGGACAATTATAGAGCCCGGAAAAGCGCGAACAGACAAATACAAATACAAATATATATATATATACAAATTTGAACCACCGTTATTTTCGGTCTCTAGGAGTTCTGAAAAGCAACATTTTCTAGTCGGCACTTCCTGATTGTTTCACGAGATCAACCTTATAAGCGGGCCCTATGAAGGGAGGGAGGAACCGCGCTAAAACAATTATCGGTCCTGTCAATAGTAGTGGTCTATGGTACTCGGTGGTATCTTGTAGATAACCGGTCCTAAATATGTATTACTAATAAATTTCCGTTAAAATTTAAATAAATAATACAACCGATAGAGAGGACTTCTGGGGTCCACCATTTACAAATTCCCAATTTAATGAATAACTTTCTACGCGAAAGTCAATAAGAACTGATTATGCTTCGTCAAGACCAGAAAAGGCTTTGAAAGGTTAAAGGATTTGTTAACCTGTATATGTATGTTATAAGGCTTTGAAAGGTCAAAGGATATGTTAATCTGTAAATATATGTGATCAGGAGTTGAAAGGTCAAAGTATATGTAAAGACAGGTTATTTAGTCATGTGATCAAAGGATAGAGTGCTTAATGTTTATCATTTCGTAGCCATAGCTAAGGGTAGTCGCATAGTGAAGAGGTAGAGGCAGAGGTACAGGTAAAAGGTAGAGGTACAGGTAGATGTAGAGATAAGAGGTAGAGGTAGAGGTAGAGGTTTTGATAGTGGGAGGGTCACATAGTGAAGAGGGATACCGCGCTGTAAGCTTTCCCCACTCTTAAACGAGACATACCTAATACATTTTAAAGTGTTTCACTTCCCGTATATTTCATTCAAATGGGAATTTGTAAATGGTGCAACCGTCGGGAATTTTTCGCACATGCGGAATTGAAGTTTTCCGTCAATCACGAAACTCTATAGCATGGAAAAAATATATTCTTAAAGGTGGAGAGAAACTCAAGAATCTCTTGAATGAAGGAAAGTATCAGCACACACACCACAACTCCCCCCCCCCCACACACACACCCCAACTCCCCCCCCCCCCACACACACCCCAACTCCCCCCCCCCCCCACACACACAAACACTAAGCTTGTGTAAGTATATCGTGCAAGTGGAACGTGTCTGACCTGGAAATGTGTACGTGTATGGGACTATGATACCGGCATCAAAGGAGCCGAGATCAAAGAGGCCGACATTGAAGACCTGCAGAAATCCTGGACTCAGGATACACATATTTACTTATCCCTGGAGGAGCATGCCCAGCTGCCCTGACATGAAATCGGTTTCTCTTTGAGACAGATCCTCCAATATTTTTGCCAGAAGAACATTATTCTGATAGACATTACACATCAGATGTACTATTCAGTTACATGTATTCCACATCATGTTTTGTGGAGAAATAAATTTAAATTACCTGGACAACACACCCCCAAGGTTATACTTAGAGGCCTTAAATTAAAACTACTACTTTGCCTTGACACGAAACCCGAATCCGGTTCCTCTGCAACAGCATTTTTCCTCAATCAATAAATGAAGACCTGTGTTTACGCTAAGTTGGAGTACAACTACATAAGACTTAACTTGGCGACACAAAATTCATAAAAAACACTAGAAGCTCACTCACGACTGTCACTAATGTATCTAGATATTAACCATATTTACTGTGCCCATTTAGGAACATTGAAAGCAAAAGTCGATAATCACGCTTCCATTTTAATGTAAAAATACTGGTGAAATTGGTCCAATACTTTTTATTTACTATTAGTAATATAGTTTTAACAAAATATTATAATAATATTATACTTTTTTTGATTAGTTTATTTCCTAAATTTCTATAAGTCGTGAAAGTGGGAGGTTCCCGTTTGGAAAGCATTGCCTATTCTAATTTTTAGGTTCCTTTCTGCCTTTGGACTGGATAATATTGCTTCATTTATTTATTCGCCCGTAGATTATTTGTCTAAAATTCGTGTAATGTTCCAAATTGAACAGGAAGAAGTCGAATATTTACATTATTTAGACCAATTAGATAAAATAACTAATTGTTCTTGTGAAGAAATAGTCATCTACCTGTTACCTCCAGACGAAAATAATAGGGTAACTGATGAAGAGGATATTACTGAAGATAGACTAGATCAAGCCACTTTTTCGAAACAGAAAATGCACGAGCTTTATCCTGGCCAAAAAAGTGTGGTAACCTGTAGGTAACCCGTCCCATAAATCTCTGTAATATAGAAGGGGAAGGTAACATTTAAGTAACTAAAAAACATGATATGTGTCTTATTACAGTTCTGACCCCTCAACAGGTCATTGTTGTTAATTGGGGACCGTAAAGAAAAACATAAATTTCGCGATATTTGGTTTAACTGATCATTGAAATATTTCAATATAAACATAAGAACGTTAATAATAATAATAAGAAGAAAACAAACCAAAGTAGAAATTTACAACAACATCTAAAATGACAAAATATTAGGTAAATACCATGCCAAAATGTCTGGTTAAAATATTTACAATTAAAAAAAAAAAAAAAATTAGCATGCTATTGTTATATTATCTCTTGTATTTGACAACAAAGATTTATTAGTTACTACGTCTTCATTTTAGTATATTTCTTTTAGAATGAGCAGTGGTGGTTAATGTTTTTTTCCTAAGCGAATAATGACCCAGGGATGTAATTAAATGCTTCCTTTTAACATAAATAAAAAGTTAAAGAGGAAACAGGAATGACTAACAAATTACTATCAATTTGTTTTGTAATCTTAATAGAAGCTATGCAAAGCAGAAATACTTGTATAAACTGAATAAAAGGAAACTAAGTAAAAGGGGCATTAACAATTTTGGGCTAAAAGGCGCTTCTAAATATACCCTTCTCCTTCTTTCAATATTAGGATGTTAATTAGGGGGGAGAAGGAAGGTAAGCTAAGAAGGGGGGGGGGGAGGTTCACCGTCTGGGGAAATTAGGGAGAAATGACAGGCTGAAGGAGATCAAGGGAGTTTTATCCTTTTCATCTTCGCCGTCCATTCAGCCAAGAACTCCTTTAGCAGAGTAATTCACTTGAAAAGGCTCTTCTTCAACAATAACAATAAATGTAGCTAAAATACCGAACCACAAACTCCATTATTATTTTGACTTTTCGGACGACCCACGACTTATCGTCAGGGATCTTGGACGATACGTGAACCCAAAGAGAGAATTATTTACTACTTCTTCCGTCCCTCTTCTAACAATCGGCGAAGAGCCTTTCCCGAAGCATCGCTTCTGTACCTTGTCGGCTGCCTTGATCTCTGACCTGATCTCACGTCAGTATAACGTATGACAGGGGCTCACTGACGTTTTCTTTCCAGGTGGCTGTACTCCTCTGGGTCTGCTGCCGTCAACTCGACCCTCCACCGCTTGCTTGGGGTACTATCCTCTGTCCATCATTTAGACATGCCTAAACCATATCGACTGTGAGCCCTTTATTCTGTCCACCATAGGCATAGCATCGAGGGTTTGTCTAGAAGTATTATAACTTATCCGATCTCTCCTTGTTTTCCTTGAAATGGCTCTTAGAAATCCTATTTCCTGGGTTTGAATCATACACTGAGTTTTTTATGTTAAACTCCACGACTCGCACCCATAAATGAGAATGGACGTATATACAAATTTGTACATGGTCATTTTGGTCTTGCTTGATTCCTCCGTTTTCCTTAGCAATTATTTATTGATAAATACTACTTGCAGCTGATCGCCTTGCATTTATTTCTTCCTTTAACCTTCCATCCTTACTCCTTCCTAACCCTCACTCCGAGATATTTAAAAGTGCCCAGCTTTTTCACTAGAAGGTTATCTGTAGTTAAAACGGAGTCTTTCTCGTCTCTTGAAATAATCATATATATATATATATATATATATATATATATATATATATATATATATTTTTTTTTTTTTTTTTTTTGTTTTGCCTTTACTTTTACGCCCTTTTTCGTCAATTCTTCACGAAGCTAATGAGAATTACCTAAACAGTCTGCAATAAGCACCATATCAGACGCAAAACCCAAGATCCTTATTTCTACCTGTTTCAAAAGCCAATTTCCTAAAATAAATCGTTTAATCCTCCTGCAACTCTTTATAATGTAAACTTGCTCTAATTCGGCATCCGCCTGCTATTCCGGCAAGGCAGGGTTGTTAAAGCCAAACAAAAAAGTGCGTCTCTTTCGTTCTTATGCAGCATTTCGCAAAATATCCACCCCAACAACCGACAGGGTCGTCGAAAGATTTCCAAACCCTCTCGGTGATCAAACACGTACTTGTTGCCCATTAAGCTCAAAGCTTACGCTCGACAGACACCATCTTGCTCAACGGGACAATTAATATAATCAATTATGTTTCTATACTTTTAGCACTTTCCTCCGAAGGAAAGTAGCTATTGAGGCGGGACTCATGACGGAATTTTTGAAAAATTCTTCAAATCTTTATCGATCCTACCTAGTAGACACCGAAAATGACCCCCGTTAAAATTTATATATATCTATATATATATATATATATATATATATATATATATACATACATATGTGTATATATATATATATATATATATATATATATATATATATATGCATATATTTATATGTGTGTCTGTTAACACGATAGCGGCCAGAGTTTTTGGCTTTTCGCCACGAAACTTGGTATATAGCATTCAATTAGCAAACGATTGAACGAGTTCGTTAAACACCAAAGTCGGTCCACCGGAAGGGGGGTTTACCCCGAACCCAAAACACTAATTTGACCATGTCATCCGTAATATTTGTTATATTTCAACGAAACTTGGTATTCGTAGTGGTAATATAGAGAGAAAAATGAGATATAAAAACGAACTAAATCGGTTCATTAGGAGGGGGGGGGGGGGGGGTTTACTCCGGACCCACAATACCAATTCGCCACTACCAGCCGTGATTTTTGGTATATTTTGACGAAACTTGGTATTCGTAGTGGTAATCCACAGGTAAATATTTGTTGTAAAAATAAACTAAATCGGTTCATTAGGAGGAGGGGTTTACTCCGGACCCACAATACCAATTCGCCATTACCAGCCGTGATTTTTGGTATATTTCGACGAAACTTGGTATTCGTAGTGGTAATCCACAGGTAAATATGTGTTGTAAAAATAAACTAAATCGGTTCATTAGGAGGGGGGGGGGTTACTCCGGACCCACAATACCAATTCGCCACTACCAGGCGTGATTTTTGCTATATTTCGACGAAACTCGGTATTCGTTGTGGTAATCCAAGGATAAATATGTGTTGTAAAAATAAACTAAATCGGTTCATTAGAAGGGGGGGTTTACTCCGGACCCAAATTCCTAATATACTCATACCGGTCGTAATTGCTGCTGTATTGAAACGAAACGCGGTATACGTCGTGGGTAACTCATGAGAAAGAAGTGTTGTAAAAATGTGCTGAATCGGTCAATCGGAAACCGGGGGTTTACTTTGTAATATATTTCAATAAACATAACTCTGGAAGTAAATTAATAATTGATCAGTTACTCATTACAAAATTAAAAGAGAACTATTCATGTTTTTTTTTATTTATGTAGGATATTTTAAGCAAATTTTTCTGGAAAGCAGTCTACACTACCCAAATTCTGAGGAAAGTGCTTAGTTATGCAGCTCCTGTGTGACGGACCTTTTTTGTATTCTAACAGTGAGAAATTTTATTTTAGTAATTTTACATTAAATGAGTACTATTCTTATAGTCTACATTTCGTTTAATTTTAACCTCTATCCTTTTTTTCCAAGTAGCTCCTATAATCCAGAATATTTGATTATCCGGTGTGCTTCTAGTCCCGAACGTGCCGGATTAAAGTTTACTGTATTCAATAATGATTACAAACTGGAGTGGGATTAGGAAATTACACTTTCTTACACTCCTAGTTGGTATGTACTCCACTGAGACAGAATAGCACATTTTTTCCTAAGGAGGTATTTATTTTTTAAATATTTTCTACCTAGGGATCACTTTGACCTCAGGGTTCTCAGTGTGGTACGTTATAGTTGAAGAAATTCCATACGAAGCTATGATCATATTGGAAATATGTTCATTTAAGTTTCTGAATCCATCCAAAACATTTCACGAAAAAAAAACACCTTCAACAGAACTGGTTAACAAGAATATATTAAACGTAGTTGTTTATCAGGTTTTTGCATCCGAATTCGAAAAATAGTATAATAATATTTCAGACTCTTAAATGTACATAAAGGCACATGAATTCAGTTCATAGGAGGACTTTACTAAATAAAGTGCTCCCTATGGCTCCGATCTGTCTGCGTTAATGCCAAACATAAACATGACGACTAATCCTGAAGGAAATAGGCTGAAATCTAGCTGGAATGGCCGACCGGCGTAGTTTAGCATACTCCTGTCCGGAAATTATAACTCCATGAATATTCAACGACTGTTAGTCCGAGACGGTTCAATTAATATATGAATAAGCATAAAGCTCTAAAAACAAATTGTTTGCATTACAGTTTATTCTCCCAAGGATCATTCTACTACATTAAAGTTAAATTTAGTTAAATTTAATATGCAACTAGTTATTCACATCTGCAAATGTGAATAGGTACATTCCACTCACAGTGCTACTTGACGTATATTTGCACTTGTAAATATTAGTTTATATGTAAATACGAAGAAAATAATTTTGTAGAAAACTAACCCGATTGAATGGGTTAAAATTGTATGCTAGTCATTGCAGATCATTAAAAACCAAGTTCTTCAAACATTTTCGTTTTGTAGGACTATGTTCGATATTGTAATATATGTGTCAATCCTGATGTAAGAAAATTCCAAAATTCGTTGACGAAAATTTTCCTGATATTAAACTTTAAAAGGCAAAAATCATACTGCACCCTTACAATACGCGTTTTTATGTCTTCAATTTCGGAATCAATTGTGAAAGAATTTAGAAGACCATATTGGTAATAAATACGATTATTGTAAATACAATGAATACATGTATTATATGGTTATGCCTTGAAGGTCTTTGTAATATTGATTCTAATCTATTTAATTAAATTTCTGCTTATAAGTTAACTGGATTATACGTTATAATAATTTGAAATTGTATCCAAAAAACTCTCTCCTGCAGATAAAAAGCGAAAAAAAATACATTTAAATGAAAGGTGCCATCAAAAGTTGCTTAAAATGTTATCTCGTTTTCCTATGAAAAATCTATAGAAATCTATGGGGAGAAAAATGGTTATTAATGTGCACTAATAACTATTTGCCCAAAAGATTTTCAAAATGCCTACAAACATAAGCTTATCATCTAACTGAATCCACGGCATTATGGAGGACGTCTTGTCTTTGAGTTCTCATGAGCTAGCACTGCTCCTGGATCCTGTTGATGAGTTCCTCCTTCGTCATCACGGGCTCTGAGTACACTCTGCTCTTTAATGTTCCCAATACAAGGAAATATAGAGGATTCAGATCAGGAGGTAAACGAACTGGTCCATAGTGGCCGGTACAACGATTAGGGAATTCACTGTTCAGCCATTCCGTCACCAATCGTCCATTATGAGCTGGGCAACCTTCTATTTGAAACCAGAGTGAGTTGTTATTTGGTAGTTGGGCTTGTGTAATAAACATCATGTAGTGTGGGAAACATGGGACATCACCATCATCGTGTGAAATTAAAGAATTTGTTCAGAATGGCTCGTTCACGCTAAAGCACATTTATTGGTTTTGACTTGGAAATCAGAAAAAAATAGATTGAAATAGATTTTTATCTTAAACTGTGAGGTACCATTTTAAAGATTATTAAATTATGCAACTTTTGAGGCAGAGGCAAACCTCTAAGTCTAAAAATAGCCGGTTAAGAGAATATTGAATAACTTAATAAAAACTAATATTAAACATTCTCACCTATATGGCTTTGAATATATGGTAGCTCTTAATTTACAAGGATTTATTTATTTTATTTTTTTTTTATTTTTTTTTTACGGCGCATCTGCATCTAGGTCATTAGCGCAGACATCCAGGGTGCAGCGAGGAATTTTACCAGCGAGCCGTGGGATGATAAAATTCCTTCTGAAGGATGGGAATCGAACCCACCATCTTCTGCTTATGAATCCAAGGCGCTAGCCATTAGACCACGGGAGACCCCTTTACATAGTAATATTTCAATAATGGGTGTTTCTTATAGGAAATTTAATTTAGATTCTAAAAATGTGGTCTTTATTTACGATGTATTGATCATAAATTCCGAAAACTCAGTTTTTCTTTAGAAAAGCCAGTAGTTTTTAAAATAGACAAACGTTTGAGTAGCTCCTCTCCATGTTGAGATAGAACGCTCATTTCTGCGTCCATGAACTAGAAATGAGATGTAGAATAAACCCTCAAAGTTATGACACCTCAATATGGGACACCCTGTATATAAAGTAAAAATGCTCATTGGCAATGACTTCAGAATAAGATCTTGTTTCATGTTCACTATTTATTAACATAGTTTAGTGAAACTTAGATACCGCGCACAACCAACGTGACACTTGAAATAAGCCAATCCTAGTGAAAGGTAAGGTATAGTAAAACTCTGACGCATAGTCGGGCCCGGCACACGGCAAGTCAACGTGTTAATGAATCCATGTACAGGGTTCCCAAAAATAATGGTCATCCGTTTGCCAGATGATTCTCCAATGTGAGATCGGAAAAAATAACCCCCATATTAACCCCCGCAAAATTGACCTTGAAATGTTATTCAAGGTCAAATTTTTTTATTGCATATTTCGAATCTACGAGTCACGAGGATGAAAAAAGTCAACGGCATCATAGGTCAGAAATGACTCCTTATGGTCAAAATGACCATTAACAGCGTATACGTGGGACATTCTATTCCAATAGACTGATTTAGATTTTTTTTTTTTTTTTTACATGTTCTATTAGCATTGCCTTACACAAAAAAACCGGGTTTGAATTTATTTAAAAGCATCTTCTAGTATAAAAAATTACAAGTATATTGAAAAACGAGCCTCTCAGCGGCATTAATAAGAGGACTATAAGTCATATTTTACAATTGACAGAAATGCTTCCATGAGGTTATCCTCAAAGCTTATCAAGAGCTTTTTGTCATAAGCTTTCAATCAATCGCTGAAATTACTCATTAAGGATTTCACAGGTCATGTATGAATTTCATGAACCAGCTAATCCCTCCCAGACTAGAGGATAGAATACTTGCCCTCGCCCGTGGGGGAAGAAAAAAAAAAAAAAAACCTTTAAAGTTGTCAAATTATCATTCCAGCGCCCGTAGCAATTGGGCCTGTTCTGCAGCTTCAATATTTCGGACTTAATTCTTGAGGCAAGCTACTAACCTTGCTTTCAAATTCCTCCTCACTGCACTTAGGACCTGCCGAGAATTTTTCATAATTCTTTCAAATGCCCATGTTATTCTCGTCCATTTTGCCTGCTGTGGACGATGACACTGGATAACCAACTTTCGTCAGCCCACAATACCCGCTAGAGGAAGTGTGGAGGACGTTCCAACTTGTCCAGAACCCCCTCCCCCCGCAAAACAATGATCTCTCCTCCTGATCCCCGGGCCTCAACTCCAGAACTTGCTGTAATCTGAAGGGAGACGTTCTTCCCGAAGGATCCGTCGGACCGTCATCCTCGAGACTCCCATAGCTTGGGCCAATCTTCTCAGCTCCATAGTAGGCTAGGATCGCGCGAGGGCAATTATTCTATCCTCCATTATGGGAGGGACTCGAGGACTGGCTGGTTCATGAAATTCATACATGACCTGTGAAATCCTTAATGAGTAATTTCAACGATTGATTGAAAGCTCATGGTAAAGAACGCTTGATAAGCTTCGAGAATAACCTCAAGAAGGCATTCCTGTCCATTGTAAAATGTGAGTTATGGTTCTTCAATGAATGGCGCTGAGAGGGCCGTTTTACAATACAATCATGATTTTTTATACTAGAAGATGCTTTTTAAAAAAATCAAAGGAGATATTTTTGCATAAGGCGATGTTACTAGAAACTTTAAAAAAAGAAATGAGCAAAATCGGCCACCATTTGTCGATTGGAATGGAATGGCCCACGTATACGCTGTTAATGGTCATTTTGACCCTAAGGAGTCATTTCTGACCAATGGTGCCGTTGACTTTTTTCATCCTCATGACTCGTAGATTCGAAATATGCAATAAAAAAATTGACCTTGAATAACATTTCAAGGTCAATTTTGCGGGGGTCAATATGGGGGTTATTTTTTCTGATCTCACATTGGAGAATCATCTGGCAAACGGATGACCATTTCTTTTGGGAGACGCTGTACAGAGGATAAATTTAAATGTTATTTTAATTCAATATCATTAATCCTTGTCATTAAGAGGCATTTTTACTGAACTCAATGGGCCTTTTCGAAATGTTTGCCAGAAAATGTAACGTATAGAATGAATTGAATATAACATAGTTTCAAGGTTCCCACGTTGGAGTATCCCTCCAGCGTGGGAGTTTATTTAACTACCTATGCCATCCTGTCTGGATTATAAAATAGTTTATTTGAGTTATCAAATTGTGGATGTGGGTCTCCTGCTCGATTTTTTTTTCATTAATTTTGTTTCAAATTGCCCCATCTGGGCATTCCTATTAATAAATCGCAACAATTCTATCTATGTTTTTTTCTTATATTTCTTAATTATCCACAGAGTTTTGGTAACCGTAAAGGAGATGTATACTACATCTAGTACTATATTCATTTTAATAAGTGAATTATTCATATTGGGTACGGTCTTTTTTTTCGTGAATATACATTAATTTTAAGTGAGGGATAGTGAATAAAATCTGAAGACATATTTTGTCATCAGTTCCAGGTTTATTGTTTTAAAAATAACTGGACTTACGCTATTTGGAAAGTAACATAAGTGGTGTTACAGAGCTAAGTTTAGATATGCATTGGGTAGGAAGGCTAATTAAATCAATTGAACATTCTTATTGGATATTTCGTCTTGCGCATTATTTCTACTCTAACAATTAAATTATTACAGAATATTTAATGTGGTAACATTTAAAAGATAATGAACATAGTGTAAGTATAAATTAAATTATAATATAAATTTTATGTTGATCCTAATCAATAAATTACAAATCAGAGTCTAATAAGGGTAAAATAGTAACCTTAACAGTAAGTAACATATATAAAATGAAAGAAATACGTACGAAACGAAAAATATTCATACCAGTGATATATATTATATATAAGTTAATTACTGTTAAGGTTACTATGTTACTCTTATTAGATTCCGATTTGTCATTTCTTATTGATTAGACCACTCACCAAAATCTAGGTAACACTCTTTTTGAACTGTACTTCTGGTATTTTTTTTCCAGTTTATGAGAATAATAAACTACTCATCCTCCCTTACTCCTCCATTGGGAATGGTATTTGTTAAAAAAAAAAAGACAAAAAAGATAAAAGAAGAAAACCCATTAAATAGAGGTATACCTCTGCTACACTGACCTTTTGCGTAGTTTTGATCTTTCTTTTGATATGTATATAAAGATCATGTTCCGTAGATATTATGCCAACGCCGAAATATCAGCCTTTATATTATTTTTACAAAAAAAAAGTAAAAACAATATTTCGAAATTAAAAAAAAAAAAATGCAAAAACAATATTACAAAATTAAAAAAAAAAAGTTATTAAGCCTACCATTGTCTGGCCCTTAGCCCAAAGTGAGAAAATGGTAACGGGCAACATTATACAGGGCGTCCCGCATTGAGATGTCATATGGGTTTATTCTGCATGCCATTTGTAGCTCAATGGAGCAAGAATGAGCGTTCTTTCTGAAAATGTAGAGGAGCTCCTCAATCTTTTCCCTATTTTAAAAAAAACTGGCTTTTTTAAAGAAAACCAGTGTTTTTAGGATTTGTGATCAATAAATGGTACAGAACGATAACATTTTTAGAATCTACATTAAATTTACAATAAGAAACACCCGTTATTGAAATATTACAATGTAAATTAAAAGCTATATTAAAAGCCATAAAAATGAGAATGTTTAACATTAGTGTTCTATTAAATTATTCAATATTTTCTTAACTCTGCTATTTTTAGACTTAGAGGTTTGCATGCGCATCAAATGTTGCATTATTTAATAAGCTTCAAAATGGTACCTCGTAGTTTTAGAAAGAAATCTATTTCAATAATTTTTTCCGATTTCTAAGTCAAAACTAATAAATGTGCTTTAGCGTGAAAGAGCCAATTTGAACAAATTCTTTAATTTCACTCGATGATGGTGATGTCCCATCCTTCCCACACTACATAACGTTTATTGCACAAGACCTTCTACCGAATATGTAGTCACTCTGGTTTCAAATGTTTGGTTGCCCAGCTGATAATGGACGAGTGGTGACGGAATGGCTGAATACCGAATTCCCTAACCGTTCCCACACTACGTAAACACAATTTTTGCTCTGATAAGGGTAGGGAGACACTTGTAATATTAATTCTATTCTATTTAATAAAATTTCTGCTTATAAGTTAACTGGGTTATACATTAAAATAATTTGAAATTGTATCCAAAAAACTCTCTCCTGCAGATAAAAAGCGAAAAAAAAAATACATTTAAATGAAAGGTGCCATCAAAAGTTGCTTTAAAATGTTACCTTGTTTTCCTAGGAAAAATCTATAGAAATCTACGGGTGATAGAAAAATGGTTATTACTGTGGACAAATAACTATTTGTCCAGAAGATTTTAAAAATGTCTAAAAATAAAAGCTCACCGTCTAACTGAATCCACGGCTTTACGGAGGACGTCTTGTCTTTGAGTTCTCATGAGCTGGCACTGTTCCTGGATCCTGTTGATGAGTTCCTCCTTCGTTGTCTCGGGCTCTGAGTTACACTCTACTCTTTAATGTTCCCAATACATGGAAATTTAGAGGGCTAAGATCAGGGGATCTAGGAGGTAAACGAGCTGGTCCATAGTGGCCGATACAACGGTTAGGGAATTCAGTGTTCAGCCATTCAGTAACCACTCGTCCATTATGAGCTGGGCAACCGACTATTTGAAACCTCCCTGAGTTGTTATTTGGTAGATGGGCTTGTTTTATACACGTCATGTAGTTTGGGAAAGATGGGACATCGCTATCATCGTGTGAAATTAAAGACTTTCTTCAGAATGGCTAGTTCACGCTAAAGCACATTTATTGGTTTTGACACAGAAATCATAAAAAAATATATTGAAATAGATTTCTTTCTAAAACTACGAGGTACCGTTTTGAAGCTTATTTGAGGCGCAGGCAAACCTCTAAGTCTAAAAATAGCTGATTAAGAAAATATTGAATAATTTAATAAAACACTAATATTACAAATTCTTGGCTTTTAATGTAGCTCTTAATTTACATGATAATATTTCAGTAACGGATGTTTCTTATTGGAAATTTAATGTAGATTCTAAAAATGTGGCCGTTATTTACGATACGGTGATCATAAATTCCGAAACCTCATTTTTTCTTTAAAAAATCCAGTAGTCTTTAAAAAAGACAAAAGTTTGAGTAGCTCCTCTAAATTGTCAGATAGAACGCTCATTTTTGCGCCCCTGAACTACAAATTGGATGCAGAATAAACCCTTAAAGTTATGACATCTCAACGTGTGACACCCTGTATAGAATGAAATAACGAAAGTGTATTAGAAGAAATAAGAACAGACGAGCGGTGGACTTTCTGCTACTTCCGTCCCTTCGAACGGGATCCGTTTCACGAGCGTCTAAGGTTTTACGGGTTGCCATCTCGTAAGGTCTAAGGCGTCAGCAAATTCATCCCAGTTATCCGGACAAGGCGAACGATGTTTAATTGGCGTTAGAGTTTGTCCCAAACATCTTTAATTGCATTCATGCCTGGCGGATAAGCACGCCAGCTCATGCAAAATAACGTAGAATCAACAATGACCTATGAGGTCGAACATTATCATCAACAATTACGATGTTCTTACCTATTTCGTGTGATAAAGGTACAATCACAAGCCTCCTGACGTTGTTTAGGTAAGTTTCTGCGGTTCCAAAAAAAAAAAAAAAAAAAAAAAAAAAATTCTAAACAATACAAGCATAATTTCGCGATTAGTCATTTTCCCTGCTCACAATATTACTGATACCTCCTCCTTAAGAGCATACAAGTTGAGTGATACTCGCTGAATCGCTGGCTTTGCTCACTCGAAACCCTAAAACGTCGATCTTGACGATGCAGAATTAATTTCGGTGCAATCAAGTAAATAAAATGATAACATATCTGAATTTCCTTGAGTGGTCCACTTCAATTTGTGAGCAGTTTATATAGATTAAGACCAATAGAGGCTTAAATGTATACGGGAAGTAACCGTTATGTGTTAATGCATACATTGAATAAATCCCTATGTAGATTTTGAAACTAATTAAACATTTTTCTAAGACTATACTCCGAGTTGAATGCAGTCTAGTTCATTATTTTTTTATGACGACACTCTGTTTATAATGCAAACTAGTTCAAACCTTTTTATCGGACAATTCTCTCTTTCTCTTTTCATACTCTAGACATTTTTGCATGGTTTAATTCTGCTTAATGCCGGGTAGTTGAAACTTTTTGCATGGTTTGATTCTGTTTAATCCCGGGTAGTTGAAACTTTTTTCATGGTTTAATTCTGTTTAATCCCGGGTAGTTGAAACTTTTCATTAGTTTCATGCACCACTTCAATTTTAACACTAGACATTATTTGGTGTCCCTGCCCGTCCATTGCGTTTGTTCTCTTATTTAGAATTTAGCATCAATAATAACGTTTTATGTATATATATATATATATATATATATATATATATATATATATATATATATTTGAGACAATAATATCCAATCTTTTGCTATATCTTACAAGATATTAATGCGAAGTTTTCAAGGCATTGTCTCCATTGCCTCAAAAGTCCATTTCGATACATATTTTTCTGGAGAAGTGGAGCTTTAAATGAAAAGATATTTTATTCGTGAAGCACATTCCAAAGGAATGTAGCTATTTAAGTAGCATTCAGGATAGAATTATTGAAAAATGTTCTCAAATTTTTCGTTGAGCCGAACAAGAAACTACCAAAAATTTCACCCATTAAACTTCGTAACTTATCTACGAAGCTTTCAGATTACAGTATGGATCCAAACATACTAATTTTTACAGCGAATCTCGTTATCTATCGTGCTTAACTAATTGAGGAACATATGTTGTCAAAATAAGAAAAACTGATGCAGTACAAGTTTGCGTCTATGTGAACCAGTCTCCATACATCCTGAACATGTGTATTTTACTGTTCAATGTTATAACGAACCAAGCAATATTTCATTCAAAACTATAAATCGAAATTGAAATTTGTCGAACAAGGAAATTGTACCGTCTTTTTTACCTAGTTGAAATAATATTTCCCTGAGAGTGTTTTACTTTCCTTTTGCTGCTCTAGCAAATGACAGACTTTCAAAATATCACCTTGTCCCAAGACATTATATTATCTTTTGAAGAATGTGTTACAATGATTATGAGTTCAAAATATTATGACCTGTTAGTAAAAGTATTTGTAATTTTGTTATTTATTAAATTGAAAAAACAGCGCGACCTCTGGGATAAGGGACTCTACGGATTAGAATTTATTCTGAAATATCCAGGGAGGATGATATTCTTTCCTTGTTGTAGGCTGGAGTTATCAGACCAGAGGAAGAGGAGTGGGGGAAGCCTTTGTACTTTTGACGGGTTCAAGGAAATCCGCAAGTGAAAAGAATGAAGAACTGTTTCCCTAAAGAAAATATTTTTCGAGATTTACTACCAAAATAGGAAACTATTCAACCAACCACAAAGAAGATATTAGGTTGGATATTTGCGCTTAATTAGTAAAACGGGCTCTGAGAATACTGTTTTCTATGATAAATTGCGCCAGTAGAGAAGCAATTCCTCAAATCATACACTGTCATTGTTTTCCTCCGGAGATGAATTCTATTTTATATAATATATTTCGACTAATTTGTACCATAGGGTGGTCCAAGATCTTACACTAAAACTCACACTTTCAAAAATAAACTAGATACTTTTACTGGCTCAATTCTTTATTTCAGTTTTTATTAATGAATAAACTATAATGATCTTCCTAAGTGAAATTTTGCAGTTTAAAAAACGTGAAACAAAAAAGGCGTTAAATACCCGAAAGTAACAAATATCTGAAGTTTAGCTTTGTTTACTTCTGAATCTTCAAAAACAAACAAACAAAAATTTTCTAACCTTAAGTGTTTTTCAGAAATGTATGAAAACTAAACGTTGAGATTTTGCATAGATTATTCTTTTATTAGATGTAACAAAATGGGAGGGTCCCTAGGTCTCTAAAAAACCTTTTTGGACCACCCTAATGTACCACCTATAATTAGGTTAAAAAAAAAAATCAGTTCCGAAATAAGCCACAAGAGTCCAGAGCGGACCAACATACTGCAGATGGTATAAGATTTTTGAACCTAAGGCAAATTAGGAAGGTGTGTTCAGTACTATGCTCCAACCACCTGATTTTTCCATTTGCACCTACCCATTAAAAAAATTATCCACTTAAAATCCAACCCTCAAACGACGTCAATAGAAGAGAAAATCTTTAGAGCGCGCTAGAGTTTTGAACTCAGGTCCACAAGCATACTTCTCACCTGTTATTAAGGTTAATTGCACTATATTCCAGAAAGGAGGGGCAAATCTTTTAATGGTGTAATGAAAAAATAGAAAAATAAAGTATTTTTACAAAACCAATAAAACAAATCCGATTCACAGGATTTTCGTCATCTACGCCCGGTTCCATAAAATCCATCCTTATTACTGGTATTATTTAGAAATCTTAGAATGCCAAAGTTAATGTCTTATTTTGATATTTTGTGAAAAAAAAGGAAACACTTATCCGAAAGACATACTGAAAAAAATATAATTTAGGTTCCCCAATGCTCAGAAAACTGAGAGTAACAGAAATTAATCACGTCACCTCATCGTCGTCCGCTTATTTATAACGTTTCTGCGAAGCTAAAAAAGGAAAAATAATTGCGAAAGAAACATCGTAAAACTTTCGTCACTAAGGCTTGAATTATAAACGTAAACATAAAACTTTTTCTAATCGTAAGGAAAACAGGAAATATATGCTACAAAAATATACGAGGATGTCTGATAAAAAAAAAAAAAACGTCTCAAGTTATAGCGCAGGCCATGTTTTTCATCTCAAGCCCGAAATAAATTACATATAAATTACTAAACTATCATTCATTCGTATTTGCATACGTAAAGAGATATACACAGGTGAAGGGAAAAAGAGATATACAGGTGAACGGAAAAAGAGATATACAGGTGAACGGAAAAAGAGATATACAGGTGAACAGAAAAAGAGATATACAGGTGAACAGAAAAAGAGGAATGCTGGAATTTTCAAATATTCTACTCCAGGAAAGTGGTGTTGAACACATTTACAACTTGCACACCTTTGAAGTAACTTCAAGTATAACTTGTCATTCATTAAGTTAGTACTATCCCTATTTCTTTCGTAAAAGTTTCTAAGTTCCTAAGTTCTTATAACTTCCAAAAAAAAAAAAAAAAAAAAAAAAAAAACTTTCTTAGAAAGTGAATTAGCTTTGAATATTACTGTATTTCAATGTATGCCTTTTAGCTAGGTTCCTCCCTCCCTACATATGCATGAAACCCGCTTATGAGGTTGAACTCAAGATGCAATTCGGTAAAGCCGACACGTCAATTTCATGTTTCAAATTCCATAGATCAATAATATAACGGTGATTCAAATTTATATATATATATATATATATATATATATATATATATATATATATATATATATATAAATTGTACCAATATAAATTTGACTTGAATGAAAATTAAAATTGTTAAAAATAACTTAAATTTGTAAGACTCACTTACCAACACCTGGGGTGGTACAATTTATCCGGATAGACCAACGGATAGCCAGGTTCAATGAGGTATGAAACCCAGGTGATACAAATAAAAAAAAGAACACAATAAGATTACTCAGAGCTGGTAACTATGTTGGGATGATTATTCATTCAGTTCAGACATAATTAATATTATTCAAATATTGAATAATATAGTAGCACAAGTAGATCCTTGGGAAAAGTATAAATATAAATTAAATATAATTAACATTTAGAGATATCACAAATAAATTCCCAATAAAAAGAATATATATATATATATATATATATATATATATATATATATATATATATATATATATATATATATACCTTGAATATAATAAATATCTTGAAATACCACAAATAGATTCTCAATGAAAGTGTAAACACACATATACCCAAACACAATCAATATCTAGAAATACCACAAATAAATTTCCAATAAAAGGGTAAGCATGTGTATATATATATTTTAAATATCATTAATATATAGAAATATCACAAGAAGGTTCCCAGTAAAAGGTATCAATATAAATATGTTCAATATAATTAATATTTTGAGAGAAGGCTCAAATAGCCTCTCAGTAAAAGTATCGATAGATATACATATATGTATATACACCAGATATTATTAGTAATCTGGGAAGAACAAAAATAGACTCTTAATAAAAGCATAAATATATATATATATATATATATATATATATATATATATATATATATATATATATATATATATATATACATACACCAGATATAATTATTAATCTGGGAAGAAGCAAATATATGCTTTCAATAAAAGCATGAACATATAAACATAGACCAGATACAATCAGTAATCTGGGAAGAAGCCAAAAATAGACTCTCGATAAAAGCATATATATATATATATATATATATATATATATATATATATATACATATATATATATCAAATATAATATTTAATTTGGGAAAAGACACAATTCTCAAAACTCATAAAATTCAATAGTCTGGCCTGACCAATAACTACTAGTAAATAATACATTACGATAAAACTGAAGTCCATAACTATCCAATAAATTGGCATAGAAAACACATGCTGAAGAAATATTTAATTTCAACTACATATACAATTCCATAACTGGCATAGCCACTGTAAAAAGATTGCCACACCACCATTTTTTATATGGTATGATGTGGAAGTAATATTTTTGTGGGGCTGGATAAATAAGTGGACTGTTTGAATAATGAGTTAATAATTTATATTTATTGAGTACAAGATGATGAGTGGGGGGAAAATTGCCAAAATCAGAAACAAATGGTGGTTAATGGATTAATGAAATTTTGAAAGTTGTGGGACTGATGAGGTTGAAATAATGGTGAGCTGATGAAGTCGTGATGAAGATGTTGGGCTGCTGGAGATCCATGAAATTAGGTACCTGGTGACTGGTGCCTTGTGAGATTAAAATATGCTACTCCAAGCTGAGTACTGCAATTCTCCCTGTGGCTTCATCTTCGGTCAGTTGGTGTCTTCTTCACCTCCATGGCCCGGTGATTTGAGGTGACTACTCGGCCATGGTATATATATATAGTAAAGCCGGTGAAAGAGAACAAAAAACAAATTGACCTTACACGCTGTGTGAAAGCGGGTGGACTTCTTGACTGTCCCGACTTGACCGGGGGTGGTTCGCCCAGTTGTGGTAGGCGGCGCCACCGTTGGCAGAGTTCAAAAGAAGAAAGTCCGACTCGCAGGAACTGCGTCATCTTAGCGCGGTTCCATTCATATCCCTAGTGTTATTTTGTAGACTTAGAATAGAAACAGTTATTACTTTGTTTGGATCATTCCTAATGTAAACAAATATGAAAAAAAAAAAAACAAGATTTTCGGCTAGGGATGAAACTATCCTAAGCAGAAATTACTCTTTCTGCCGTCACAAGTTTCGGTCTACTTACTTAACTTGCAGTGCTAACATATCCATTTTACTTTTAAATGCAATTAAACAAAATAAAATTGTACATGAAAATGAGAAAGTAGTGTTATTTTTTATTGAACTACGGCCACATTCAACCACAAAATATAATTATATTTCTAGTATAGCATTTGGATGCATGACTTCCTACAGGTAAAGGTAACTGTCAGCTGTCCTAGAATGCTTGATGAGAACAATGAATCTTGATTTATGAAGTGCAATAAAAGCCTACCTGAACCGGCCTACTACCTCGACCCGGACTGACCCTACACGGAGAATATTTACGTTTTCAGTTCTGTTACAGGTTCAAAGAATTTGTATTTATTCCCCTGTTTTATTGAGAAATACAGCCTCCTCCTAGAAGCAATAACAAAATAACAAGAAATAAAAACAGACAAAAAGAACCGTATAAATAAACGAAATCAATTATCGTTTATCAAACTTCTAAGTTATATGTACTTATTTCTCCGTTTGACATCGCCTAATCAAAACTTTCTTCAGAACCTGTTTTCTAGAGCATTTAGTAAGCTTTCGAATGTTAACCATCCGTTTACCAAGATTCTCAACCGTTTTCGAGATATTAAGGAAAGTATACGAAGTTTCCAAAGCTTTTCATCTCTATTAATAAATTATTTTAATTTAACCCTTCCTTAACTCCAAACGTAAGTAAATTTTCAGCATACTAGTTTTGATGAAATTAGAACATGCAGAAAATGTTTCAACTGAATCCCATAATTCGAAGTACCAAAATCAAAGACAAAAAGAACCGTTCGAATAAACAAAATCAATTACTTCAAAGTTTAAGCACTTATTTATCCGATTGACATCGCTTATTCAAAACTTTCTTAAGAACCTTTTTTGTAGACCATTTAGTAAGCTTTCGAATGGTAACCTTTCGCTTCCCAAGATTGTCAACGGTTTTCGAGATACTAACGAAAGTATAAAAGGTTACCAAAACTTTTCTTGTCTGTTAATAAAATATTTTATTCTAACCCTTCCTTTACTCCAAACGTAACCAAAATTTCAACATATTAGTGTTGATAAAATTCGAACTTGCAGAAAATGTTTCAACTGAAGAAATTACAAAAATAAAAAGCAAAAAAAAAACCAAGGGAAAGAGACAAAAATTACAAAAAGAACGACAAAAAACCGTTCATAAGAACAAAACAGACGTATTTGAAGTTTTAAGCACTTATTTCTCCGATTGACATAACCTAATCAAAAATAGTTTTAGAATCATTTTTGTAGAGAATTTAGTAAGCTTTCAAATAGTTTTAATCCACTTACCACGATTTCCCAACCGTGTTCGAGATATTAATGAAATTATACGAAGTTCCCAAAACCTTTCATGTCTGTTCATAAAATATTTTATTCTAACCCTTCCTTAACTCCAAACGTAACCAAAAGTTTAACATGTTAGTTTTGATGAAATTCAAACATGCAAAAAATGTTTCAACTGAATCCCATGATTCTAAGTACCCAAACCAAAAACGGTATTCAAAAACTATTTTTCCAATTTTCTCGACAACGGTTAAAGCTATCGCCTTGAAAATGGTTTCATTCGTTTTCCTAGCCCAAGAAGCCTATAAAACGAGTACTTACAAGCTTATGAACTCAAAAACGTAAGCGTTACGATTTTTTATGCGCGAATTTCGCCCCAAACGCCATCTTCCAGTGGGCGGATTTTGCTGGTTAACGAACTTGACCTTTCAAATTGGACGACAGATTTTTGTACCAAATTTCATCAAAATCGGACCATTCGTCTTCTACCTAGAGAGCGAACAGACAAATATATATATATATATATATATATATATATATATATATATATATATAAATATATACATATATATATATATATATACAAATTTGAACCACCGTTATTTTCGGTTTCTAGGGGTTCTGAAACGCGAAATTTTCTAGTCGGCACTTCCGGATTGTTTCATTGTATCAACCTTATAAGCGGGGTTCCTCCCTATGGGGTAGGGAGGAACCGCGCTAAAAGCATCTTTAGGGTGGCAACCCTAAACAGCCACCAATATCAAATTAAAACAACACAAAATTTAAGTAATTTGGCATTGCCAATAACTTATTTAGCAATAGTAAACTTAAAAATTTCCCGAATGTTTAAGCTATACACTTCAATATAGTTACTTGCACTCATGGCAGTAATCGAACGACAAAAATTCAAATGAGGCCAGGAGATAAATAAAACGTGGAGCCTGGTGTCCAGCTGAAGATAAAAATGTATGGGTTACTCACTCATTTGTCCCACAATAAGCTCTAAATGCCTACCACATGGAGTTCCAATCACATGTTCGGCCAAAACGATAAACGGGGAAAACAAATGCCGTCTCCTCGTGCTTCTGGATCTTCATTTTCTATATTAAATAAATGGACGCCTCAGTTCCTCCATAAAAGCTGGAAACCCCATACTTGTAAAAAAACCTTTTTCTCGGGCACGTGCTTCTACGCCATCTTCTTCCAGAGTCCCCCTAAACCGACGCCTCTCCTAAACAAGGCCTACCGACCACGGGAAAAAAACAAAAGAATAAAAATCATAAATTGTATACGAAAACTGTTACATCCAAAATGGAGAAGAAAATTGACTATCTTTTGTGGATAGTAAACATTTACAAGTAGTGCGAATTCCGAAGCAAATATAAAACATAAAAATGTAATCAGTCCAAAGAAATAGAGAAAGCAGGTTCTCACTCCGCGCAGGGCGCCACGTCACAATACACACACACACACACACACACACACACACACACACACACACACACACATATATATATATATATATATATATATATATATATATATTTGTCTATTTGCACTGCAGCTGCCTGAAAAATAGACCGATTTTGATGATATTTGGTACAAAAATCTTTCGCCTACTTTGAAAGGTTAAGTTCGTTAACCAGCAGAATTCATCCACCGGAAGATGGGCTTTAGAGCGAAATGCGCGCGAAAAAATCGTAACGCTTACGTTTTCGAGTTCATAAGCTTGCAGATACTCATTTTATATGTTTCTTAGCGTAACCGTTATATATCTGTAACCGTTTTCGACAAAATTGAAACGCCTACTGTCCAAAGTAATTTACAGTTTGGGTATTCAAAAACGATTAATTCAGTTGAAACTTGTCCCAGACTTTTGATATTCATCTAATCTAAGATAGAAAAAATTTGGTTCTGCTCGGAGTTAAGGAAGTACTAAAAATAAAATATTTTATTAACATGCATGAAATGTTTTGGTATTTTCGTATATTTACTAAAATATCTCGAAAACGGTTGGGAAGTCGTGGTAAGTGGAAAGCAAGGATTCGAAAGCTTACCAAATTCTGTACAAAAAAAAAAGGTTCTAATGTAATTTTCGATGTGGCTATGTCAATCCGAGAAATAAGTGCTTATAACTTCAAAATTCTTACTTTTGTTCATTTCAACAGAGTTTTGTCACTGTTTACCAAACGTTTTAATCAGTTATTGTTTTTTTTAAATTGCATTTAATAGTAGAATTAGTATTTTAATAAATTAAGGTATGAAAATGAGAAACGTAATGGTTTTCGCTTGTAATACTATGAGTTTCCTGCTGGGGTGCCTTAAAACTTCGTTCCCTTTGAGATGTCATTTTATATTTTTAACGAAATTTATTTTTTTGTCTTACTATATATTTTGTACAAATATGCAAGTAAATTATTCTATGTATTTTAATAAATATATTCATTCTATTTGTTACATACTTAAAATTAATAATATATTTACAAAATAATACAGTTATGGAAACAATTTTAAAGCTCTTTTAGGCCTATGTTGTTGAAAACTATTTTTTCTGAAATTTGATATGGGTTTAAGGCTTGTTTCCGTATTTTTAATTTTAAACATCCCATAATAACACAATATTTTATAAGCGCAAGCTCGTCTGTGAGGCTGCTCCAAGATTAATGCCTCACTTTAGTACTACTCATTATATAAGCAATTCCAAACGATAAACCGTAAATAATTATTTTCTTAATTTTGTAGCGACTCCCGGCAGGAGCCTATTGCAGTCTTAACTATTCAATGTTCCGGCAGCAGGTTTCGCCGTAACGTTTACAAGACGGCAACCCGCACGACCTAAGAGATGTCCGTGGAGTGAAGCCCGTTTTACCCTCCTGGTTCCACAGGACGGCATTAAATAGCTGAGCCTTCACCGCATGTCTCTTCTCATTTATCATTGTTCAGGGATCACACATCCAGCTGAACAATAAATCACTATATAAATCATATGGTGTGAGAAAAAACAAGTGAGTGAGAATACTCTAGAAGAAAGTGCAGGCATCAAAAGTGAAAGACAATCTATCGAGAAAAAGACAATTTTATTCCTTCCTACACTTAGTTTCATCATGAGTGAGTAGGAGAAGAAAACTATCCCGGCGAGGGAGGAGGGAGAGAGGGCCGGCCACCAACAAACTAAAATTTCAAACTCAATTATGTGAGTCAGAACAATCAGATCCACCCCTACCGTTAAGCTCAACCCATGTAAATTTTTGTTTTCATTTAATATATTTCAATGTTTCACTCAAATACAGTCCACTCTCATTTATTTTAGAACCACCCTAATCAATTTTCAGGTTTAGAGTAATATTCAATTTATTTTATAGATTGAATTACCTAGCCTGTACAATCATAATACGCTTTCGCTATTACTTTCTTTGTAACATTGTCCGCTACCATTTTTTTATTTTTATTATTTTTTTTACGGCGCTTCGGCAAATCTGGGCCATTAGCGCCGACATCCAGGGTGCAACGAGGAATTTTTCCAACGGGCCGTGGGATGAGGAAATTCCTGCCGCCGGTGGGGATCGAACCCACCATCTCTCGCTTATGAATCTAAGGCGCTAGCCACTAGACCACGGGAGACCCCGCTATCATTTTATTATTCTAGGCTATGTAAGAGTCAACTTCGGGCTCATTCAATTATTTTTTTTTTTTAATAATATCAGTCAAATATCTAGGGAGCATGACCTATATATATATATATATATATATATATATATATATATATATATATATATATATATATATAGGTCTCTCTCTCTCTCTCTTATAAAGAGAGAGAGAGAGAGAGAGATACATCAACCGCCAAACAATAATAAAGAACTATGCAAAGGGACCAGGTGGCAAACGGAAATCCCCTTTCAATAGACTCAAAGAGATTTTTTTATGAGCTCTCGCGCATACAAGAGTTACAAAAGCTTACAAATCTTAAGTTAGATATCGCATAGGGCTGTCACAGCGGTCCCGAACCGAAGAAATAGCCTTGTCACGAATGTGTATATTAGTCCACGGGGCAAGCCCGTGTTCTATCAAGAGGCTGTGCAACGGTTCGGGATATTATTACCTCGGATGGCAGGTAAAGCGTAAATTCTATGAGGGACAATATCACAGTCTATTTCAAGTAATTCAAGAGCTGCCATCATAGTTGAAATTGGCCGCAATATTAAATAATACTGTGAAGTAGATACAGTACAAAAAAAGCTGTTATGTTATCGTCCTAGCAATGCATGCTGCCTAGGCTTGCCTGCTGTAACCAACTGAAAGTTCCAACCCCTCTAAAAATACTTTTCTTAGCAAGTGCTAACGTTCTAAAGGGAGTGTCCTTGCAATATTTCAAAATTGTCTGTCAAGTGGTTTGGGTTGGGCGATGATAGGTCAGTGAGTGAGTAAGTGGTACTTGACAAATGCATAGTAGATTAAAATATAATCAATTACAATACACTCGATGTTACTGATATAATTTAGAAATGCTCTCCTACATATATCAGTGTATCTTGCACTAAAATCGGTTAGCTTCTTACCTGAAAGAATAAATTAACAAAATTTAAAGGTTCCCTATATTTCTGTGATCAGGAAGCCCTAGAAATCCTATGATTTATGACAGGTCAATAATAAACACAGAGCAAATTTTAATTTATTTTTAATACATTCAATTCCCTCTGGTGACATAAATGGATTGGAGGATTAATACCGGCATGATAATTGAGAATGGCCATATTGTTTTAACTCCCACCACTCCACGAGAACACAAAACGGTTTTCAAGCGTCAATATTTGTTTTTTTCTCAAAACTCCATCTCACTCAATCAATGTTTATTTCAATCAATTTATAGATTATTATATGCAAATAGTTGAGAAGACAAAATGTATAATCATATAAATGAATAAATAAAGGCGTAAAAACATTAAATCAGAAAGTAATAATAAATATCTTAATAGATAACCAAATTATCGTCTTACTTGACAATTTGGTTCTCTAAAAGTAAATCTACCTATACATAAATAATATCAGTTGAATGAAAGTTTTTTAAACTAAGTTAAATAAATCAGCTAATTCAAAAAATAAATTAATGATTTGATTATTTTCTATTTTAGCGCGGTTCCTCCCTCCCCCATAGGGAGGAACCCCGCTTATAAGGTTGATACAATGAAACAATCCGGAAGTGCCGACTAGAAAATTTTGCGTTTCAGAACCCCTAGAAACCGAAAATAACGGTGGTTCAAATTTGTATATATATATATGTATATATTTATTTATATATATATATATATATATATATATATATATATATATATATATATATTTGTCTGTTCGCTCTCTAAATAGAAGACGAATGGTCCGATTTTGATGAAATTTGGTACAAAAATCTGTCGTCCAATTTAAAAGGTCAAGTTCGTTAACCAGCAAAATCCGCCCACTGGAAGATGGCGTTTGGGGCGAAATTCGCGCAGAAAAAATCGTAACGCTTACGTTTTTGAGTTCATAAGCTTGTAAGTACTCGTTTTATAGGCTTCTTGGGCTAGAAAAACGAATGAAACCATTTTCAAGGCGATAGCTTTAACCGTTGTCGAGAAAATTGGAAAAATAGTTTTTGAATACCGTTTTTGGTTTGGGTACTTAGAATAACGGGATTCAGTTGAAACATTATGTGCATGTTCTACTTTCATTAAAACTAATATGTTGAAAGTTATGTTACGTTTGGAGTTAAGGAAGGGTTAGAATAAAATATTTTATGAACAGATATGAAAAGTTTTGGAAACTTCGTATACTTTCATTAATATCTCGAACACGGTTGGGAAATCGTGGTAAGTGGATTGAAACTATTTGAAAGCTTACTAAATTCTCTACAAAAATGATTCTAAAACTATTTTTGATTAGGTTATGTCAATCGGAGAAATAAATGCTTAAAACTTCAAATACGTCTGTTTTGTTCTTATGAACGGGTTTTTGTCGTTCTTTTTGTAATTTTTGTCTCTTTCCCTTGGTTTTTTATTGCTTTTTATTTCTTTAATTTCTTATGTTGTATTTGTAAGGAAAATGTATGTGTGTGTAAAACAGGATAGGTAAAATGAGACCAATTTTCTGTAGTCAGAAATAATGAAAAGTTATGGGAACTTCGTATAATTTCTTAATATCTCGAAAACGGTTGAAAATCTTGGGAAGCGAAAGGTAACCATTCGAAAGCTTACTAAATGGTCTACAAGAAAGGTTCTAAAGAAATAATAAGCGAAGTAATGTCAGCTTTGGATTTGTCGATTTCCTTCAAATGTCTTGAAACTGTCGAGGCTCCTACTCTGAGTTCTTTGGCATATTCCCTAGTGTTTTTAATTGCTTATAGTAGTCAAATGTATTTGTCAATAAAACAGGATACGTATAATTAGAATCAATATTTTGTTTGTTAGAATTCGATGATGCCGTATGAATATCTAGATTACAGTACTGGTGTTGATTTCGTTCTTTAGAATTATTCTTGGTATTCCCAATTTTCATCTGTTACCCATAGTTTTTTATTGTTAGTAGGTTTTTCTTATTGATTATAGAATATAAATCTATTTGGCTATAAAACAGGATACGTAAAATTAGTGACAATATTTCGGAGATTTCTGAGCGAAATACTTTTAAGATTTTCTACCACCACGAACGGCTTTTTTCCTCTATTTTTATCCACTAGATAGGCTTTATTTTGCATATTATTCTATATAAGTTTTATTCAGCAGGGGATTCTGATGAAATGTCGTGTTTTTGCTGTGGATTTTAAATACGATGTATCTAAGATTGGATAACATTAGCGAGTCTACATAGTTAAGAACCGACGACGGAGGATTACTTCTTGCTATGATTTAGTCTACATATGTATATTAAGTCCTAAATCCAAAAAATAAACTTCACAACGGTTAGATACTATGAGCGTATATGGCGGTTCAATGCCCGTAGAACACAATGGGGCCGCAGGAAATTTACCTGCTAAGAGTTAATCCTCAAGAGCTGTAAATATACCCCAGGTATCTGCCGACACAAATACAAAGCCTAGGCGGAGAGCACCCCAAAAACACAGATCCAAAAATAGGTTATATACTAAATATTCATAATGACTACTTAGTTGTAAACCGATTCATCAATTAGCAATCAATAATTTTCAACAAAGGTTATATACTAAATATTGATAAAAAGTATTTAATTAGAAAAAAATCAATATTCCACAAGACTTGTTTTTGGTCCATTTGTGTCTACTCCGTAGACTTAATTAGGTATATTATTCTATTGTAGTTGGGCAACTAAACTTTGTTTTATTTTGTTAAATAAAGTTTTTTTTTTTTACTTGTTATTCGTCAAGACTTTTATTTGTCCTTGTGTATTTACTAGATACGTTTTATTCGGCATATTATTCTATATAGGCTATATTAGGCAGGGTATTCTACTCAATCTTGTGTACTTCTTCTTGATCCTTCTGTACATGGGCGTATATAAAAACAATTTCGGGGGGGGGGGCTGAGACCATTTCCAGGGTATGGAATACTAAATATTTAGAGCTTGGAATAGTTTTAGGCAACTAAAACGCTATTGCACGTAAAATAAAATATGTTTTATGAACTAAGTGATCTTATTTAATTTATTTTTAAGGGTTTTACGAGAAGTTTTTATCATCAATTCAAAATTTCGGGAGGGGCTGCAGCCTCCTCAGCCCCCCCCCTCATATACGCCCATGCTTCTGTATCCTCTAGAAAGGCTTTATTAGGCATATTTTGTATTGATTTATAGAGCTTTGCTTTAGAATGAGAGCCAGATTCTGTAATTTCCGCTTCTGTGTAAAAGTTAGCTACTGTCGGTGTCCCTGACGCCTTAATATCACTTTTATTCGAGATGTTCGAGAGGATTTTGACAATTTTCACGAGATATATAAAAAAAATAAGTTTATTTCTTTTCTAAGCTTATCAAATGGCACTAGGGACATGAACGGAACCGCGCTAAGATGCTGCAGTTCCTGCGAGTCGGACTTTTTGGTTTAAGCTAGCTTAAACGCGTTCGTGAGCAACGCGGCGTAAGGAATGTACTTAGTATACACTGCTTATGCGGGAGGGATAATTTTATTTAATTTAATGATTTGAATCCTATTTACTTATTAAAGCATTGTGTCAAAAGTTACCATTTTATTCATGAATGTCACTCCTATGTCTCAAACTTCCGACAGATCCTTCTTCGTGAATTTAATAATCTAAGAAGTCACAATTTCCATAATGGCGGGCTCAGTTCCTGTCAAACTCGTATGGTACACTCGGAGACAAATATTTTATAGAACTAAATTCCAAGGAAACTATATTTCATATTATTCATAATATTTATTTCAGGCATTCTACTTATTTCAGGCATAAGGTTCGTGTCCATTAAAAGCATGCATCGAACGTAAAGCATGTTTCGATACTTACTTTTCCTTGATAAATGATTTCGTCTATCTGTCACTAATTTTCGTAAAATTGTACGCATATTAGTAGCAATAGAAACTAAATATATCTAATCAACTAGCTGTTACCCGGCGTGCCATGCTACACCTACTTTCTGCATCTAGAAAAGCCTAAATAAATTAGAAACCAAATCTGTAATTGTAACTGTTTCGAACCCGTGACCTCCCAACTGTGAGTCCTAGACGACTTTAACCTAGCCTATAACGCCCCCCCGTATCAAGACATACATGTATGCCAAGTTTGGTAAAAATCGTTCCAACGGTGTGGATTTTCATTAAAAAAAAAATAACATACAAACAGCAGCTGGTAGAGGTTTTTGACCTGGCCAATGACAATCCCCTGATCAAGACCAACCTGTGTGCCCAGTTCGGTCAAAATCTGTCAAACGGTGTGGGTTTGTATAAAGAACAAACATACAGACAGACAGATGGTAGCCGTTTTGACCTAACCTATGGCAATCGCCGTATCAAGATCTACCTGTGCTCCAACTTAGGTCAAAATCGGTCGAACGGTGTGGATTTTTATAGGGAACAGACATACAGACAGACAGCTGGTAGAGGTTTTTTACCCAGCCCATGACACTCCCCATATCAAGACCTACCTGTTTGCCACATCGGTCAAAGAGCGTGGATATTAATACGGAACAAACATACTCACAGACAGCTGGTAGACGTTTTTGACTTAGCCTACGACACTCCCCAGATTAAGATCTACATTTGTACCGAGTTTAGTCAAAATCGGACGAATGGTGGGAATTTGTATAAGGAACAAACATACAGACAGACAGCTGGTAGATTTTTTTGACCTAGCCTACGAGACTTCCCGGATCAAGACCTACCAGTGTACCAAGTTTGGTCAAAATCGATCAAACGGTGTAGATTTGTATAAGGAACAAACAAACAAATAAATAAACAGAAAAACAGACAGACACGTGATTTTTATATATATAGATTAGATAGCAAACATTTTTATCGTATGGTGAATTTGCAGCGAAAAATGTAATAGTGTACGTGGTGAACATATTATCAGTCTAAGAACTTCCTAGAAGTTGTTTAAAAAAATTTAAAGTTGGAGAAAGCAGCTTTTTTTATGAACCCCCTTCAGGAAGTTTAGTAGATTTAAATAACGACAACCTTAAAAATCTCGCGGAGTCAGGGCCAAAATGAACAGTGGATTATAGGGCAGAAAATATGGATTCATCTCATGGTTTAACAACCGATTGCGAATGGTGAATATCACTTGAATATGGCACACCACTCACAGATAGAACAACGTTACAAAAAATTATTGAATTTATATGAGACCTTTTGCAACATATTGCTTACTCCAGGGACTTAGATCTCAATGATTTCCCCTTTCTCAGTATCTTACAAAAACTAGGGAAAACATTAAATTCCAAAAAGCATGTAGGAAATGTACTTGCCAATTCGTTTGCATCGAAACCAGAGTCTTTCTACAGTTATTAAATTTAAAATCTACTTTATATAGTGAGAAATTCCAGATGCTAAAGAAAAATATATCATTGATTAAAAGTTTCATATCGTGCTTTATTTTAGCCATTTAAAAATTTGCCAAAAAACCGCACCGACTTCCTGACTGACCCTATATTTTAAGTTTTTCGTAAATTATTTCCTAAAAATGAAAACTAGTTGAATCTATTTAAATTCCTAAATTATTTTGGTTTAGGAAGAGGTTATTGAAGTAAATGGAAACTGTATATACAGGGTGTCCCGCATTGAGACGTTATAACTTTAGAGGTTTATTCTGCACCTGATTTGTAGTTCAGGGGCGCAGAAATGAGCATTCTATCTAAACCTGAACAGTAGTATGGGACGTCACTATTATCGTGTGAAATTAAATAATGTTTTCACGCTAAAGCACATTTATTGGTTTTGAATCAGAATTCAGAAAAAAATAGATTCAAATATGTGTGCTTGGATGCGATGAGTGTGCAAATACCTTGAAATCTTAACTGAAATGCACGGTTGAATTTATTCCCTAGAGAAAGAAATCCTACTATTTATATGTAAAACAATTTACGAAATCCCAACGTCCATTGCTATGAGCGATAGTTGTCCCCGCAGTAATTTGTGATTCTGGAACTAGACCTACAGACAATTCTCTCTGCTACATACCAGCTGATACATAATGAACAGATTCCATGGAAATGATCAATGTATAGTTTCCGAAATTCCACTTTCATATTCTCGTTTCATATGAATGCGGCGAAGTCATTTAAATTAGGATTATGTAGATTAAACTTAATAAATTAATATTTCAACAAATCCTGTTGGAGTTTTCGCATTAATAATATCATTTTGATTTCATGAATTCAATATAAACACTATGTTAAAATAGAAGTTTGTGACACGGTAAATACCAGAAGACTATAATGTTCGTAATGACTCGGACCGTGGATGCATACGAGGTAAATTATGTTAAAACAGTTTGAACAATGGTGTAGTATGAACGTGTATTCATATATGTTATATATATATATATATATATATATATATATATATATATATATATATATACACATTCCTTGACACATGTCATACATGCTGTATCGTCCTCGTTCATGTAGGAGGGAGGACCCGCGCTAAAAGAGGCATTTCAAGGTACAGTGTCCAATGAAAAATATTTCTGTATGAAAATGTACTTAAATACACTGGATTTTTGGAAATATAAATGAAATAACATCTTTTATTCTGAAATTTTTGTAATAATTTAATCGTTTAGAAGAAGTCGAGAGGTATGTATAGTATGGAGCTCTAATGTGTCCATGCGTCATGAAACCACATAACGTGAAGTCAGCACGAAAATAATCATGCCACAAATAACAAAAATTTGATATCCTCAACCCTATCTAAATTAGAGGTATGTACTTATACCATAGAAATTGCGTCAGATCCTGCTTCGTAGATCTAAATGTCCCCCAGCTAAGATGAGTGTTTTTCAAGCTTGAAAGCCTCCAAAAAGTTTACACGTTAGAAATGTGTATGCTGAGGATCGATTTTCTCTTCGGCCTAAGTGCTCTTTAAAATTCTGTAGGAGACGCCAACTAAAAGAGAAATGTAAATTTGAAGGTTGGCTACCCTGTTATTGGAAGGAGGTTGATGGCTCCCCGCCCTCGATGGATTTCTCAAAGGCTTTTCTTATACCTTCGGAATATTTTCCTCTGGCATACTTTGGACCTAACTTTGTTTTCCGTAAAAAAAAAAAAAAAAAATGATTAGAAGGATGAATATTATTACACTCAAAGAAGAAAACTTATTAGTTAGTAATTAGTTCATAAAACTAACATTTGATAATGAAGATTAGATAGTTAGCCGTCGAGGTGATAAGAAAGGATGGAATGGTTGGAATTCGGCTAAAGAAACCTCAATACGATTTTTGTTAAACAAACCTATATTTAGGACGTTTCGGTTACTCATTGGTAGCCTTCGTCTGGTAAAATGACAAGAAAAACCAGAAATTAATGCAGAAAAAAAAGTTTATAATTGAGATAAGTAACAGATCTATAAATAAATTCAACTTATTATCAAAGAACAATTGGTGTTAAATTATTAGAATGAGTTCTAGAAAATCAATAGAAACATAACAAAAAAAGAAGAAAAAAAGGCTATTTTATTGAATTGTATATAAGTAAATAGGTGCTAATAATAATATTAATTAATTTTAACAAGGAAATAAGATACTACATACCAATGAAAATGCAACTGAAAACAAACCAGGTGGTGGGAGGAAGTCGGTAGGGATCAAAAGCCTTTTATGACATTTTATGACAGGAGAGGAGAAAAAGGTGTTAATGGAAGGATACACAAGGGGCATGGGAAAATACTAGGTAGAAGGTCGGGAGAGTTTTTGAAAAATATTAGCGTAAATAGGAGAAATGCCTTGTTTGTCTGTTCTGTAGTTTATATTGTATATTTATACCGAAACAAAAACAATATAAACTACGAAACAGACAAACAAGGCATTTCTCCTATTTACGCTAATATTTTTCAAAAACTCTCCCGACCTCCCACCTAGTATTTTCCCATGCCCCTTGTGTATCCTTCCATTAACACCTTTTTCTTCTACCCTGTCATAAAATGTCATAAAAGGCTTTTCATCCCTACCGACCTCCTCCCACCACCTGGTTTGTTTGGTTTTAACCCTTTCCGTACCGTGGACTGCTCCAGCAGTCGAGAGCTGCCGGGACCAACATACCGTGGACTTGTACAGCAGTCGAGAGCTCGGCGTATCTCTCGCATTCTTTGTCTTCTCATTTCTCGACCTTAGAGCTATCTAGCGTTACCGTATTGTACTTCTAGTATTCCTGCCTATTACTAGATGGCATTTGAATGAAGTTTTTAGTCTAATTAGAACTCGTTGCCTTCTCCGCCCATACCCGGTCAACACTCGTCAAATTACCGTTTGTTTTTATACTTCTGTACATTCCAAACAGCATTTATTTTCAAAATCAGTTAACTTTTAGTCCTGAAGTTAAGATCTTATATTCGTGTTTTGTTAAATTTAGAAAAACTGTTTTTTTTTATTGCGTGTCCTTCATTTTTAAAAAAATATTTAATATTTAATTAAAATGTTCAATATATTACATATTTAATTAAATAATTCATTAAATTGACTGTAAATATTTATTTTAATAATAATGTAAATAATTTATTTATTTGTTTTTGTAACTAAATTTTATACATAAAAAAAATTTAACTCTGCTGGTGTACAAAGTCACGGATCAAAAATGAAGATAGAAAATTTATTTGCCGTAGTTATTGAGTATTTAATTCCCTTGCATATTATTCATAAATGAAAGGGCAAATGGTAACTGAAAAAAAAACTTTTTTTACTCGTATATATAGTATAGCTTTTTTATTAGGTACTTATTTTTAAAGAAAGTTATTCAACTTAAAATAATTATTTAAATGCCAAACTAATTCAGCATAAATAAAAATTGATAATCATTGTAAGAAAAATAAAAATCAAAATGATAAAAGACGAGTTTAAGTACGGCGAGGAGATCGCTGAAAGTCGAGGCTCTGTGACCGAGAGTGGGAAAAGTATCCCGTACAGGGGGACCAGTGCCGGGTGCATGTATCCAGCAGAACAGACTCCTTGCGGCTCGTTGCGTACGGAAAGGGTTAACCTAACACAGTTAGGTTTGTTGTTAACCTAACTGTTAACTTTGGTCTTCCTCCGCCTCTCGGCATTTTCATTGGTAGGTAGTATCTTATTTCCTTGTTAAAATTAATTAATATTATTATTAGCACCTATATACTTATATACACTTCAATAAAATAGCCTTTTTTTCTTCTTTTTTTAGCGCGGTTCCTCCCTCCCCCATAGGGAGGAACCCCGCTTATAGGGTAGATACAATGAAACAATCCGGAAGTGTTGACTAGAAAATTTCGCGTTTCAGAACCCCTAGAGACCGAAAATAACGGTGGTTCAAATTTGTATATATATATATATATATATATATATATATATATATATATATATATATATATATATTTCTGGCTTTCCTAATGGTCCGATTGTGATGAAATTTAGTACAAAAATCCGTCGTCCAATTTGAAAGGTCAAGTTCGTTAACCAGCAGAATCCGCCCACTGGAAGATGGCGTTTGGGGCAAAATTCGCGCAAAAAAATTCGTAACGCTTAAGTTTTTGAGTTCATAAGCTTGTAAGTACTCGTTTTATAGGCTTCTTGCGCTAGGAAAACGAATGAAACCATTTTCAAGGCGATAGCTTTAACCGTTTTCAAGAAAATTGGAAAAATAGTTTTTGAATACCGTTTTTAGTTTGGGTACTTAGAATAATGGGATTCAGTTGAAACATTTTCTGCATGTTCTACTTTCATTAAAACTAATATGTTGCAATTTTTGTTACGTTTGGAGTTTAGGAAGGGTTAGAAAAAAATATTTTATTAACAGACATAAAAAGTTTTGGTAACTTTGTATACTTTCCTTAATATCTCGAAAAAGGTTGAGAATCTTGGGGAACGGAAGATGACCATTAGAAAGCTCACTAAATGCTCTACAAAAATGGTTCTAATGAAAGTTTTGATTAGGCTATGTCAATCGGAGAAATAAGTGTTTAAAACTTTAAAGTAATTGATTTCGCTTATTCGAACTGTTCTTTTTGTCTGTTTTATTCCTTGTTATTTTTAAATTGCTTATAGTCAGATAATGTATTTGACAATAAAACAGATTATGTAAAATAAGAAGATCAATTTATTGTTAGAAATGTAGCGTTCAAAGAGAGAGATCCCAAGGCTTTCCAAATGCCTCTGAGCGGAGGCCTTTCTGCCCGACTTATGACCCATACAGGTAAGATTGTAAATCAAGACCTTTCAAGACTGGTTTGTTTGAGATTTCATTTGGATAGGTGTTTCGCTATTGATCTAAACAAAGTAATAACTGTTTCTATTCTATGCCTTCATAAACACTAGAGATAAGAACGGAACCGCGCTAAGATGACGCAGTTCCTGCGACTTTTGTTATGTTTCTATTGATTTTCTAGAACTCATTCTAATAATTTAACACCAATTGTTCTTTTATAATAAGTTGAATTTATTTATAGATCTGTTACTTATCTCAATTATAAACTTTTTTTTCTGTATTAATTTCTGGGTTTTCTTGTCATTTTAGCTGACGAAGGCTACCAATGAGTAACCGAAACGTCCTAAATATAGATTTTTTTAACAAAAATCGTATTGAGGTTTCTTTAGCCGAATCCCAACTATTCCATCTTTGCTTATCATTTGATGAATTTAAAATAAATCAAGTGCTTTTAGAGGAATGTTAGCCGTGAGATAACTATGCAAAGACGGAATAAATCAATGCCAAAGCTAGTTCAAGTCTTCCCAATACTGGTAAAACATCGTGATTCATGCACGAAAATACGAACGGAATCAAATAGCTATAAAGGAGGTCACAGAAAATAGAATGAATGTAATTAGATAAAAATGACCGACTCGCAGGAACTGCGTCATCTTAGCCCGGTTCCGTTTATATATCTAGTGTTATTAGCAAAGGAGTAGAAGCGGTTATTAGTAGGTTTTGATCTTTCGTGAAAAATATAAAATGATATCTCAAAGAGAAGGAAGATTTAAGGCGCCACAACAGAAATTTTACTGTATTCTAAGCAGAAATGACCCTTCTTGACGTCCTTGATGGGAAAGACTATTACCAATACGTTTCTCATTTTCATATCATACTTTATTAAAATACCAAGTTTACTAACAAATGCAATTAAAAAACAATAACCAATTAAAACCAATTAGGATAACAGTGACAAAACCCCGTTGAAAAGAATAACACTTACAATTTTAAAGTTTTAAGCACTTATTTCTCGGATTGACATCGCCTCATCGAAAATTACATCTAAAACTTTTGTAGGAAATGTAGTAAGGTTTTGAATGGTCACTTTCCACTAACCACAATTTCCTGAACGTTTTCAAGATATTTTAGAAAATCCCATAACTTTTCATGGCTCCTAATGAAATATTTTATTACTAGAACTTCCTTAACTCGAAACGGAACCAATATTTACCTATCATAGATTAGATGAATATTAAACATCTGGAACAACTTTCAACTGGATTAATCGTTTCTGAGTACACAAACTGAAAATTAGCTTCCAAAAGAAGGCGTTTTAATGTTTCTCGAAAACGGTTACACATCGCTTTAAAAATGGTTTAATTCCTTTTTCTTCGTTAAGAAACTTATAAAACGAGTACCAGCATGCGAATGAACTCGAAATTTTCGAGTCGAAAACGTAAGCGTTCCGATATTTTTTCTTTGAATTTCGCTCCATGTTCCGGTAGACGGATAAGTTAGTAAATACTAATTTGAACCACCTATATTTTCGTGATCCATGGGGTCTGAAACGAGAAATTTTCTAATCGGAACTTCCGGAATGCGTCGTAAGGTCAATCTACTAAGCGGGTTTCCTCCCAATGTAGGGAGGGAGGAACCGCGGTAAAAAGCACCCAGAACGACTGATCGTAATGAAACTGATAAGAAGAAATTTATATGAATAAAAATACATCATTAATGAGTACACAAATTCTTATTAAGTCTCAGACTCTGAACAGAAACATAACTAAGTACTTACTGGCCACGAGGCCATGAAGAGCTTGGGATAAGCTCTATAGCAAACTATTTCGCTAAAAATGCAGTAAGGCATATGAAATGTGACGTTTGACCAATAACAGAAAAAGAACTGGGATGAGGAAACTATAAGATCAACAATATTAAAACAGTGGAACAACTCAAGGATGCAACTAACTGACAATAAACATCAAACAACTAAAAATAAATAAAAATACAGTCGAGGAAAAGCCATCCCGTTAACGAGAAAACACACGTGAAGAAATAGTTTGGCAACACACGCACACCTAATAATAAAACTTTCGAATATGCAAATGGGAGCAAACTAGAGAACGAACACATTCTATCCATTGATGAAGTAATGTACTGAAAAATGGACTTATTCGATACTTTATTTAATGCATTAAAGGTTATTCTAAAGGGTTTAGTGTTGCGCCAATTTACGACAAGCCGTATCGTCCACAATCTAAGAGCAAAGTCTCGAATCTGACAAAACGGGTTTTTGCATATTCGATATTCTGACATGGTAGTGACGATATGTAACTGCGAGCTTACAGTCAAACATCTCTTATCGCTTGAATATCTTAGATAAGACATGTTTCATCTTAGAATGTCAAACATGTTTCAATTGAATCAATGTTTTCTGGACACATGAATACATCAATTTTTCTAGTCAACGGCTACAGATATTGCTTTAAAAATGAGTTAATCGTTTTCATGGGTTAAGGATCCTATAATACAAGATATCCGGGATCATATGAGCTCGAAGTCGTAAGAGTTATAATTTTTTCGCTGCCAAAGCCACGTTCCAGTGGACGGACTCGGCTGGTTAACGAACTTGACCTTTCAAATTAGACGAAAGATCCCTTTGGAGGAGGAAGGAACCGCGCTAAAATGAGAATTTCACAAATCAGCCTAACAAGCTGCCTAAAAAGTGGTGTATTGTACCTATGATGATCATGTAAATACGCCAAAAAAATACATATTTTCGAATCACATCCTTTAAAAAAGGTATAAATATTATACCATGGGGTGCCTGTAGTACGGAGCGAGCATTTAATCTGATATTCGCGCAGTTTTTAATGATTAATCATGTCACATAAAGGTGAATGACGACATTTGTATTAAATATATTATTGGAATTATCATTTAAAATAAAAAATCATCATCTAAGTATTAATTTGAATAAAATACTAAAGATTAGTTTGAGTGGAAATGATAATCTGCAGATATTTCTATCTCCTTTTAAGTTGATTTTAATTTAAAATTTTGTTTTAATGTTGTTCATTTACAATAAAACAAATCTTGACTGAATATGTATTGAGAGAAAACTATTACTTACTTACTTATAACTATAACTTTACTGTTACTTACTTAATAACATGACTGAAAGACTCTTAAATAACAACTTATTTCACAGCCTATGACAATACAGATGACAGTCCTTAACTAATTAATTACATTATATTATTCATTTTTATAACAATTTATATTTTTAAATGTTTACTTTTATTTAAATCAGAAAAGCAGAAATATCTATCATTGTGAAACATGCTCGTACAACCAAATTCTTCTGAAAATCAGAGTCAACTCACGACTTTTCTAACAGCACAAGCATTTATTACACAAATCTACAGAAACTAAACATAAACATTTTATATTTTTTCCATAAACAATCTGCCGCTTAAAATTCTTATTGATATGTGAATTACATATATTGTTATGTGAAATAAAAAAGTATTAATGATAGTATAGAGGAATTCTCCTAACTATCTTGAAAAGTCCTTGCTATCATGTACATAAAAACTTTCATAGATACCCAGCAATCGTTTTGCCTATTCAAATCCCTCATGCTGCTATAAAACTACCGAAGCTATTAAAGATTTACAAAACTGGTTTCCAATATCTTTGACTCCTCATATAATATGCAATCTAGGGGATACAGAGATGAACACTACGTATGAGAATCACAATATATTTATACATTTTTTTCCCGATACCTAAACGTGAACATGGGTTCGGATTAAATCTTGCCTACGTGTGCCTATCAAGGAGTTTGTTAACGGCGAATGGTGCTCTTGAAGTAGGGTGACCGTAAAGAGAAACAGCCTAGTCAACCCCCGTCAAAACATCGCCGAAAGAGGGTAAGCAGGCGTGCTCAAGAGCTTAAGCTCAACCACTCCAACTCAATCTCCAACGCCTCGGATCTTTTAACTATCACATAAATCAAACTGAGAGACGAGCTAAGCTCCTCCTAAGTGGGGGATTATTTACAACTTAAGTTCCGTTTACATTAATTATAATAAAATTACATGTTAGAGGTCCTGATATTGTTCTATCTGTTGAATTCCGAACCAATCAATTAATTATTGAAATATTAAATTTTATCAATGATTTTATAAAATAGGCTGATTGAGAATTAATGAAATAGAAACCACTTTCAGACACTGAATAGTTTCTGAAAATGAATAGTTTCTGCACTTGTAGGTACCAGCATCCAATTTATATATTTTGTGGCAATCTAATATTTAGTGGAAACGCCCATCTCTGAAGATAATGTCCAATATTGTTGCTGGAAACAAAAAAGAGTTATGGCTAGCGAGCCATAATAACTTGTATTATAAAACCGTAGGAATTAAATGATTTTCTGATATTCTAAGTGATAATTCTAAAATCGTCCTCGAAAAGGCATCAGTAGTAAAACTGAGTTCTAAAAACTAATCCATTTTAAAAATATTCTCAGACAATGAATAATAATTCAGCATGTAAGCTTGAAAAAAAAGTCCGACACGCAGGTACTGCGTAACAAAGCAATTTCCTCGGAATTCGGGTAGTGAAGACTGCATTCCTGGATAATTTCCTTAAAACAATCTATATAAATAAAATAAAAACATCAATAGTTCTTCTATTTTAGTTTAGTAATGAGCATCTGTTTCAATTATTAATTTCGTTCCAGAGTTTTGTATGCATGGAACTACACTTCTTAATAAGTGCACAAAAACTTCACATTTTCGTATATTGATCTTGATGAAGTATAAAGCCTACAATAATAACGTAGGGATGGGATACAGCGCGCCCCTAGTGTCATGGCAAAACGGAAGCACTCTTAGTGGCAGCTTTGCCAATCTCATAATAAATTCTATTCAACCATAGAACCATATACCTCTATCAATAAACCGCTTACTTCATTTTTGCAACAGTTCTTTCTCATCAGAGCCCACGTCGTATCCACGTTTTAGTACAATACTAAAGGAATGTTTACCGACATGAGCAAATTATTAATTTGGCCGCAGAGTAACCCCCACCCCAATAAACCGATTTAGTTTATTTTTACCCCACATTTTTCTCTTTAGCCGATCACGAAATATCCAGTTTATTTGAAATATAACACAAATTAAGGCTGGCATTGGAAAATTGGTAATTTGTGTCCGAAGTAAATATCCCCTTCTAAAAAAAAAAAAGATTTTTTTATTGTTATAACACATTTTTCTAATAAGATGACCACAGCGAATACCGTGTTTCGTTGGAATACAACAACATTACGGCCAGCGTGGACAAATAACTACTTTGGGTCCGGAGTAAAACCCCCTCTAGATGTATATATATATATGGGAAGTTTTCAAAAATCCCGTCATGAGTGCTACCTCAATATCTACTTTCCTTCGAAGGAAAGTGCTAAAAGACGAAAAGATATCAATTCATACGGTGTCCTAATAATATGAGCACTTCAATAAATATTTTCTCAATAAAAATGGAGAAGATGAATCCACTTCATTACATATTTTATTGAGTGATCGAACTACCGAGTACAATAGAACACATTTACACGGAAAGACGAGAAAATCGGTGGCTTCAAAACGCAAGGATAGAAAAGGATATAATAAATAGCTCTGTTTTATATAATCCAGTGGTATTGCTACATTTATTATCCTGATATTCAAAAGGACATGTGGCCTTAGATGCATTTATTTCTGGTTGCTATAGCCTGTCCGAATAGTTGGTGTAGTTGAAGGGAAACGGGCGTGGCCTATATGCATACATACATACATAAGCCCATTGAGTTAGTAGATAGTGGAGGGAGTGTTATCTATCTTACAATGTTGAAAAAGTGTACGTCTAAAATCAGCCATGCAAGTGTGACTAGTGAGGCACCAAAATTTGAACTTGGAATTTGAAATATGATTGTAAACAAACAATGCAACAATGATCACACGGGTCATTCACAATCATTGTTGAATTGCCTTATGAAAAAAAAAAAAAACAAAAACAATGAACATTAGTATTTTTTTTTCTATTTGTTTTCTCTTGGTGCATCTACTGCTGAGGCCATTAGCACCATCTTTATTGAACATTCGTATTGATTTATATTTATACATGTATGTATATAAAAATATAAATTAATACAAATGCAATATACATATTCGTTTAATTCATTGTTTGCTTACAATCATATTCGAAAATGCACCTTTTTGCGTGCTACTGATCACTCTAAAATGGCCGATATTAGGCTTGAATCTATTTCATTTAGCTTCCTTCCACTCCCTATTCGCGGGAAACGTTCAATCTTGTATAAGCAAGGACTGAAATAATTTTCAAATAGTTATTTCAATTTTGTTCTAAAAATTTATTTTGAAATAACCATTTTTAAACAGACTAGATTTGAAAAAAAATAATAATCCTTTTTTCATTTAGATATTCTTTAAACAGGTTTTCAGCTAGTGCTTATTTTTAGACTAAATTATAATTTAAAGATATTCTTGCTATTGCGTCTTTTAATAACCACAATTCCACCTCTTTTAATTCAATTGGATTTTAATCTTGTTGTTAAGAAGGCAAATGTGATACACGAAGTCATGCATCCCTACATAATTTACGAAATACGCCATTATTGAAAACTGTGTTTTCTGTTAATGGTTTATAAGTTCAATTCCAATCTGAACAATATTGTTCCTTATCTTCGTTTGATTACAAAGCAAACTACATGTCATAGTAGAGTTTTTTTTTTTGGGGGGGGGAACCCTGAAACCTCCACGGGTCTTTACACTCACGGAGGAGATGAACGTTTAGGACAGAATGTGTTTAGCGGTTATTTAAAAAAAAAAACAAATATAAACATAAGAAAAAAGTTACAACATGCCTTCTGTCCATTTTCTTTTGAGACGAGTTAGCAGAATCGGGGGTTGAGGATAGCTTATGGGCAAATGAGTTTAATGGCATAAACGTTTACTGTGAGATATGTAAATCTCTTCCATTCACTGATATAAAAAATAAACTGCACCTTAAAACTACCCCTATACCATTAAGGTAAGAGAAAATATACACAAGAGACATTTCATCTGTTCCTATCGCACCAAACCTCGAGCAAGGAACATATTGTCATGCGCACTGGAATATAATAAATAGTTTTAGCTCATATAAAGATCATACTTGTTATATTTTTATAGAATATTTATTAATAATTACGAGTATTAACAATTAATATGCATTTTATTTAGCCATCACAGAGCTAGCCTTCTGTATTCAATCAAGCATCTCTAATATCCCAAATGCTAGCTAAATCGAGCATTCTGAAAAATAGTTATAGCAAAAATTCAAAACCTAAAAATGAAATAACAATCAAATGTATTAAAAAAGTTGTTTTGGAATAAGTATTAGAATAGAACTTGTGAGACATTCCATACCGGTGAATTTTCAATGGATAATATTTTATGTATAAAAAAAAAAACCTGATGTCAAGAATTATTGCTGAAAAGAGCAATACAGAATAATGATGCACAAATTATGTTCAAAGGAAAACTTTGATTTCATATTTGCCTGAAAATTTAAAATGCATAGGAATCTAAATTTGTATATTTATTCCTGTTAAAAAAAAAAAAAAAAAAAAAAAAAAAAAAATTAGTCTGTACTAATGCCAATAATTTTTGTGTATAAATATTAATTTTATGTAATCGTTCATTGATATATCTTCTCATGAAGATAGTAAACCCAAACTTATCATATTCAGTCATTTTTCATAAAAACACAAAACAAAGAAAATATGCTGAATTGGTTTTCGAATCTTCGAAAGTAAAGGTATTTAAATTGATGACAACTTAATAACTGTTAATCTACTCATTTAATTATGTTACACGCTAAAGGCCTATATGTCGGTGCGACGTAAAAGAAGGAAAAATATATATTTAGCGGATGTAAGGTCTCTCCGTGGTCCAGTGACTAACGTCTATAGGGGTTGATTCCTTTTATTCCAGGGTCCATTAAAGAAATATTGTTAAATATATATTAACTACCATTTTATTTAAACCAATACAAGTATTGATAAACATTGATTTAATTCTAGAATGTAAATTAGGATGTGCGATTGAAATGCAAATGTGTAAATAATAATAATATAATATATAATGATAAATTTTCCCAGTAGGTTTTGGTACACAAAGGGAGTACGCCATTTAATAAATATTAGAAAACGATGAATACGATTAATCATTTACCTTATGGTGAACATAATCAAATGATTTTGATGTAGGTTTGAAGACGAACGATGATTCGAACTGAAAAGTGACCAGTGACTCGTGACAATAGCGAATTGAGTGATAAGTAAGGTTATCGAAATAGAGTTTGAGTACTTGAACGTTTCGACTGACGAACCTACATGAGCAAGGGTTGTTGAGAAACTGAGAGGATAGGGTTTGCAAGGGATGCTGGGACACCAACCTACCCCCCCCCCCCCCCACTCAACACCCCCCCCCCCAAGTAGTCGCGATTAGGACAACATTTACTTCGGTATGCCCCTAATTACCCTAGATAAATCCCCAACCTCTCCCCTAACCTCTATCAACATCAAACACTTACCTCAACTCCAAAATGAATATAACCTGTTAAATTGGATATTTATTTATTTTAGTTTCTGGCAACTCTTGAGAATAAATGGTGATAATTTATTTTTAATCTTGCGTTAGTGGCGCGCACCTGAGAGGTGCATAATTTTTTTAATTTTCCTATCACGGTTGGCAGCCGTGTTTTGGCAGGCTCTCCGTTTTAGTATCTTCGGTCATAGAATAAATGAGAGGAGTAAAAATTAGTAAAAATTGGTCTTTTCTATTCATATTTTATATACATATCTTATATTTTATTGACATATTTCATATTCATATTTTATATATTTAGACATGTTTCATGTATATAGGATGACCTCGTATGTAACATATGTTATATATTTAAACATAAAGTGCATTACGATTCCACTAACTGTACCTAGTAACACTGTCATGAAACATGATCCTTTTTTGTAAAAAGAATCAGAAATTTGGAACTTATACCAATAACAACAGGGTAAACATGGATTGATTATTCAATTTCATAATTTATATTAATATTTTATTTCATATCGAACATGGTATGATTTTATTTAAACGAAAACGATGGTTTCTTATATCCCCCGCAAAAACAAAAGTGTTGTTTTGTAATAAAGCCTGCAGTTTATTACTATTTCCCTCAAATATCAATGTAATCACGTTGCTGAGGCACATTTTTCCGCGCGAAATAGGGTTTGCACCTCTGAGGTGCAGCGCCACTATGGATGTCCCAAAAAGGGGCGCCACTACTGGAAGGTTAACTATGTAAATATAATGAAGTCAAGATTTATAACTAAAAATTCCAAAAATACGTCTTAAAGGAACATAAATTAAAAAAAAAGGCTTAGTATTCTATTTTAAATTATGTCGCTGGGTGATTTCACCTCGTCCTACCTCCTAGCATACAGTGGCCCCCACAATTTTGTTCAAATTTCTTAATGTTTTTCCAACTAAGAACAAGACTTTCACACATTTGAATATCATACATAAAAGATGAAAAATGAATCTTGTATGACAATGACGAAGTTATAAATGATAATAATGTAGCTCTGCAATAGCTATAGTATGAGAGTTTACATCTTGGCGGAATACATTCTGAATGTACCTGTGAAGTGAACGTCGCGGTTTTAAGACAACGACCCACAAACGAGGATCAATGAAATTGAAATTTAGATTCCTATTATAAATAACGTTCTTATTTAATTCGAATCCAAAGGAAGTAATAATTTATAGATATAAAGGAATCCTTTGGAACTCATTATCGATTGTCCAATGTAAGGAAATAGGGATAAACTTGGCAAAATAAAATACTAAGGAAATGTGAAATCTGACAAGGATTCAGGAAGACTGTTGTTAGGAAATGAAGGAGAATTATTTATATATAGCCTCTTGAAGATTATAGCCCTAAATCGAACATTGTTTCACCTCCAAAGGCCTTCTAGAGAGGGTTCTTATCATTTATTAAACAGCACCTTAAACATCTCTGCATAATAACTTCATAATTCATGTTTTGGAAATAGCGTCTGACTTTGAGCTCCTTTCCTTGCATCCTCCTCAGGGATGAAACCCGCTCATGGTACCGATCTATGGAGCAATCTGGAGATTAAAGCCTTAAACCGAACATTGTTTCACCTCCAAAGGCCTTCTAGAGTGGGTTCTTATCATTTATTAAACAGCACCTTAAATATATCCGCATATTAGCTTCATAATTCATGTTTTGGAAATAGCGCCTGACTTTTAGCTCCTTTCCTTGCATCCTCCTCAGGGAAGAAACCTGCTCATGGTACCGATCTATTGAGCAATCTGGAGATGGCCATGACAAATGGCCAGGTTTTAGAACAAATATACGTAGGCCTCGAAATTACCGGTGGTATATATATATATATATATATATATATATATATATATATATATATATATATATACATATATATATATATATATATATATATATATATACATATATATATATATATATATATATACATATATATATATATGTGTGTGTGTCATTAATGCTCTAGCAGGCTCACAAATGGTCCGCTTTTGACGATATTTTTATCAGAAATACTTTGACGGATTTTTAATCAACCGTCTTTGGATAGCAAAACCGTCTATCCGAAAATGTTTGTCGGTAAAATTTGGGCGGAAAAAATCCTAGAGCTTACGTTTTGGAGTTAATTGGCTTCCAAGTACACGTTGCATTTGTATATTCAAGGCGAAATATACATTTTCTAACCGATTACGGGTTTCATTGGGTGCAGATTTTAAATCTGCTATTGATTTGTCTGTGAAAAAAAAATATAATGCTAGTTTACTTGAAACCTACTACTTGATTAAGTTTTCTGGACGAAATATTAATTATTATTTCACGAAAGACTCATGTCGATTGAGTTTCCAAACTCAAGAAATAAAATAAAGCATTTTGAAACTCTTATCTTAGCCCCTAAGGCGCATTGGACGGAACGCTTGTGCAAGTGTCGACTATTATTCGATGCAGAATTCCCAGAAAAATAATGGAGCAGATCGGTGATCCCACCACTCCCCTTGCTAGTAGTAATGGATATAGTAATAAAATAAGTGGTGACATTCATATGAATATAATACCAATTCAGTGCATGTGTTGTTGTTTTGGCAGTCGACCAAATCTTTATTTAAACCCTTTTATATTACCAATTTATCACACTGGCGTCAAAGCGGAATCGATTAGATTCTGTTCTTGCTTTTGACGGATAACTGATTTATTCATCTATTCATCAAGCAAGAAACATATCCAAACAAACTCTTCAATAATTGGGCCGTACTTCCAAGCACACCAAATTAAGTACACCACAGTCACATCACTGACCTCTCATTAATGTGAGTGAACTGTCAGTAAACCTCATCTATTGAAATAATACTTCACTAATTTTATAGCAAACCATTTATCTGGGACTGCGTCATTTTAGCGAGTTCCTTTTACAGAGCTGGTATTACTAGAGCTTCTTGTCGTTCTATGAAGTTAAAGAGAACTACCCCTTCACTGCAGATTATCTTACTAATATGGCTAACGTGACCGATTCTTTTTTACATAACATTCCAAACTATATATTTAGAGAGAGGTATATTTTTTAAAAAATAAAGAAAAGCCAAAATGTGCTATGAAGAATACTGGTTAGCCTGAAACCAAAAATTAAATAAATGTGTCATGTCCTAATTTTTGATTTCTTGCTAATAAACATCTAACGAAAAAAATAAGAAACACTCAATTACTGCCCAGAGAATTTAGTATAGATACCACATCTTTACTATCTATGTTAATGTTCAAAATGCCTTTTCCAAAAAATATAGTATTTGAAATATTATTTAATTTCACTGCTATCTTGTCAAAACACCCAGAAAATTGGTAATTAATTATTATAGTTGCATGGAATGTCATGAGATTTTCTTTTTAAAAATAATGACATTTATCAAATTATATAAAACCAACACAATGCCTCTCCATATTTGGCCATCTTTAAATGGATCTAAGTAGTTTTTTTAGTGAAGATGCATTACACAAAGATATGAGCCATAATAGATTAGTGTGAGAGACAAAGAAATATGAGTAGCCTCGGCCATTATTATAAGAGAAAATTTTGTAATTTCCGCGTGACATATCTGTATAATAGGGACGTAAAAGCGTAAAAGTAGATAAAGCCCGTATTCCGCTAGGCTCATGAGGGCAACATATATCACGGACAAGGATGGAGGGCTTGAAAGAGCAGGAAAAAGGGATCCTCCATGTTGCTGGTTTTTCCCCTTCCTTTCATTAACAATATTTCAATTCATAAATAGCGCACATTTGCCATTTGCAACTATAATGCTCTAATCAAAGTGAAGCTCGCTGATGGTAGAATTCCTATCCACCATTCCCCGTCATCATACATGTTTAGCGGCACATTAAAGTTTTAACAACCTACGCAGATGATACTGCCATCCTATCAACTTCCCCTGATCCCTCAGTAGCATCCCAACACCTGCAGGAACATCTGACCGCTATTCAGCATTGGAGTGAAAGATGAAGAGTTAAAATCAACCCTGAAAAATGTAAACAGGTTACATTCACTCTCAACCGGAGATCAAGTCCTACAGTCTACCTCAAAAACACTCCACTACCAGTATCCAGCGAGGTTCGATATCTAGGATTATACCTTGACAGCCGACTGACATGGAACCCTCACACGAGACTGAAAAGAAAAGAACTGAACAAACGATACGGACTACTTAGACGACTCTCGGACCCTCATCCAAATTATCAATACAGAACAAACTAACGATATACAAAACAATCATTCGGCCAATATGGACATACGGGCTCGAACTCTGGGGATCTGCAAAACCATCCAACATCAACAGAATACAGGCATTCCAGTCAAAAGTCCTCCGTAAAATTGTAAATGTCCCTTTTTATGTATCCAACAAAACCCTACACAATGACCTTAACATCCCATTTGTCCTTGACCTCGCTAAAAACCGTTTCCAAACGTTCTACTCCAAATTGTCTCACCATCCTAATCCTGAAGGTCAATCCTTATCATCCCAATCCCATCCAGACAATCCTCCCAGGCGGCTAAAGTGACAGTGGCCCCGAGACAATTTACTTGCCTGATCCCTCTGGATTCATTGAAATACTTAGTTAAATAACTAGGAAGTGCTAACAATGGTTGGCTTCTTCCAAATTTTGCACTTATTTTATTTTATTTTAATTTTTTCCCGTTTTGATCATATAAAGTACATATCAATGTCTGTATCAACACACTTGATCATTGTACATTTTATATTTTGTACAGATTTCAAATAAATAAATAAAAAAAAAAAAAAAAAAAAAAAAAAAAACATTAAAGTTTTAGATTTCAGATGTTCAGAATTTTGGACCATACCTACATACTTTTACTTTTACCAAATCTGAAATGATTATTACATTCGAAGTTGCACTAATAAACCAAACATCAAATCTCGTGTCACAATTTTACGGGTCTTTGCCGTGAGAAGTGATAGCGTTCACAATTATTGTTCTTTCACAATCAGCTTCGATATACAACGTTTAAGTATTTATTTACATTGATTCTAAGTAGGCCGATGTAGCGATACGTTTTATTCCTAATGTTTGCGGTAGAAACCACTGACAGTTATAAAATATTTGTAATAAGAAAATTATAAATATTTTGAATGTTGAAAATTATTCCAAAACTAAAAATAGGTAACATACATATTAGAGTAATTTCCTTCGGAAATGTGTTTATAAAATGCTTGTAAAACTATTTTAATGGGGGGGGGGATATTTTGATTGAATCGTGTGTTAATTTTTAAGTTATTTATCATCCAATAAGTCTGCTGGCGTTTTAAGTACTTAGGACTGGTTAACAGTTCTGTGTTCGCTGCGTAGTCCAATATTCTAAGGTTCGGTGGTAGTTGTCTTGGTCCCGTATGAACTTAAGTAGCTATAAATGAGTTGTGCAGTTATGTTTTTGTGCATGGCGAATTAAGAAACTTGAATTTTGTATGAAATCTTAAACGAAATTCCTGACGCCCAAACTCCGATGGTGTCTGGTACTCATCGACATACGAGTACAAGTTGGAACAGTGGTTAGATCTCACTGTTACTTATCGTGTCTAACACTTCTAATGATCTCTTACTGGCGTATGCATTTTTTTTGAGAGCCGTCAATTCATACTTGACCTCGTGTATGCTCTTTAGAAAGTTATCAAATAGCATCTGTCACGATAGCTTTTTGTATTTCTAAGAATCCTCAAAAAACAAAGTAATTTTTTCTTACGAAAAGCTGTCCATAATAGGATATGTCGGTTTTACAAATTGTTATTCTTCCTTTATGACCATGATTTTTGTTTTCTCGTGACAAAACTGTCTACAAAACCCTCATAACTATAAAACAAACACTCATACCATAACAAAATAAAACTATATTACATTGTATATATTGACTTTTCCTAGCCCTGATAATAAAAATAAAGCGATAAGCGAAGTAAAGAGAAGGATTGTTGTGTATAAAGAACAATAAATAGAAAAAGTAAGACAAATCGAGAGTATAATACAAGACTTTCACCCTCAGGAGTAGCATCCCTCAGCGGCTTTCACCCTCAGGAGTAGCATCCCTCAGCGGCTTTCACCCTCAGGAGTAGCATCCCTCAGCGGCTTTCACCCTCAGGAGTAGCATCCCTCAGCGGCTTTCAATCTTAATCCCTCAGCTTCATTCCTCTGATAACACCTGGACTCTTGTTCAGCAGCCTCGGGCAGAATAGTCATTACATTAAGAGTACATACATTAAAGAACGAGTTTTGAATTATGAATACTCAATTATTTTTCATCCGTGGAAAAAATATAGGAGTTTTTTCCGTTTGTAGGGAAAGAGTAGATGTGTTAAAATGAATCCGAAACGTCCAGAGGTACTAGACTCTGTGATTTATCTAATCCAAACGTATTCTAAATGCAATCTTCGTAGCAAACAATTTGAGCTCGGTTAAATGTCAAAATTGTTTAAGTAAATCCGACTTGTTGGGGCACCTTAATAAAAATTATAGTTTTTCCGTTTCTCCCAAAGTCAGTTATATTTAATGTCTTAAAGTGGTTTCATTCGATTCAATAAATACCTATAAAATGGAGGCGGCACATACCCCACAATCGTATGAGCTACGAACGTTTTGACACGAAATTTTCCAAATAAAAACCTACAAATAAATAAATAAAAAAACTGTCTAATGACGGGCACATAGGGATGCTTAACGAACGTGACCTTATATTTTAGTGCAAAAATTTGACCATTTTTGTAGACTGCAAATCGCCAACTTATATATATATATATATATATATATATATATATATATATATATAAGGTGTTCTTTTTAGATGGCCCATCTGAATATCTGAGATATCCAGTCGACGTTTTAAGCAGGATTTCTTTCGAAAATGAAAAAATATTAGCTGTAGGACCTAGTGGCGAATCTACCTGAATTAGTATATAAATTCGACCAATGGCATGATACAATTATATAAGCGTTAACCCTGGAATGACACCGTGGGGTAAATTTTACCCCAAACTTTGAAAAATGTTAAAATAAATAAATTTCAATTTTTTATTTTGCTTTTGTATACAACAACAATTTATAGAACAGGAACATTAAGAAATAAGTTCAAACAGTAATAAATTTGCTAAATATTTTTACCGACAATGAACTAGAATGATCAAGACATAAAAAATTGGAACTTTATGAAAATACAATGTTCTGTCCAATTGAGACTCGTAAACATGTAACGGATTTTAATGAAAGAAGATCGCGCGGCACATAGCACAATTACGAACAGAGCATAGCGTTTTTGTATTCCTGACATCCTTTCTGTCACAAAATGAACATCTCACGGGTATGTCCAAGGTAAGGTTGAAGGTCCACCAGGAGCTGATTCGTCTCACAAAACAACAAACAACCGTGGCTTCACTGGTTTTGGTAAGTTCTCCAGTTGGGCATTAACTGCCACCAGAGCTTTCACCAGTTGGTAGCCCAAATCAAGGGAAACATCTTTTCTGTGCAATTTTCAGACCATTTTGTCACTTGGAAAGACGTATTATAATAAAAGTGATCGACCCACGAAGATTTATCAGATGAACGAAAAAGTTAGCCGTTACACCGTGGGGTAAAAAATACCCCATACACAACTCGTGACCATTTCATGCAGCAATTACCAGACAAGTGGGTTTGTTTATATTAGGTTACACTAGATAATGTACTTCCGATTATTTAAAAAGAAGAAGGGAGTCTCTGTGATTTACAGAAATTAAGAAACACGCCATAGAAGAAAGTGTGGGGTGTTTTCACCCCACGATGTTAATCCAGGGTTAATAATTGTAGCAAACATTAAAGAGATATTAATCATGAAAAGTGGCTACTATCAATGTTTCAGTTCAATTCAAAATTACATCATTTTGATTCAATGAAAAAAATGAATAAGCAATTATATCACTAAAGCGAGTCTTCCCAAAGCAAGGTATATTTTTATTTTTGTAATAATATAAATCAGGAAATACCATAGAAATCGTAACCCCTTGAAAACGACGACGATCAAGATTTCCAATCACATTGGAAGGTTTTGATTGGAGAGTATTTGAAAGGAATATTGTATATAAAGGAGAAGAGGCGCGGGAGGAAGTCGGAAGATGAAGAAGATGAAATGCAGTGAAGTAAAGGAAAATGCGGAGAAAAGGAGAGGAAATCCTTTGAATGGGATGATGCTGAATGGGGATCATCAAAGAAATTATTTCAAAAGGAATTACATTCACTCTTAAAAATTATGACGGTTCTCTCACTCCTTTTAGAGATTCATTTTTCCAACAATGAACTTTTCTTCACTAATGGACTTTCCCGCTTCACTTTATGGGCTTTACTGCGGTATCTTTATCTTTCCCCTCGTTCGGCTTCTTCCAGATATCTCCAAGGCTATTTCCTTGGTGAGTTTTCTACAATTGTCACCCCATGTAATATACATCACGAAAATTAATCGAAAAAGTAATATAAAAAGGTAGAATTTGTGAGGTCTCGGTCGTCGTATCTCAATTAAACTACATTTTTTTTTTTTTATGGGAAGATGATTTTTAAAGCTGTATTAATTATAATTAATCAATTAATAATGACTGGAATGAAAGAGAATAACATTCATACAAAACGCACAAAGAACACTAGTACATTATGTCGGTAAACTAAATCCAATTCTTTTATGTTGCATGCCATAAACGAATTGGGCGTTCATGAACAAGAAGATGAAAACCTAAACCACCAAACATATAACATAAAAATAATCATTATGTCTGAGCAATACTAAAGTTTCGAAATATTACCTGTATTATTAAGGCTGGGGTCTTTTTTACTTTACCCACGCCAGCTAGTTTTATTACTAAAACAGTTATTTATCGTATCATTAAGTTAATAGTTATGAAGAACAGATGTTTAAACTAATAATTAGTTTTAGGGAGAACTCCATACTTTTGTAATTACAAAAATATGTAATTACAAGCATTAATGCTCTATACGCTACTTCTTCCGATTTCAACACAAGACTCAGTTTAATCAAATTCATTATTTGGCAACTTCAACACAGCACAACAAACACAACCTCAACGTGTCTTATAATCTATAACCTCTTTCATGTATAAACTTTATGTAGCCTAGCAACACCTGTTACAATATTGTAACAAAATATTATGACGTTATTCTAAAAAGTAACTGGCGTGGGTAAAGTAAAAAAGACCCACAGGCTGTACTATCATGTACTTTTCAACAAATTATAGCAACGCATATAATGAATTTTACAAATGACCGACAAAGCGGTAACCGGTCTCTTTTTTTCTTCTTGGTGTTATTTAGGGAGTTTCTAATGGAAAATTTAGTATTTCACAGTCTTCCAAGTCCAATGGAATTTTACGCCTATTACAGCAGGATATTTAATAGAATGAATTATAAGTTAGGTTTCAGATATCGTTAGCTTAGTTCCACATCTTAATAACATCATTACCCACATCGCATTTGCTTCATTCGTGCTGGCTAGTCAAAGGGAATGGTTTGATAGTGGATGGTAGACTTCAGGTCATCCTAGGAATCCCCCCAGGAATGCATTCGGCTGACAAACGGGGGAATCTGAGGGGTGGCTAGTCCTTAGGGATGGGCGATAGTCGATAGTTACTATCGATATAGATAGTTCATAACTATCCATAGTAGCTACCGATAGTCATGAACTATCGATAGATTTTTTACTTTTTTTTATAATTGAAGTTCTTAGCATCAGGAGGGCTGTGGTATTAAATACTGACACGTCTGGTGAATTAAATACTGAAAAGCAACCGTCTGGTGTAAACAACCAACTACATAATGTAGACAGAAAATACCTTTGTGTTCCAGGCTCGTCTGTAGCCTCAGAACGTGTATTTTCGGCCGCTGGAAAAATCATTTCTGAGCTGCGGAACAGACTGAGCCAAAGCAAAGTGGAAAAGTTGTTTTTCCTTTCTAGTAAAATTCGGTTCAAGGAGCACAACTAAAATAGCTTGAAATAATAGCTCTTTTTTGCGCCACTTGATATTATATTTTTTGGAAATGCTTTTTATAAATTTAAATAAATCCGTTTTTCGTTTTAAACCTTTGTACAATCTTATAAATATACCTAATCCTGCAAGTATGAGATAATTCATTTCAATAACATTTAACTCTTCTTTTGGCAGGTACGGACGGAATAGGGAAAGCCACTATCGAATAACTATCGATAGTATAGATATAGTTTAACCGATAGTATCAACCTATCGATAGTGCTGAACTATCGACTATCGTCCATCCCTACTAGTCCTATCATCGCATTACACAGTAGGAAACAATATGTAGATGGTATTAAACTTTTAAATAAAGAGACAATAAGAAATAAATTTCATTCTTTCGATAATATCTTTGAAAGAGAGGTTGTATGACACTTTTTTATATTTTAAAAATTTCGTTTTGTTGTAATATGTTCTTTTTTAAAATTTCATTGACGGGGGCTGAAATAAGTCAAAATATTTTGTTATTTGCATAATATTTCATTTATATTAATGTTTTCCATTTATAATTCTGGAAGAAAATCAAATAGTTTGTTCAAAACTATTTTGTGAGGAAATTATAGACTATTTCACAAAAAGGCACAGGTATTCGCTGAAGTATAATATAATACTGAAACGAGACAACTTGCCTTAGCGATGTTAAAGGTATAACCAACCAACCACCTTGATAATATAAACAACTCTTCGGAGACGTATGGCATTCATTCTCGACTGTTTCTGTCAATATGATTGGTGATCGTCACCATAAAAATCAACGATAGATTTTAGAAATCCTTGGAACTTATTACGTAAATTCAGTTAGTGAAGCTTGTTTTTTTTTTTTTTTTTTTTTTTTTTTTTTTTTTTTTTTTTTTTTAGCTTGTTTTCTTAAGCATTCCTCCGTCATAGTTTTTCGAATATGCACCGGGTTTGAATCCGTCCATGAAGTTACATTTTATTATGAATTATTATGTATTGTTATTACTACAACGCATCTAGGATGCTTCTGTCACCTATGAGTTTTTATTAAATTTCAAGTTTCCACCTGAAACTTGCGTGTTCTGAAAGTAGTGATTTGGTGTCCAGTTGTATCCATTTTCTTTATATTACTATTCCTTTTGATCAATTATTACCTTGCATGTCTAGATCAGATTTAAAATCCTGCGTGAGGTTGATTTTACCTACGTTTTATTATGTCTTTCACTCTTTAAATCATGGTACGATCAGAAATATTTTACAGAAAGTTCTTTTGGCCTCCTGTCTTAACCAGAGGGTTATCTTTCGTAACATTTTATGGTAGAATTTACATCTCCGAAAATAGTGTACCAAGAGTGACCATGGAAGCCGGAGACGATGACAAAGAGAACATCACTGCACAGAGGCTAAGGAGACGCTTGATGAATCCAAACCAATTGAATTCTATGCCCTTTCACGAAAGCGCCTTTGGGTTTGTCAATTACTGGGGTAGTAATTGCCTCACAAAGACACAGCAGCCTTTCGGCAGACGCGAGTTTTCGCAAAGGATAAGTTCATTCATACCTTATTTTTCAAGGGAAGGTGAACAATAACTGATTTTGTGAAAATTACTTTGAGGATATATTAACTAGGAGCTGAAGAGGATCGGGTTTCAATGGGTTTTTGTATTGGCCGAGATGTAGGTAGTTCGATCCTCTTCCTTTCATCTTTGGAGGGCGTTTCATGCCAAAGGACCTTTTCATAGCTCCTTCCTTCTTTCTTCATCACAAGTTTATTCATCGTATGCGCATTTCTTCTAAGTCCTTTCAGCTTCAAACTATTTGGTTTTGAAATCATTACTTGCCTTAAGGTGTCTTCAGGTCTCTAGAAATATTCTTTGCAGAAGGTGAAGGTCAAATTTCAGGGAATATGGTGTCTTAAAACTGTTATACTCGTGAATTGGAATATTTTCATATATGCAAAAAATATATGTTTTACGCGGAATTATGAGTGTAATCCGCGAAATCTCGAAATAATATCAGACCATTCTAAACTAATTAAACGCAAAGAAATATTCCCCACTTAGATGAAGTAATGGGAAATCGTTGAACAATGATGTTCTATCGTATGGTTAAATATGGGGTGTGGTAGTATTTGAATAGATGAGTACATGCATAAGGAAACATTGGAATAAACGCCATACTCTCCTCTCCTACTATAAGGTAAGAAAAGATGAGTGAGTCCAAGAGCCATGGTGGATCTTCTCCCATGCCCAAGGGGTGTGATCATCCTATTTAAAACTGAAGACTAACAAACTAGGCGTCTTGGTAGCCATTATCATGCAAAACAGGACTCTTGATTGCCAAGGTAACAAAGACCCGAAAAAAACAGTCCTATAACATGCCACAAGGGCCCAGAGGGTCAGATACTGAAGAGGTATCTGATTCTTGACCATACGGGACACTAGGGAGAATGAGGTCAGTACTATGCTCCGGCCGCCTCCTTTTTCCCCTTAGTAAAAGGCTGGGTGAGCCTAGGCACGATCTGGGACCCAAATCTAACCCCCGAACGACGACACTAGAAGATAAAAATCTATAGTGAGCGCTCGTGTTTGAGCTGTTTTGGGTCCTCCAATTCATTAGTCGAGTGCTCGACCTCTGAGCTAACCTCGCCCCCTCAATAAGTGGCCAAATAGAGCAAAATGGTAGTATCCTGTCAATGTTCTAATAAAACTCTTCGAAAATACCGAACAATTCTATTGCCAATGTGGGAATTCAAAAGTCCCAACTCCACCAAACACACTGACCATTTTTTTTTCGGCGAATCTACTTCTAGGCCACGTTGGAAGTCAACGTTGGAAACGGATTTAGCTTCCTATAAGGAAGGATAATGAAAGAAAGAGGTTACCTTATGATAGGAAAATCTCCTGGTGTGCTTGTTAGGGTCCCACCTGAGGAATCTCGAATTAATTTAACTACTTACTCTTTTGATGAATAACTAATTTCTTATTTTACTATATCTTGTCTAGGATATCAGAAACAAAAAAGGAACTCTAGCAAGAAGGTCCAGCTGTAAATTATTATAATACATTCTACTATAAGCAACTACTTCTTATATTAAAATTGAATCCAACATGGAAATAGGCTATTTAGCCAAGAACGCCATCTTTTCAATGGCACAACTTTCTTAATGCCCTGAATATTTAAAACTTCATGAGGCCCCGAAGTTTGTACCGTCTTGTAATCTCTAGGAAGTTCACTTCAGCCATTATCTCTCAGTGAATTATGTTTCCTAAGCAACTTATTAGCCATACTACTATCTAAACCCAAGGGAGAAGCTTCTAGACTGCATGGCTGAGGTATTCTCTCGTCATTTATGGCTTCTACGACATCTAGGAGTTGTAGGAGGTTGGTATATGTGCATTTGCTTTATTTCTTCTTATTTTACAAATGACAAATTATTGATTTTTGATTTAAAACTAGCTTAATACCCGTGCTTCGTCACGACAGATAAGTAGTTATTTTAATGCGTTAAATAATATATCATCAAAATTAACGCAGTTATACAGGGTGACCCGCATTGAGATGCCATAACTTTAGGGGTTTATCCTGCATCATTTGTAGTTAAGTAACGCAAAAATTAACGGTCTATCTCAACATGTAGCAGAGCTACTCAAACATTTGCCTATTTTCAAAACTATGGTTTTTTTTAATGAACAACAGCGTTTTCCGAATTTTAATGGTATCGTAAATAATAACCACATTTTTAGAATCTACATTAAATTTCCAATAAGAAGCATCCGTTATTGAAATATTACTATGTAAATTAAGCGCTATATTAAATGTCATATAGCTGAGCACGATTGATATATTTGTTTTCTTAAATTATTCAATACTTTCTTAATGAGGTATTTGTAAACTTAGAGGTTCGCCTCCACCTCAAAAGATGAATTATTTAATAAGCTTTAAAATGATACCTCGTTGTTTTAGAAGAAGAAAATATGTTAATCTAATTTTTTTATTATTTCAAAACGAACAAATGTGCTTTAGCGAGAAGGAGCCATTCTGAACAAATTCATAATTCACCAGGTATAGCATAAACTCTATGATGGACCAAATCACAGTTTATTTCAAATCTAGAAATTAACCGCAATTAAAAATCATACTATGAAATATATATACATTTTATCGTCCTAGCAACGCATGCTGCCTAGTCTTGCCTGAACTATGAATTCAAACCCCTCTAAAAATACTTAAAAAAATGAATATAGAAAAAACCTTTCTTAGCAAGTGTTTACATCCTAAAGGGACTGTCCATGCAAAATTTCAAATTTTTCTGTCATGTGGTTTGGTCTGGGCGTTGATAGGCAGTGAGTGAGTGGTATTTCACAAAAATATACTATATATGCAAAATAAAATAACAAGCTGTCATAATCATCGTATCATTTGCAAATGTGCGTTTTATAGTTATATATTTATTACGTGTGGTTTTGGTAGGCTTGTATCGATGTCAGAAATGATTCTATTGATACCGCATTATTTTTAATTCTCACGAGTGTGTAATATTTTTAGTTCTCAATTGTTCTGGAATATTGGCATGGCCCTTTTTTATAGCCCGTTCAGTTAGGTAGAATAGTTCTAATCCCGCACGCGCAAAATTCTGAGGGATTATTCCCGACGGTTCCGCCATTTGCATTTCCATTACAATGAACAACACGCTACTTTAAACTCAATAAAAGCTGAATATGTCTCGTTTAGAACCAGGGAAGGCTTTGAGGGGTTAGGCAAGGGTGATGGAGTCTAATATTTATTAATACTTACCCAAGCTAAGGCTAAAAACAATATCACTAGAAGGTTTAAAACGTTTTTAGTCTTAGATGTTGTTTATTAAAATAAGAATTTTCAAAGAGTGGAACCGTCGGGAATATTTTCCTCAAAATCTTGCGCTTGTGAAATTGTACTTTTCCATCTATCTGAACAGGCTATAGTTTTTATATTTCGTAGAACGTTCCTGCATTAATAGTTGACAGCTGGAAAATACCGAGTTTTAGCTCTAAATTACCAATACAGTTTATCAATAATGGAACAACGGTTTCCTTAATACTTGAAAATCATCCCTAAAGGATACCTAGAATCTTGCAGAATAAACCTGAGTACATTCATTCACCACACCCAGTTTCTTAAAAATTTATTTGCATTTATTGTGACGAGATAAGCGTTGAAATGTTTCTGTAACCTCCATTGTTTTTCCACTATACAGTATAAGACTCTAGGGTCTTCCCGTGGTCTAGTGGCTAGCACACTGGATTCTCATGCAGGAAAAGTAGGTTCAAGTCACACCGTACTTAATGTAACAATATAGCAAATTACCTTACGCGGTCTTGGCTTCAGATAGACTACATAGCATCATATTTATCTGAAGGCAACCCTAGTGATTGAAGTTACCATAGTAGCTACCTAAAAGTTCAAATTACAGGCTGATGAATAACGTTTGTTTAATGATAGAATGGTAAATTAAATCTTTATTTTTTATTTATTTCTTATTACAAAAGTGATTCACTCCTTCAAAGAGTTTATGTGCATGTTTCACGCAATTAATAAGCATCTTAATTATAAACAATGTCATGTAGAATATTTAGGTTATTTGGTCTTCTGAATTTCGCTAGTAGGTGTTTTAATGTTTTTTATGTCATGAATTGATTTGATTTTTCATTTCATGATTTTTACGTGTGCTTCACTAATGTGGAAACTTTTAGGCCGAGATAGCATTATATTTTCTCGTCTCTTTGTTAAACAGTAGTTTAATTACTTACATGTAAGTCGGGTTAGAGCCTAATATGACAAAAGCATTGCCTGGAGTCAAATTTATTTATTTATTTATTTATTCATTATGAGCTACGCAACTTTAGCGATAAGCTCATGATCAGAAAAATCTCTGTCTAGTCAAGAAAAAAAAAGAGAGAAAAAAAAGAAAGAAAAAACCAAACAAAAAATAACAAAAAAAAAAAAAAAAGACAACACATAGAACAAAACGAAGACAAGAACATCCAGAACAATTTGATAATAATTTCAGTGACTTTTCACTGATGTGTGCAAATATTCGCGCATACATATGGTTAATGTATATATATATATTTATCATATCCATACAATACTCATACATAATTTTTAAGTATGGGGAGTCATATTAATATGATGATATTGCATGGTTAAGGTATTGCCATTTTTAGATAAAATTACTGGCGATGCTTCCGTATGAATCACACGATTTGGACACCAAGAAATGTAAATTATGCATGACTAACAGGGACTATTCATATTCGTCGTAATGACCAAAATCATTATTACAACTTCCTGTTAAATATTTGCTAACAGCACTGCTAACAGTAATGAGGCTATTGCTGATTGGCAATCCTCATCGCTATTCCATCGAATCCAATCAATGCTCAATTGGTAATTACTCTACATTGTCACCTGTAATTTGGATAACTGTCCTAATCACATAATGGATTGGAAGCTATTATGGTCATATCCTGCCAGTCACCGTATCACACAGTAATCATATTATTACTGATAGGTGTTTGGTAGAGATACGCCTGTCAATACGTGGTGAATGTATCAAATACTGTCTCACCTAAATTCAATCTCTGCAAACATCAGCAATATATTGTTAATTGTTTATTGTTCACAAACAATAATTTTTACACCAATTTGCTTTTAATAGACAGTTAATTAAGTTATAATTATTATTAGTAGGGTTAGCAAACCACTACATTGGTTTATATTAAATATGAATACTATTACAATTAATTCATAATTACATTTTTAAGCTAAAATTTGTACATTATCACTCACATACCTATACACAAAGACAGAATTTCTAATTTTGTTATTATGTAAATGAGTATACAAATGAAATACATATATAAATCTAAATTGTAGGTGTTCTATTTTTAATAACTAACAAGGGGAGTATACAGCGATGGGGTCACCGATTTGGACCAATTTTTTTCTGGTGATTCTACATCGAAAAATAGTCGACAAGTGTCGAAGCGTTCCGTCCAATGCGCCTTAGGAGCATTAGGAAATAAAATAAAATAGGTTGAAAAAAGTGATTATTTTTTTTCGAGTTAAGAAAATGATATCGACATGATTTTTTCACCAATTCATTTGTTTTATAGAGTAGAATAACAGGAAAATATAATCGTTACACAATAATTTATATTTCATCAAATATATTCAAAAATATGCTTAAGTTTGCAGGCAAACTAGTATTATACATTTTTTTACACCAAAAATAATAGCAGATTTAAAATCAGCACACCAAGAAACCCTAATATAGTGAATATCATTGAAAGCAAAAAATAATGATTTTTCCCAGTCTGGAAGAGGCTAAAAATTTGTAAGCAAATAAGTAATGTTAGAAACGAATCTGACATCCGTTTTTAAATCAAAAATTGTTTTACATACTCGACTCTATAGAAGTCATTATTCTGCCAAAATATTTCATATACCTACATTTAAGAAGTTATCGATTATAAAAAAAAAATTTGATTTAAAAACGGATGTCAGATTCGTTTCTAGCACATTGAAAACCCCCTAAATTCAAATTTTGGGAATATAACAAAAATAAAATAAAATGTATTTTAAATTTCGCTAAGGGAGCGAAAAAAAATTCCCTTAAATTTTTTTTATAGAGATTCAAGAATCCGGCCATATTTCAAAGAATATTTACCCGATTCAAACCAAACTTGGAGGGTCGATAAAGGCCATAATGTGACACATTTCCGTCCAATTGGGGTGTTTCTACGTGTTCTGAAATTGACGTTATATGCAAAAACGTTTATATTTTATTTTTATTTTGAGAAACATTTTTCGCAAATGCCTTTTGAGATAATACAATAGTCATTTATATGGTTAGAAAAAGGAGTCTTTCTTCTTTCGAAAGATTTCAATGACGTAAAAATCGGATTATCTCAAGGGGAGATATTGAATTTCAAAACGTCACATTACTTTTTCGCTTAGAAATTCTTAGCCTCTTCCAGACAGGGAAAAATCATTATTTTTTGTTTTCAATGATATTCACTATGATATTTCTTGGGGTGCTGATTTTAAATCTGCTATTATTTTTGGTGTAAAAAAATGTATAATACTAGTTTACCTGAAAACTTAAGCATATTTTTGAATATATTTGATGAAATATAAATTATTGTTTATCGATTATATTTTTCTATTAATCTACTCTATAAAACAAATGAATTGGTGAAAGAGTCATGTCGATATCATTTTCTAAACTCGATATAAAATATAAAGCACTTTCAACCTATTTTATTTTATTTCTCGGCTCCTAAGGCGCAGACGACGGAACGCTCGGACATGTGTCGACTATTTTTCGATGTAGAATCACCAGAAAAAAAATTGGTCCAAATCGTTGACCCCATCGCTGTATACTCGCCTTGTAAGATCTGCCTATAAGTATATTAATCATGTGCTGACTATAACATTTAATCATTTAGAACGCAACGCTGCTAAATTTGATATATATTTTTTTAATTATTCGGTATAATTCAGCAGCATCGGGGGATGGTTTGATATTTGGTAGGTAGCTTGCACGTAGGATTGAATAAGCCGGGCAGTGTGGGATAATATGGAGAAAATCCTCTAGTGCAGTTTCGCCGCAGAGAGTACAAAGCAATTTCGGGTTGCTATATGTAATATTTTTTATTGTAAATTTAATATTAAAGTTGCTGCTGGTTCCTAATTTGGCAATAACCTTTAGAATATGGAAAGGCTTATTTAATGACATGTAGTTTTGTGGTAATCAGGGTTCAATATGCAGATTTTTATAAATCGGCCTATTTATGTCTCTAGTTTGTTATAGCAACGAGATAATATCATATCCCCAAAAACCATAAATGTGAAATAGAGGCCAAGTTGCCCCCCCCCCAAAGAAACACTCCCCTCCCCAAAAAGCGAGAAATATCCCCTCCTAAAACCCCCCAAAAACGCCTTACCATCCTACACTCTAAAAAAGTAGTATGAGTTGGTGTATTAAGTGTACCATATTTTCAACCAAAAATATTTGCCAATACAAGAGATGATACAAGAAAGAAATGTCCAAGTTCATTACTTAGAAGACCTATTAGTTACTTACTAAGAACAGTAAAGACACTTCAACTGACCTTTAAAAACAACAGTAAAAATACTTATATCCAGTTACTAAAATATCATTTTCCTCAACCAGATTTATTCGTAGACTTGGCAAAGTTTTATTTATGCTGAAATTATCTTTAGAGAGAAAGCTAAACATTGCCAAGTTTAAGAATATACCCGGAACAGATATGTATTTTATATATTCTTATATATTTTTTGTTTAAGAATATATATTTCTTACGTAAATTTTGAAACTCAAAAATAATGGATTCCATGGATCAAGTTTCAACAAGTTTTTCATTGACGTATGGAGATGAGGACTTGAGAAGTTTGGTTTTTTTGTATATTTTCCTAAATATCTCGAAAAAGGTTAAAAATTATTAAACTGAAAATTGATTTAAACGTCCATTATTTTTGTAACGTCCATTATTTTTAATTCAGAATTTTAGGACGGGTTATCCATAGGTCACCACCCTTTTCTAGCCAGAATTGGACTGATGGCTTTTCGTTTTTTCAAAGAAAAGCCACCGCCCCAAACTTTATAGAGGGATTTATTATTTATGGATTCTGTTGGTTAACGAACTCGGCGTCTCAAATCAAACAAAGTATTTTTGTACCAACCTTTATCAATATCGGATCATTTTTGGAAAATCTAGAGAGCGAAAAGTCCATATGTATACTGAACTGGCGGTTGTTCCGCGACCTGAAACGTGAACTCTCCAGTTGGAATTTCCGGATCTCGTGTAATCAGGCCAACTTCATTAGTGGAATATCAATAATGCGGGAATATCATGAGAGGTGTAGGGCATGAAGCATAATTAAACCGCTTTCTCTATGCAAAACCCTCGAAAGAAAAAAAAAGGTTAAATTAAATTTAGATGAAAAGATTTAAATTTGTTTTTCTATAGACCAAGCTACAAACGAATCACTTCATATTTTACAATTTACATTTTTTTTTTTTCATTAGTAAATTTTTTACGAATTTTATAATTGAGTGAAATTGTAGAATATTATCATTAGTCAATTAAAAATGGCTGTATGTGCTATACAGTAGAAGCTGATGGCGATAAAATATTTATTCAAAATTATTAGATGAGGCATGAATACTATTAAAAATGGGAGACGGGAATTATAATTTTGTTATTTTAAAACAACTTGGCACAATACAGAAATGTCAGCAGCGCACTTAAATATAGCCCATGTGAAAGCGTATGTGTAGAAATCGACGAACCTCCATTTCAATGTCGACATCATATGAAATACATTAAAGTTATTCCAAAGTGTCATGCTATAGGACCCCATGTGTCATGCTATAGGACCCCATGTGGCATGCTATAGGACCCCATGTGTCATGCTATAGGACCCCATGTGTCATGCTATAGGACCCCATGTGTCATGCTATAGGACCCCATGTGCCATGCTATAGGACCCCATGTGTCATGCTATAGGACCCCATGTGTCATTGATTTCTTCTATTACCAATATTTCTCAAAATAAACTTAAAGAAAGGTTAAACAAAGGCTCCGATCTTTAAGATTTAAACAAAATCACAGTGAAACAATTCTCTTTTAAACAAATATTATTTCAGGCACGCACCCATGGCGAGTAAAACACTTGAAAATCGAGTTAACATTGAGGCTATACTACAACAAAACAGACGCACTATCTTTAATATACTACAAAAACAGATGTAACTTTTGTTCAAGTCGCAATAACAAAACAGATTAGGTATAACACGAGTCAGAAGCATCCGCTATTACTAAATAAGGCTCTTATCACACAAAGTTACCAAACATCGCAGTAATATAAACCGCAGAATTTCACCTAATCCTTCCAGCATTAAAGAACATTCAAGGCCTGGAAAACTTACATTTTCAAGTATTTATTCAGACGACAAACAAAGAACTTATTTTATATATTACTTGTATTTTATCATGGCTTTATAAAATTATTTTATTCAAAAATACTACAGTCAACTACTATAAGCTGGGAAGCTCTTTATAAATAAATAAAATTACTTAGTCGTTATAAATGTTAATAAAGACTTTTAATTATGATTAATGTTAAGTTAACTAGCGTTGAACGAGCGAGCGTTGAACTTCTTGAGAGATACAGATCTCTATGATAAAATATAATTAATTTAATTAAAACATACAAAAATAATATAATTTCAATGTAAACAAAAAAATAAAAATAAATAATGCAATTTGGACGCATGAATATTTGTTGATGCATCTGATTGCTGCCTTGAATTTTCATTTCGAGTAATTATTATATCCCAATAAAATTAAATAGGCAACAATGACCTGTGTGGTTGATTGATATTGATTTAAATATTGTCACATTCTCTCTCTTTTTTTTTTCTTTTTTTTTTTTTTTTTTTTTTAAATAATTTTAATGGCCTGTTGTCACTTAGTAAGCCAGTCATGTTATCAGGAATGTCAAAATGTTGCCTTTTTCTGCATACAGGTAGTAAATACAGGTATTTAAAGTCATGTTTGTGTTGCAAAATTATCATATGAATGATCTTGGTATTTGGGGTAGGCTTATACATGTTAGGACATAGATGCTTTTAAGAATATGATGAGAAGTTATAAGATGAGAAGAATTTTCCTAAGGAATATCCATTTTAATTGGCTACTTACTTTATACGTTTACAGTAGTTGTCTTGCTCTATGAAAACACAAGCCTCATTTCTAATACTAGCTCAAACTAGGGGATCCTGTGTATCGAAAAATTGATTTTGATTGTTTCAAAATTAAGAACTTTAGAAGTATCACGAACTTTAGGAAAACTTGGGACATTTTATCAACATTATCACTAACTCTTTTGGAACCTATTTTAGGGAAGCGATGGAGGTTCGCGTGTGTGCAAGCGCTAGTCTGGACCAATTGCCTCGCTCTTGTACCTGCCATGACGAAAGACTCGCCACTAGCTATCCGATGCCTAGTCTTGGCTTGTGCTCTCTTCTCTGCAGGATCTGGCTTCAAGCTCACACAGCTCCGGAGACATGCTGGACTACTCTACCTTCTCCTCGACGAGCTAGGGGCCACTGGGAAGACAACATCCATGGTGGTTGTTGTGAAGAAAGTAAGTATATTCCTGTGATAATAGAAGACCTAGTACAACCTAAAAAAAAAATAGTTCTACAAAATTGTGTTTTTTCAATGATCATTTAGATTTGCTTGTTCTGATGTAATGTTTTTTTCGGTTGGGTGAAAGACAGGGACCGTAAAAAGTAATTTATTGATATTTTATACCACCTGTAGATTAATTAAATTTTTATTTCTTCGGCGTGTCAACAATTAGGCTATTAGCTCCGGGGCTTTAATTAATATTCTTATTTTAGAGGTAGTGCTCGTTCTGTAATAGTGAAAAAGATTTTTTATTTTTAGATATTTATGCATCCTTCTTAAATAACAGAAAAACCAAAGAAAATATTATATTGTCAATGATACCGATACAAAATATTTCAGGCATTTTCGAAATAGGCGAAAGGTAAATCAAATTTCGATAAACACTTTTAATGAGAAAACGCCACTAAGATAAAGTTGCTACTGGTAGACAGAGTTCTCTTATTCACCATTGAATCTGAGAGTTTATTATTATTTCATATTATTCTGTATTCTAAAAGGGATTAGGGAACATTGAGTTAATAATTTCATGATCTCGAGATGTTTTGTAGAAGAGCCAATATCGGAAATCCATGAATTATGCGATATTGGAAAGGGATTATTAACGCGGATCCAATATTATACCCCTCGATCACAATACCTTTTGTTATCTTAATTAATTATGGCCTAGGCTGAACCGATCAGAACTTGGCTCAACTTCTCTTGAATATTTGCACCTCGAGTTAGCCGACTATTCAGAAAGTGTAACAGACCAAGAATTAGGAATACAAATTACATAGTTATTAACTCATAGATGCTACACATTGTATGTGTCATGTTCTTTTTGTTCTTTTTTAGGGTGGTCCTCCCTTCCTTTATATAAATACTCTATGCTTATGAGGTTTAACTCATGACGCAATCCGAAAGTAGATAATGTCATTATTCAATATCCATAGATCACGAAAATAACGGTGCTTCAAATCCGTATATAGAACGAATATATATAAATATAAATATATATATATATATATATATATATATATATATATATATATATATCTTGACATTGATTACGCTGGACGGTGGTGGTACTACATCAAATTAGGAAAACCAACAACCCCAGGTGTCCCCATATAGGGGAAGGTGCTCCTCTGACCATATTGTACCTTTGACCGCCGAGGCTGTGGCGCTATGTAACAACATTTGATAAAGTTTAGTGTAATAAGTGTTTGGATCCTTCACTAGAGGGCTTCTGTAACCTACTTTGGATTATTCAAGTCAAAGAGGATTCTTGCAAAAAATGCTTATCTATTTCTATCATAAAAATGTAAGTAGTTTATTGATAACTATAATTTCCCTAATGATATTTTTTGTGTTATGTCTTTGTTGATGGAAATCATTTGACTAATCTTAACCCTATAATTTGTAGCATGCTTTTTAATTTGCACTAATATGGTGTTGTGCCTCTGACCACGACTGGTCGTTGTTCCTTTGACCAGGTCAAAGGTACAACACTCCTGAGAGATTATTTTATAATTTAACTTTTATGTTATTCTGCTACAATTTTGCAAAGTGGTCAAAGGTACAACAGCTTCCTCAATATATATATATATATATATATATATATATATATATATATATATATATATATATATATATATATATATATATATATACATACAGGGTGTTCAAAACTCGATTGACACCCAACTTTATTCCCACAATTTTTTAAATTTAAAAACGAAACTTGGTGGGTCTTAACGTGGTCAAATGTACTTTCTTTGGACCTAATGCACGACCCCTCAACTTTCTCCAGTTCTTCTCGTGAGACCCTAACTCTGGAATCTCCAATGGAAAGGGGTAGAGAATTGAATTTTATGTCGATTTTATATCAGTTATTTCTTCGCTAAAGCGCACCAATGAGTAACAAATTGCCGAAAATCAAGAAAACCCTTGTTTTTTGTAACTTTTTGCAAATAACGTTGAAAGTATGCGCGTAATGAAAAAAAAATCGTCGATATAAACATTGTAGAGGATGAAATTTACTTCCCAAAAAGTACCTCTAAATGCCTAAAATAACATGAATGGGGCAAAACACAATTTTGTTTTTGAATTTGTCCAACGTGATCGACGCTTCAATAACTCATTCTTTTCGGGAAACGAGTAAACTCATCATGCTATTTTTTTATAGTCGAGGAAGACGACGACGAAGGAGTTCGCGCACTCGTTCCGGCAAAGAGGTAAGGTGCAGGAAAGAGATAATGCCCGACTACATAGTGTTAAAACGTAATAAAAATTTCCTAAACTATTTTGGCTCCACCTACTTAGAAATTTAAGAATGTTTGAAGACTAAATTTATATGAAAATGTTGACAAAATTAAAGCGTATTCTTTTATTTTCAAAAATCAAGTTCCATTACTTTAAAAAGGGATTGAAAAATGAAATATTAAATTTAAAGGAATAGAGGCGGATTCATATGCGTGAGATGGTGGGTTCGATCCCCACCGGCGGCAGGAATTTTCTTATCTCACGGCTCTTTGGGAAAATCCTCGCTGCACCCTGAATGTCGGGACTAATGGCTTAGATGTCGAGACGCCGTAAAAAAAATAATAATAAATAAAAAAAAATAAATAAAATAAAAAAAAAATCGTCGAGCACAATCATAAGGTGAGTTCTTGAACTTGTTTGTTTTTTTGTTTTTTTCTTCAAGCGTTCTTAAATCGCAAACAAGGTGGAGGAAAAATAGTGTAAACAAAAGTGTGTTTTGCTCCATTCATATTAACATTTTAGGTCTTTAAAGGTACATTTTGGGAAGTAAATTTAATCCTCTATAACGTTCACATCAACTACATTTTTCATTAAGGGCATACCTTCTACGTTATTGGCAGAAAAGTGACAAAAAATAAGGGATTTCTTGGTTTTGGGCAATTTATTACTGATTGGTGTGCTTTAGCGAAAAAATGACTGATATAAAATCGACATAAAATTCAATTCTCTACAATAATCCGTCGTCAAAATAACACCATTCCATTGGAGATTTCAGAGGTAGGGTCTCTGCAGAAGAACAGGAAAAAGTTGATCATTACATCCAAGGAAAGTTCATTCGACCACGTTAAGACTCACGAAGTTTCGTTTTTAAATTTCAAAAATTGTGGGGAAAAAGTGGGATGTCAATCGAGTTTTGAACACCCTGTATATTCGTTCTCTACCTCTAAAAATGGTCCGATTTTGATAATATTTGGTACAGAAGGAATCCCAAAATTTAACATTTCTTTTTGGACAAAATTAACGTTTAAATGTTTATAAGCTTGCAGTATTAGCCCATACACGCTAGGATTCTTGCTCTACGTTCCGTTTCGGCCACGGCTACTCAGCACAATTATATTGCTACTTCGTGGTGTAAGGGTGAAGATATGAAATTTCATTCTCCTTTTTGTTGTCGCGTAGAACTTCATATGTTACTAGAAGGATTCCTTTAATATAAATATAAAAAAAAGCTTTTGAAAAAAATATGATACACATAAAAGTAGAAGAACCTTCTACAAAAACAAACTGAAATAACTAAAATGAAGAATAAAAAAACATAAATTGTAACTGAAGAAAAGAACAATAAATATAAGTGTTCATAAGTTTCTTCGTAAGAAAGTCACAAGATTAACAGAGAGACCCCCCCCCCCCCTTCTACATTCTTCCGCTCCATTCACGCTGCCGAAACCCCGGCGTATATATCTCACGAATCCAACTAAATCCTCTCTCCCTTTCTCAGGATCAACAAACCCAAGCCAATTCACTCTCCGCAATAATACTTCGATTTTATCGACAGCACAATCCAAAATATACCTCTCATTTGAGGAAAATCCAATTTAAACAAGAGCTTGGGGATTTTATCGAATTCCATCTAATTTATTGAAGCGTTTATTCATTTATTTAAGTGATACAAAACGAAGGAAGTCAACAAAACGCTAAGGTTCCTTTCTCACAGAAGACTCCATTTTAGTAAAGACTTAATTGAACAAAATTCAAAATTCTAGTCGCAGCATATTCATAATATTTACAATTATAACTGGATTCATTATAAATAGGTGGTATGCTTTTAGCATATTCCGATGGTATCCAGTTGAACTTGCATTCTTGGCAGAATATCGCACTAGTATTTCTAAATTGACACAACACAATATAAAACCAAACCGAAAATGTGTCATTCTTGCCTCTGTAGGGGGCATAGCATTAACCCTTAAGTAGGGAAGTGGTTTACCCTGTCGTAAGTAGGGAGGTGTGGTGCTCGCAGCACCCCAATAAAAAAAATCTCCCCCCCCCCACAAAAATTGGGTTTTAAAATTAGCATATACTTTACTATTTCACGTTTTTGAACACATTATTTAATCATTCGTAATTTTGTTTTTACACAGTTATCAAAGATATGACTTCCTTGAATTATGAGAAATTCTTAATCAAGTTAAAATTAATTATTAAACGATAGAATAAGACAAAACAAGTACTTAATTTAAAATATATTTTTGCAAAGTATACAAATTTAATCTGTAAAATAGTTCATATCGCTAACTCTGAACCTCTGCAACAAGTTTCATGTCATTCATATTCATAAATGTTATACAAAAATCGTTGTTTTCTTATATATAAACTGTTAGTCCGTCGGCCCGTGTACATTTCATGCAACGATTTTTAAGGTTCTTCATTTTTTCACTATTGATTGTACAAGTCTTAACTAGAACAGTGCCACTTGCCAGCTGGCTAGGTAGCGGTGGGTTTGGCTGCGGGGGCGTTGCAAACTTCGGAAAAATATGAAAATGTGAAACGATTTTAAGATTCATGAAATGTTTTGGAGAAACACCTTATATTATACAATAATCATTGGCACTTGTCAGCTGGCCGGCCAGCTTTTTTTATTACCAATACAGTATTTTATACAAATAAATGATTATTTATAAAAATGATAGTTACCTTATAAAACTTTTTAATAAAAAGAAAGTCTGACTCTTCAGCTTCAGAATTATTACTTTCGATTTTTGTAGTGTTTGTGAGGTCATCCTGCTGTCTCTCATGTGAAAATACTAATTATTGGTATTGAAAAAATGATGAAACATTAATAAAGCAAAGAAAATGAATAATTTTAATATCTTCAGTGAATTACTGATCTCGAACAATCATTTCAACTACTGGAGGTAATTGTTTGCCATCAAACCATTTACATGTGTACATAACGTGAGCAGTTGGATGAAAAATCGCTATAAACAATTACCTCCAGTAGTTGTAATTGTTTGCCATCAAACCATTTACATGTGTACATTTTATTCATGTTATTATTAGATGTTAAAATTTGGATCAATATGGGAACGTGAACAAACCAAACTATTTAGATAATAATAAGTTATTTTTAACACTAGGCGAAACACTGTGCCAAGCGTTGCCTGATTTTCACGCATTCACAGGCGAAAATATTTTATGTGCTATGTATTTTATACAAATAAATGATATATTTTTTTATCATACCTTAATGCAAATACATAATATATTTTAACGTTGATAATAAAAATATTCATATACAATCAATATATTCAGAAGTTGTAATCAATAAAAGCATGCTTTCGCTATTAAATAGTCAAAAACTATATTAAGATTCCTGAAATTTTGTTAGTAGGTAGTATTCGTAATAAGATTGACAAAACAAATTGTCAGCTACTAATATGTGGGTGGAAAAGTTGTCAGCTGGCGGTATAAAGCGGAGCGCGCGCCATACGCTAAGCGCTTATACACCCTCAGCTGTTAGGTTTTCACACCAAGATATGAGCAGCTGACAATGTTTTTCGTTAATCTCACTACAAATACTAGTAACCACCAAAATTTCAGGAATCTTAAAATCGTTTCAGAATTTCGTATTTTTGCCAAGTTTAGACCCCAGCTGACAAGCAGTCCACCGCTGGCCGACCAGCTGACAAGTGCCAATGATTATTGTATAATGCAAGGTGTTTCTCCAAAAAATTTCATGAATCTTAAAATCGTTTCACATTTTCATATTTTTCCGAAGTTTGCAACGCCCCCGCAGCCAAACCCACCGTTACCTAGCCAGCTGACAAGTGGCACTGTTCTAGTTAAGACTTGTACAATCAATAGTGAAAAAATGAAGAATCTTAAAAATCGTTGCATGAAATGTACACGGGCCGACGGACTATGTGCTTTCTGTGTGCCTTGGGCCTAATGTATTTTGGCCGCCTAATGTATTTTGGAAGATTCTGTTGCTCTCCTTTCAACTCGTGGTCTAATCAGTTTAAATCCAATAGTTCTCAAGAACTAGAACCTCACCAGAGTTCTCCAGAGAATCTGGAGGATTCTAAAGAAGACAGTTAGATGCCATCTAGAGCTAAAGGATATGTAGCGCACATCTTGTCAATGATGTCTACATCACCTTTTGGTAGAGTGTAAAATTTTATTATTTCTAGCTCCTCATCTCAGCCTCCTATAGCGATTTTTCATCCAACTGCTCACATTACGTTTAATGCATTTATTTTTTCTAAAATATCTCTTCCCTCTTCATCCGAATCAATAAACCCAACTTCTCCATCCTCTTCACACACTTACGAAAAAATGTTCGACATTCTATCTTGATTCTCTTCAAATAAAATGTCAAAGGGTGGGGAAAACAAAAAATTAAATTTTAAATATTTGATACATATGTAGGGAGGTTGGGTATTATAAGCACCCCAATCCAAAAAAGACCCAAAACACAAAGAAATAAGGTTTTTAGCGTGGTTGCTCCCTCCTTCCATAGGGAGGAACACCGCTTATAAGGTTGACCTCATGACCCAATCCGGAAGTGCGGAGTAGAAAATTTTGCTTTTCAGACCCCCTAGAGACCGAAAATTTATATATATATATATATATATATATATATATATATATATATATATATATATATATATTGTCTGTTCGCGGTCTAGCCCAGCGAATAATAATCCGATTTTAATGAAATTTGGTACAAAAATCTTTCGTCTAATTTCAATGGTCAAGTTCGTTAACCAGCAGAATCCGCCCACCGGAACATGGTTTTTCGAGCGAAATTCGCGCGAAAAAATCGTTCCGCTTACTTCTTATGCTTGCAAGTACTTGTTTTATAGGCTTCTTGGCCTAGGAAAACGAATGAAACCATTTTTAGGGCGATAGCTTTTACTATTTTCGAGAAAAGTGTAAAAATATTTGTTGAATAACGTTTTTGGTTCGGGTACTTAGAATCACGGGATTCAGTTGAAACGTTTTCTGCATGTTCGAGTTTCATTAAAACTAATATGTTGAAAGTTTGGTTACGTTTGGAGTCATGGAAGGGTTAGAATAAAATATTTCATTAACAGACATGAAACGTTACTGTATACTTTCCTTAATATCTCGAAAACGGTTGAGAATCTTCGTTAGTGGAAGGTTGCCACTCGAAAGCTTACTAAATGCTCTACAAAAAATGTTCTGAAGAAAGTTTTGATTAGGCGATGTCAATCGGAGAAATAAGTGCTTATAACTTCAATGTAATTGATTTCGTTTATGCGAACGGTTCTTTTTGTCTGTTTCTATTCCTTGTTATTTTTTAATTGTTTATAGTTGGATAATGTATTTGACAATAAAACAGGTTAAGTAAAATAAGATAAAGAATGTATTGTTAGAAATATAGCTTCGAGAGAGATTCGAAGACCTTGTGACAATTTTCAACTGATTTCAAGACCTTTCAAGAAAGGTGGCACCAAAGTAATAACTGTTTCTATTTTAATCTTTCCAAATGAGACTAGAGATATGAACGGAACCGCGCTAAGATGATGCAGTTCCTGCGAGTTGGACTTTTTTAGCACGGTTACTCCCTATCACCATTGGGAGAACCCGCTTATGAGGTTGACCTCATGACGCAAAAGAAACTTTTACGTTTCAGACCCTATAGATCACGAAAATATAGGTGGCCCAAATTTGTTTATGTGTATATATATATATATGCTTTTCTGTTCGCGCTCTAGCAAGCTCAAAAATGGTCCGATTTTAACGAAATTTGGTACAAAAATCTGTCGTCTAATTTGAAAGGTGAAGTTCGTTAACCAGCAGAATCCGCCCACTAAAAGATAGTGTTTGGGGCGAAATTCGCGCAAAACAAATCGTAACGCTTACGTTTTTGTGTTTATATGCTTGCAGGTACATGTTTTATAGGTTTCTTAACAAAAGAAAACGAAAGAAACCATTTATAAGGCGATATCTGCAACCGTTCCTGAGAAAAGTGGAATCAATGTTTTTGTAAGTCATTATATTTTTGTGAGTACTTAGAATCGCGGGATTCAATTGAAATATTTTGTACAACTTGGAAATTAATCCCAACTAAGATGTTTAAATTTTGGTTATATTTGGAGTTAAGGAAGTATGCGAAAAAAAATATTTTATTAATAGACATGAAAATGTTTCGGATCTTCATACATTTTAGCGCGGTCCCTCTCTCCCCCATAGGGAGGAACCCCGCTTATAAGGTTGATACAATGAAACAATCTGGAAGTGCCGATAAGAAAATTTCGCGTTTCAGAACCCCTAGAGACCGAAGTAACGGTGGTTCAAATTTGTATATATATATATATATATATATATATATATATATATATATATATTTATATATATATATATATATTTATATATATATATATATATATATTTATATATATATATATATATATATATATATATATATATATATTTGTCTGTTCGCTCATTTCTGGCTTCCCTGATGGTCCGATTTTGATGAAATTTGGTACAAAAATCTGTCGTCCAATTTGAAAGGTCAAGTTCGTTAACCAGCAAAATCCGCCCACTGAAAGATGGCGTTTGGGGCGAAATTCGCGCAAAATAATCGTAACGCTTACGTTTTTGAGTTCATAAGCTTGTAAGTACTCTTTTTATAGGCTTCTTGGGCTAGGAAAACGAATGGAACCATTTTCAAGGCGATAGCTTTAACCGTTTTCGAGAAAACTGAAAAAATAATTTTTGAATGCCGTTTTTGGTTTGGGTACTTAGAATCATGGGATTCAGTTGAAACATTTACTGCATGTTCTACTTTCATTAAAACTAATATGTTGAAATTTTGGTTGCGTTTGGAGTTAAGGAAGGGTTAGAATAAAATATTTTATTAACAGACATAAAAAAGTTTTGGTAACTTTGTATACTTTCCTTAATATCTCGAAAAAGGTTGAGAATTTGGGAAACGGAAGAATGCCATTAGAAAGCTTACTAAATGCTCTACAAAAAAGTTTCTAATGAAAGTTTTGATTAGGCGATGTCAATCGGAGAAATAAGTCCTTAAAACTTTAAAGTAATTGATTTCGCTTATTCGAACTGTTCTTTTTGTCTTTGATTTTGATACTTAAAATTATGGGATTCAGTTGAAACATTTTCTGCATGTTTGAATTTCATCAACACTAATATGTTAAAATTTTGGTTACGTTTGGAGCTAAGGAAGGATTAGAATAAAATATTTTATTAACAGACATGAAATGTTTTGGGAACTTCGTATACATTCCCTAATATCTCGAAGACGGTTAGGAATATTGGTAAACGGAGGGTTACCATGCGAAAGCTTACTAAATATTCTACAAAAAAGATTCTGAAACAATTTTTGATTAGGCTATGTCAATCGGAGAAATAAGGGCTTAAACTTTGAAGTAATTGATTTCGTTTATTCGAACGGTTCTTTTTGTTTGTTTTTATTCCTTGTTATTTTTTAATTGCTTAAAGTTGGATAATGTTTTTGACAATAAAACAGATTAATTAAAATAAGAAAAACAATTCATTGTTAAAAATATATCAGGCTGTACCGTATGAAATGTCAGTTTTGGATTTGTCGATTTCCTTCAAATGTCTTGAAACTGTCGAGGCTCCTACTCCGAGTTCTTTGACATATTCCCTAGTGTTTTTAATTGCTTATAGTAGTCAAATGTATTTGTCAATAAAACAGGATACGTATAATTAGAATCAATATTTTGTTTGTTAGAATTCGAAGATGCCGTATGAATATCTAGATTACAGTACTGGTGTTGATTTCGTTCTTTAGAATTATTCTTGGTATTCCCTATTTTCATCTGTTACCCATAGTTTTTTATTGTTAGTAGGTTTTTCTTATTGATTATAGAATATAAATCTATTTGGCTATAAAACAGGATACGTAAAATTAGTGACAATATTTCGGAGATTTCTGAGCGAAATACTTTTAAGATTTTCTACCACCACGAACGGCTTTTTTCCTCTATTTTTATCCACTAGATAGGCTTTATTTTGCATATTATTCTATATAAGTTTTATTTAGTAGGGGATTCTGATGAAATGTCGTGTTTTTGCTGTGGATTTTAAATACGATGTGTCTAAGATTGGATAACATTAGTGAGTCTACATAGTTAAGAACCGACGACGGAGGATTACTTCTTGCTATGATTTAGTCTACATATGTATATTAAGTCCTAAATCCAAAAAATAAACTTCACAACGGTTAGATACTATGAGCGAATATGGCGGGGCCGCAGGAAATTTACCTGCTAAGAGTTAATCCTCAAGAGCTGTAAATATACCCCATGTATCTGCCGACACAAATACAAAGCCTAGGCGGAGAGCACCCCAAAAACTCAGATCCAAACATAGGTTATATACTAAATATTCATAAAGACTACTTAGTTGTAAACCGATTCATCAATTAGCAATCAATAGTTTTCAACAAAGGTTATATACTAAATATTGATAACAAGTATTTAATTAGAAAAAAAAAACAATATTCCACAAGACTTGTTTTTGGACCATTTGTGTCTACTCCATAGACTTAATTAGGTATATTATTCTATTGTAGTTGGGCAACTAAACTTTGTTTTATTTTGTTAAATAAAGGTTTTTTTCTTGACTTGTTATTCGTCAAGACTTTTATTTGTCCTTGTGTATTTACTAGATAGGTTTTATTCGGCATATTATTCTATATAGGCTATATTAGGCAGGGTATTCTACTCAATCTTGTGTACTTCTTCTTGATCCTTCTGTACATGGGCTTATATAAAAACAATTTCGGCGAGGGGGGCTGAGACCATTTCCAGGGTATGGAATACTAAATATTTAGAGTTTGGAATAGTTTTAGGCGTTTTAGTTGCCTAAAACTATTCCAAACTCTAAATATTTAGTATTCCATACCCTGGCAAAGTTTTGGGCACTTCGTATACTTTCAATAATATCTCGAAAACGGTTGAAAATTAGGGAAGCGAAAGGTTACCATTCGAAAGCTTACTAAATGGTCTACAAAAAAAAAAAAAATCTGAATAAAGCTTTGAATAAGCGATGTCAATCGGAGAAATAAGTGCCTAAACTTTGAAGTAATTGATTTCGTTTATTCGAACAGTTCTTTTTGTCTGTTTTTATTCCTTGTTATTTTTTAATTGCTTAAAGTTGGATAATGTATTTGACAATAAAAAAGATTATGTAAAATAAGAAAAACAATTCATTGTTAGAAACATAGCTTGCCAAGAGAAAGAGATTCGATGACGTCTTTTGAATATTTTCAATTGACTTTATTCTGTTGGTTTTTTATTTTATTTTTCAATTGATTTTATTTGTAGAATTATAACTATAGTAAAAGAACACAGGAATATGTGAATAATTTTGATATTTTCCAATTCATTGAAACGTATGAAATGAAGTATCGGTAGAAGAGGATTCTAGGGTCTGGCGGACCCGACCAGTCATAAAACCCTTTGAACAAAGGCCGAGGAAAATATTATCTGTTTCTATTCTAAGCTTTTCAAATGACAATAGGGATATGAACAGTAACCGCGCTAAGATGATGCAGTTCCTGCGAGTCGGACTTTTTTTTTTCTAATGCGAATGGAATCTCAATGTGAACACAACTACTATTTAGGAAGGTACCAAAGAGGTGAAAAGGATTGACAATTTTTACGTGAAAATATAGAGCTAATTAAGTCATAGTGTGCCGAGAACACCCCCCCCCCCCCCCTCATATTTGAAGGTTAAGATAGGAAGAGTGAGACAAGTGCCCTCTGGCGTACAAGCCCTGAAGCTAGGGACATACAGTCAACTTTCAATAGATGGACCCTTAGGGGAACGTCCGACTCGCAGGAACTGCGATATCTTAGCGTGGTTCCGTTCATATCCCTTTTGTCATTAGAAAAGGAATAGAAGCAGACATTGATCTTCATTAGGTCATTCGTTACGTTTTAATCTCCGTGAAAAATAAATAATAAAATATAGCCTATTATTTGAAATTTGGATAGAGAAAATTATATGAAAGGGTACGCAGGTAGACAGAAGGACAAGAATAGCGTCGAGACAGGTGTAATGCAGGGTCGGCAGCCCCCACCACCCGCCGTAAGGCAAGGGTAAAGGTTTAAGGAAGCCTCTCTAAGTAAATGCAAAATAAGGAATTAAAAAAAAAAAATAATAAAAAAAAAAAAAAAAGGGGGAAAAACAATTAAAAAGTGAGGGGTAAATAGGGAAATAACATTCTACAGAACGGATTTTTTTGATTTTCTGAGGGGGGAGGTGTGTTCTAAAGGAATCCAATATTTAGGAGCGACCTAAAATAAGTCATAAAAGTTAACAGCGAAAAAGTGTCGAGAAATATATGTCACATTTGATGGAAGATGTATAACTGACTGTAAAACCTTCAGCATTTTATAGTTAGTAAAATAAGATGTCAATATCAACAATATGGCTGTGGTTTGTTAAAACTCCTTAATATTTGCTTACAACTTCTTATTTTTCATTAGTTCGTAGCGAAATAAAAAATGGCAATCAGATACAAGTGGTTGAAATAATAATAATTTGGTTAATAAGTAGATATAGTTTTATCATGAATCAATAGTTATTGTTGAACCTATCACATTAAACGTTTCTAGAAGCTTGATTCCTAGTTCTTTGGCTTCTCCAAGCCGAATCCCAACCGTCCCTTGACTTCGTAACATATATATTGTTTGTTAGGTGAGTAAAGTGTACGTGGCTATGATCCTCGGACTGCTGTGCGGATGGCTATGCTATCCATGGCTTCGAGGAGAGCTGGATCTACTACTAGACTATTGGGCACCAGCTATTGCAAGGGAAAACTTCTTCTATTTCTGCATCCTCTACACCTTCACTTCCTTGGGACTTGTCGCTGTGGCCTACACTCAGGAGGCTGTGGACACATTTCTTTTACTCATTACAGCATTATTGTGCAGGTATTGAGATATATTGGAATTTGGTTCATATTATAGATTCTGTTTCAAAGTAGCCAAGTGACTTGGAAAATATCGTAAGTCGACAGTTATTCATTGATAAATGAGAGAAAGGCTTGAACTTCAACGGTTGACAAAGATACTCAAGAAATAATTATATAAGAAAATATTAAAGTCGGACTCGCAGGAGCTGCGTCATCTAAGCGCGTTCCCCTTCATATTCCCAGGGGAATTTGTAAAGAAATAGAAACAGTTATTGGTTTGTTTTAAAATGTGTAAAAGTGCCATATGAAATCTCAAATATAAGGATGATTTTTGACGCCACAATAGGAAACAGAAAGGTTGCCAAGCGGAAATCCCGCCACTTTCTCAAATTTCGCTCGAAGGAAAAAGCGTTTGTTCGCGCGAATTTCGCCTAAAAAGTAGTGATTTCTCAAAATCAGCGGTTCTATCGAATGAATTTCATTTGAAGGACATTTCTTAGGCTTTCAAATGGTCACCTTCTGATAACATAATACGCTTTTGCAACCGTTTCATTATATTTAAGAAACAAATGAAAGTTTAAAACCACCCAAGTCTGTTTATGTTTTCTTTTTTGTAATATTTCTTATTCACCATCATATATGGATGATGGCAAAAAAAAACCTAAATAAAAATTTTGTAATAAATAAAATAAAGTAATTAATTAAACACCACTCAGGCGGTAATCGCGCCTTATGCTAAATGGACCAATATTAAAAATATGGGCCTTTACGACCCTACCTCCCCGAGTCACAGGTACATCGCACATACAGTACACTAAACTCTTACTCTGACCCAAGCTCATTACCAGTTCACACCCCAGGATCACCTTCCCTTGTAGATAGGCCTGACAGTTGGTATAAAATGCATTTATATTTTTACATAGATAGTATTAGTACTATTACTATTAGTATTAGTTTTACATACATAGTAGTAGATTCCTTAGCTATACGATGTTATAAGCCAATAAATATTATTCTATTCTATTCATACATAGTATATATTTTTGATATTTGATATTCAATAAGTACTTTACACAATCTAGCACTGACTTGAGCTTGGAGGAGAGGGATGCTTCTGACAGTGGCTATGAAATACACAATAACCCGTGTAATGGAATGGATAAATGTATAGTTAGGTTTGCCATACGTCCCGGTTTGACCGGGACATTCCAGATATTTTACTCTTGCCCGCCCGGTTTTATAAATGTCCCGGAAAGGGCTGTATGACGTAGTTAGTAATGAATTTATGTTTTTTTAAAAATGTTGTATGAATCACTAACTTTTCTACAATCAACATTTTTGAGTACCACCCACAGTGTCAAAGAAATGAGAAGTATTCTAACTGTAATCTACGAACAACGCTGGAGCTACTTACACAGTGCTGCCAGGCGTAAATTAAGTAGCAAAAATACCTTTTTATTTATAAATAGTGGGTAGACTAACAATTTAGAGTTCCAGACAGATTTCCGACTCCCGTATCTTGCTAGGCTTAAAAAAGGCTTAGAACTCGCCATTTTGCTTCTAATTCGTACCATCTTTATTCGCCCTCCCCCCGGTGTGTCCCGGTTCGACTCACCAAAAAAAAGGCAAGCCTATGTATAGTGCAGTCTTGCGAGCGTATTACCTGGCAACCAAAACTGGAATAGAAATCAGCACGCTATACAACTAGATCAATGGCATTCTCCACCCAGCTGCTGGTTGGTAGTGGGTGACTAACCACATTGGATAATGTGTTTAAGTAGAAACTAAGATTGGTTTGTACTACGTTTTTGAGTAGTATAAACAATACAAGATACATTCGATTTGTCGCATCAAAATATATACAATAAATGTATTTGAAAGGCCTTTAAAGAAAGACTCGAGCGTTTCAACATAATGAAGCAAAACAAAACAAAAAAATGACCATAATTAAAGCAATCGAAAAATAAACAATCAAATTAGTCATTAAAGATATTTTGCATAAGAAGCGTTTCTTTTTACAAGAGTATTGAAATTAAAAGAGCCATAATTTTATTTGTCAATGAATTATAATTTAAATTATTGATCCATGAGGAAATGAAAGATATCAGCCAGGCCGCGATCTCTTTTAGCGCTTTCGTGTACTACTTCAGGAATCAATATATCCTCAAGCTAAACCCCTTGATGCAGAATGTTCCAGATATCTCCGCTAGGAGCAGCACCTACCTGTCTCTGGTATAGGGTTTAGTTCAACAATCCGTCACCAGAATCGCACTCATTCCGCTTGGATTCAGGTTTCCAACTTTTAAATATTTAAAAAATAAACATAAATGACGAATTGAGGATATTATATAATAAATTCATCGGATTGAAAAGTAGTTTTGTCTTAAGTATTAGTATTTTTCTTCATAATTGTGTAAGAAATATTTAACATATACAGGGTAAGTAGACCCACATCCATCACGAAAATTCGGTCAAAACAAATAATTTTACGCCCTTATTGCCTTATTCAAAAGTTACCAGTATAATATATATATATATATATATATATATATATATATATATATATATATATTCTTTCTAGCACGTTAGAAAGTTATCATTGCTTTTTTATTAGACATTCAGAAAAAACTATTAATTAAATAGATCTATTCTATAACAATCCAAGGTACATTTTTAACTTTTTAATTATTTGAGTCAACAAAACAACCATAAGTTGTAAACAACTACACTGTCCTTCTTTATTGCAAACCGCAAATAATGCGGCCGCAATAACATAAAGGAAATTTTATAGTGTTTATGTTCAACTTAAGTTACCTCCCGCTTATCTGTTTGTCACACTTTTTTTTCTAAGAATAATAAACATTTTACCTAGCTGTTATACCTTTTTTTTGTAGCATAATAAACATAGACGTTTTAGCGCCGTTCCTCCCTCCCTCCATAGGGAGGAACCCCGCTTATAAGGTTAACTTCATGACGAAATCTGGAAGTGCCGACTAGAACATTTTACGTTCGTCGTACCCCTAGAGAACGAAAATAACGGTGGTTTAAAGTTATATATGTCTGTGTGTATATATATATATATATATATATATATATATATATATATATATATATATATATGGTAAACCTGAAGGAGAGAGTCCTCAACACCGATTATCTTCAAAGTTTGCACTATAACGTATTTTCATGCACTAAACACGAATCCGTTGAACAAAATTGTTGTTCTCAACCAGGAAAGAAGTTATTTAAAAAAAAAGTTCACTGTTATGATGGTTAGGGAAGACTGCCTTGGACGACTTTTGGGCATAGAATTCTTTTTATTTCTGCGAGTTGGATTGACTTGGAAACGCATAGCACGTATGCCCAAAAGCGACAGTTTACGACCAAGTCAGCTACCACAAGGTGAGTCTTTTCAATTACACTTCGTCATTAAGGACTATTGCGCAGGCGCGTGTTTACACATAAGCTGTTTACCCCGTCTTTTATAACCTCCATAACAGTGAACTTTAGTGCTTAATAACTTCTTTCCTAGTTGCGAGCAACTTTTTTTTTTCAACGGATTCGTGTTTAGTGCATCAAAATACGTTATAGTGCAAATTTTGAAGAAAATTTGGTCGTTTGTAACCCGCTAACAGCACCTTTGGTCGTTTGTAACCCGCTAACAGTGAACTTTTTTTTTAAATAACTTCTTTCCTGGTTGAGAACAACAATTTTTTTCAACGGATTCGTGTTTAGTGCATGAAAATACGTTATAGTGCAAACTTTGAAGAAAATCGGTGTTGAGGACGCTCTCCTTCAGGTTTACCATATATATATAACATTCTCATGTCACAGTTTTAGTGTTTATACTCCTCCGTTATACGGCTTAACCGATTTTGATGAAATTTAATATGTATATTCAGTAGGTATGAGAATAGGTTTATAACTAAATTGTATACCCCTAAGTGATAAGGGCCCCGCCCCCAAAAAACAAATATTTTTTTTATTTTTTGGGCAAAATATTTTTAGCACTTTCCTCCGAAGGAAAGTAGCTATTGAGGTTGTACTCATGACGGAATTTTTGAAAAATGTCTTCGAATCTTTATCGATCCTACCTAGTAGACACCAAAAATGACACCAGTTAAAATTTTTTTTTATATATATATATATATATATATATATATATATATATATATATATATATATATATATATATACATATATATATTTCACAGACATTTGATTTGGAAATGGCTTATAGCCGAAACGTTTCCACGACAAAAATGTAATTAAAATACAAAACTATTGAAGACTTAATAAGCTGTTACCAACTACCTATATATATATATATATATATATATATATATATATATATATATATATATATATGCCACGAAACTTGGTATATAGTTGTTTGTTCCTCTGATTAGTGGACTGTAATTTTTGTTTGTTAACCGGATGGCAATAGCGGTAATCTGGTACTATGTAATTTAGTTTTGTACTCACTTCGTGTGGAGCTCCACTTGGACGTCTCTGGTCTTCTTGTGACATTAATATTTCCTGCTGCAGGGCTTCTGCTCGCCTGAGTCTTATGGACACACACTTATCTTATGGAGTCTGGTCACACACTATGCTCCCTCATGTCATGGAGTCTTACTAGTCACACTATGAATACACAATGCTCCCTCATGGAGTCTTACTGTATGCACTGCTCCCACATGGAGTCCTTTTGTATGCACTATATACACTGCCAACCGAATCACATCCGGTTGGGCTCTAGTTCCTCCATGGAACTTCCCTCCATAGAGGTACGATTTATACATAGTACCAAACATACCGCCCCCCTTGGAATCACCCAGATTCCAAAACAAGAAAAATATTATCACACACAATTAGAGATTAAAAATAAGGGCATGGGTGTCTGGTATCTGTTTCACATAGCATAACATAATTAAAAAAATCAATATTTACATTTCAAAAGCTTAAAGGCGCAGGAAGGGTAAGGTATGGAACTTCGCGCAATCTTCACCTTGTAGGGGGCTGTCAACAAGGACTTTTAAACGAGGTTGAGGCCCACGGAAAGGAATAAATCATACTTAAAAAAACAGAATGAATAAAATAAATATACACAAATTCAGATACATATAAATTAACAATATGAGCACAAGAGAGTATTTACATACAAGTAGGAAGCAATACCTACTTGTTCACAGGACGACGGAATACTCGGTCGCCAACATATACATCAACCACACGAACAATAGGCCAAGAATAAGGGAGTGAGTTCTCACCCCTGAGAAATACTACTGCTCCAGGTTTCAAATTTAGAACTTTATGATGCAATTTATAACTCATTTGTAAACTATTTAAATAATCACAAGACCACTTAGACCAAAAGCTCTGAATGAGCTGTTTCACAAGTTGCCATCTCTTTAGGATTCCTTCCGTTTCATCTAACAAACAATGCTTAGGAGCTGAGACCAACAGACCACCATTTACAAAGTGACCATAATCATCAATAAATGGGCGCAGGCAAGGAGTAGGTTTACTACCTTCTCGCTTCCTCTTAAGTTGCTTCAATTCACTACCAAAATGTTCAGATTCAACAGCTTTGACACACAAAAACAAAGCATCCCTTAGGTCCTCCACAGTGAGGGATCCAGTTTTTCTCTTTTCTTTATTTTTCTGCTTAAGATTAAATTTATATCTCAAAATATAAGCCACAATTCCTTTTATCCTTATAAAGGATGAGATTTTATTTATGAAATTCACCACATGCCAATATTCTTCTGGAGAATCAATTACGCATCTTGTCACAATCAGGTTTTCAAGTTTTAATTCAGGTAGATCAGTGTCCACAATAACACTAAATGTTACACTAGACCACTTGGACCAAGGCTCTGAGCACCAAGGAGGGGATTCAAACCATATCCGATAATTCTTTAACTTCTCAGGCATTAATCCTCTGCATGCAACATCAGCAGGTGTTTCCAAATTATACACATTAGAAAATTTACTTTTTATAGAGAAATTTATAATATCTACCACTATATGACAAACAAATGTTTTTAACTTATTATGAGAAGAATTTATCCAATTTAAGACAATTGTTGAGTCAGTCCAGACATACACAGGAATATCCTTACACACAGTTTATAATGAATTATGCTCATAAAGTAACAACGTTTTCATTAGGTGCGATTCAAGCAGTTCAAGACGAGGAATTGTTAATCTCTTTATTGGTGAGAGTTTTGTTTTACAAATAAGTAAAGACACTTTTGCCTTTTCATCCAACCTCCCACATCTAATAAAGACCACAGCAGCAAAACCCTTTTCGCTTGCATCACAAAATCCCAAAAGTTGGATATCACTCAAGGGAGTGTCCTGTAAACCCACAAATCTAGATATATTAATATTGGATAACAAATGCAGGGACTCCACACTCTCATTCCAATGTTGGGAATATATTGAATCCACCGACTCATCCCAATCATATTTTAATTTCCACAATGTTTGGAAGAAATACTTCATAAAGAACACACCAGGAGCAGCAATGCCCAAAGAATCAGACAATTTTACATTTGGTGACCAAACAATTCTTTTATTCACAAGATTAGATTTTTTCATTAAATCTGGACAGATATGAAAAGACAGACTATCACTTTTGGAATTCCAATGAGTTCCTAATAACTTTACACCAAACTCATTCTCATCACAGTTTAAACAAGACTCACTATAGTCATTGGATAAATCACACAAAGCTTCCATCACATTTGAAAGCCAATTTCTCATTTGAAAATTACCACAAGAGAAACGTTCCACAATATGTCGAGCCAGCTCTCTAGCTGAATCAACATTCTCAGTTCCACTACACAGGTTGTCAACCACCACATCATTTGGTACAACTCTTTTAGCCAGAGGAAATTTATCCCCTTTATCAATTTGCAATTGCTCAACATAATTATGAGCTACACATGAGGCTGAAGTTAGCCCTTGATTATTGGTCACTAACTCCCACTCCTCTGTGGGGTCACTCCCACTAAATCCGATAAGAGTAAGGTGGTCAACATGGCGTGGAAAATAAAATTTATTTGTAAATAATTCAATTCTTTTTATATGTCCCAGAATATCATACTCATTCATAAACTTATTATATTCAAATTTTAATTTAATACTTTTATTTTTATTTTGGGATTTTTCAAGTCTCAACAATCTTAATTTTGTACTGTTAAATGAACCTTCTAGTTCACTAATATTAGGCTTGATTAACACAGGAGAATTATAGTTTCCATTTTCTGTCCCTTTAAATTGATTTTCTGTAAAATCCTCAACAGGATCTCCATAACTAGAATTAGGCACATATTCAAAGCCTTCAAATTTATATTCTGCTTCACACAAATTATTGTTTTCATTTAAAGGTAAATTAACGTTAGTGAAAACACAATTATAATTTTTCTTAACAATTTTAACACCCATTCTACTTGCAAGTGACAAACACTCATAGTATTTATCTTGAAAATCCATTAATGTATTACTTTCTGCTTCTGGGATCTCTTCTCCCAATTCAATATATAGTATACAGTATGTCATCATGCAATTGTAGATAATCTTTGTAAATATCAGGTAGATCATTAACCCTAAGTTTAAAGTTTTCTAATTTATTATCACATCTGGGGATTTCAGAGATTAACTCAGTTGCAACACCTAATAATATATTTATTTTTTTTAATTAAAACTGCTCTCCTATAGCAATTTAATTTCAATTCTCTCCTTAACTTGTCTAAAGACATATTTGACGAATGTAAACAAACAACACAACCTTACTAAATGGTACACATTTTTATTTAACACTTTTGATTACAAATTATCACTAAAAACCAGGCACCAGACACCAACTTACCATCATCCGGCCCGGAGGACCATATGTTTGTTCCTCTAATGAGTGGACTGTAATTTTTGTTTGTTCACCGGATGGCAATAGCGGTAATCTGGTACTATGTAATTTAGTTTTGTACTCACTTCGTGTGGAGCTCCACTTGGACGTCCCTGGTCTTCTTGTGATATTAATATTTCCTGCTACAGGGCTTCTGCTCGCCTGAGTCTTATGGACACACACTTATCTTATGGAGTCTGGTCACACACTATGCTCCCTCATGGAGTCTTACTGTAATACACTATGCTCCCACATGGAGTCTTACTAGTCACACTATGAATACACAATGCTCCCTCATGGAGTCTTACTGTATGCACTGCTCCCACATGGAGTCCTTTTTTATGCACTATATACACTGCCAACCGAAACACATCCGGTTGGGCTCTAGTTCCTCCATGGAGCTTCCCTCCATAGAGGTACGATTTATACATAGTACCAAACAATAGTATTCCCCCATCAAACTATTGAACGTTAAACAAAATCGGTCCATCTACGGGGGGGGGGGGTTACTCCGGAGCCCCCCGTACAAATAAAAGTATTTATTTGCCAATAACAGTCGTAATTTTTGTTATATTTCAACAAAACTCGGTATTCGCTGTGGTCAACTCAAGAGAAAAATGTGTTGTAAAAATAAACTAAATTGGTTCATTAGGAGGGGTGGTTTACGCTGGAGCCAAAGTAGTTATTTGCCAATACCAGTCTTAATTTTTATTATATTTTATTCATTAAGATCAGTGGACAAAAATTTGAAGCTTTGTGTATTTATTATGTAGTGTAGTACCCCACATACACAAAACTGTGGACGGAAATTAATTACAAACGTAATAATCAAAAGAGGCCCTCATAATAAATTCAAAAGAGCAGAACTATTTATGTTATTATTTTATTTATCTATACAGGTTATTTTAAGCAAATTATTCAGGAATGCACACGACACTACCCAATTCTGAGGAAAGTGTTAGCTTTGGAGCTCCTGTTTCTATTTATTTATGATTTAGCATTAAAAAATGCATACAACCCTAAATTTTCAAACTTCTACAACCAATCCCCATTTTTTAATAACGATATTAGTACTTTAATTATAATAAATACATTTTAATTATAAAATGTAGTTTTATTCAACGTGTGATCTTTTGACAAAGAGAAATATGGCTCCAGATTCTAACCTGTTTCTGAAGTAAATCCAACATTCAATTCATGGTTTCAAATGTCATCGTTCGAAGCTACGGAAATAGTAAAATATAATGCTGCAAATGGTGAACAATTTAATTTCAAACAATTTCAAAATTAAAAGCCAAATTCATCACAAAGTGGGATCAATGCTGCCAATGCCAAACGAACCACATCAATTTTTACAAATTTACTTTATGGGAGATAAGGACTCCCAAAACGCACGTTTTATAGGTTTCTTGGCCTAGTAAAACGAATGAAACCATTTTTAAGGCGATATATTTAACCATTTTAGAGAAAAGTGGAAAAATAGTTGTTTAATAAAGTTTTTGGTTTAGGTACCTAGAATCATGGTATTCAATGGGGCAATAAAACAGGATACATAAAATTAGAAACATTATTTCGTTAAAAGAAATACTCGTAAATCTTTCTGTGGGAATGTTTCTGTCTCTGTTTACCTCAGTTTTTAATTAGTTGTTTTTTTTCTCTGTTTGCCTTAGTTTGTAATTAGTTGATGTTATTTTAATTGCATTTCCCCCCTAAAACCATGAATAGAATGTACATTGAATTGGCATATAGCTGCCTTGCTAGATGGACAAGGGGAATGAATATCTTTACCTGTAGAAGGTAAGTAGGTAGGGTTCATTGCACTCCATAAATGAAGAAGCATTCTAGGAGAACTGACAGCTATCTTACCGAGGTCCCATGTATTTACGATTTTGATTACATTCCCAATTAAAGAAGTATTGCAGAAAAAAAAAAGTTTTATTTTTTCTCCTGAGTCCAAACCATTCCTTAACTTCCTCAACGGAGAACTATCTTCACCTCAACGGAGAACTATCTTCACCTCATTTACTATTTCTGTTCGCTCTCTTGCTGGTTAAAAAATGGACAGACTTTAATGAAATTAGATATTATTCCTTTACTAATTGCACTCGGGAACCGCGCTATGTTGGCGCAGTTCCTGCGAGTCCGACTTTTTTTTATTACATATTTCATTATAAATAGTTAAATTTATATGTACATATTTTGAATTTTATTTTACATGAACATCATTTCCCTAGTAATGATGTATCACGAAATTGATAAGAGACGTTTTTAGACAGCTTGGTTATTAATTTTAGCACGGTATGGCATTTTAGAACCACTGAAATGATTCCAATTATTGTAGAAAATCTTTCACTAATAATTTATTTGACTTACTTGATCGACATAAGGTAAGTCGTTTGAGGCAAATTAAACAATAAGTTAATTATTTAAATGAAAAATCATCGGGGTGATAAATTACAACACAAACCTTGGATAATTACAATAAGTAGTTAATATAATAAATATAGATATTGTTTCATCCCTCTTACCAGAGTTGGGCAAACGTTAGCGCGCGCTAATATCTAATACCTTCCCGCTAATTTAGCGGTACTGATAAGAGCCTGCGCTAACGGTTAGCGCATAGCGACGGCAGTGAGCTAATCGCTAATTCACCTCTAATGTTTAAATATCTTTGTAGCTAACTAGAAGGAATGTTGAAGGTGGAATAAAAAAAAGTCCGACTCGCAGGAACTGCATCATCTTAGCGCGGTTCCGTTCTTATCTCTAGACTCATTTAAAATGATTAAAATAGAAGATGTTATTATTTTGGGTCCACATTTCTAGAAAGCATGAAGATTAGATAGTTAGCCGTCGAGGTGATAAGTAAAGATGGAATGGTTGGGATTCGGCTAAATAAACCTCAATACGATTTTTGTTAAAAAATCTATATTTAGGACGTTTTGGCTAGTCAGTGGTAGCCTTCGTCAGCAATGAAAGTGCCGGGAGGTAGAGGAGGACCAAAGTTGACAGTTCCATCTTTACTCTCAAGAAAGGTGTTATTTACGATCTTACCTGGGTGGGTCCCCGCCCTAGGAAGGACCTATATAAAGCTACATTATCTTGGAAATCCATATCTCTAAGATTAAATTGTTTTTCTTAGTTTTCTTAACCTGATTTGTTATCAAATACATTATCCAACTATAAGCAGTTAAAAAATAACAAGGAATAAAACAGACAAAAAGAACAGTTCGAATAAGGGAAATCAATTACTTTAAAGTTTTAAGCACTTATTTCTCTGATTGACATCGTCTAATCAAAACTTTCAGCAGAACCTTTTTTGTAGAGCATTTAGTAAGCTATTGTATTTTGTATTGAATGGTATTCTTCCGTTTCCCAAGATACTCAACCTTTTTCGAGATATTAAGGAAAGTTGGTGCCAATGGCCATAGCAGTCGACGCACCATAATAAAAGGAAAAAAAAAATTAAGGAAAGTATACAAAGTTACCAAAACTTTTTATTTCTGTTAATAAAATATTTTATTCTAACCCTTCCTTTACTCTAAACGTAACAAAAATTTCAATATATTAGTGTTGATGAAACTCCAACATGCAGAAAATGTTTCAACTGTATCCCATAATTCTAAGTACCAAAATCAAAGACAAAGAACCCTCCCTAAGAAGGACGCTAGGCAGTTGAAAAGCTATATATCTTGGAAATCCATATCTCTAACATTAAATTGTTTTTCTTATTTTTCTTAACCTGTTTTATTTTCAAATACATTATCCAACAATAAGCAATTAAAAAATAACAAGGAATAAAAAACAGACAAAAAGAACAGTTCGAATAAGCGAAATCAATTACTTTAAAGTTTTAAGCTCTTATTTCTCCGATTGACATCGCCTAATCAAAACTTTTATTAGAACCTTTTTTTTAGAGCATTTAATAAGCTTTCTAATGGTATTCTTCCGTTTACCAAGATTCTCAACCTTTTTCGAGTTATTAAGGAAAGTAAACAAAGTTACTAAAACTTTTTATGTCAGTTAATAAAATATTTTATTCTAACCCTTCCTTAACTCCAAACGTAACCAAAATTTCAACATATTAGTTTTGATGAAAGTAGAACATGCAGAAAATGTTTCAACTGAATCCCATCATTCTAAGTACCCAAACCAAAAACGGTATTCAAAAAATATTTTTCCAATTTTCTCGAAAACGGTTAAAGCTATCGCCTTGAAAATGGTTTCATTCGTTTTCCTAGCCCAGGAATCATATAAAACGAGTACTTAGAAGCTTATGAACTCAAAAACGTAAGCGTTACGATTTTTTTTGCGCGAATTTCGCCCCAAACGCCATCTTCCAGTAGGCGGATTTTGCTGGTTAACGAACTTGACCTTTCAAATTGGACGACTGATTTTTGTACCAAATTTCATCAAAATCGGACCATCAGGGAAGCCAGAAATGAGCGAACAGACAAATATATATATATATATATATATATATAAATAAATATATACATATATATATATATACAAATTTGAACCACCGTTATTTTCGGTCTCTAGGGGTTCTGAAACGCGAAATTTTCTTGTCGGCACTTCCGGATTGTTTCATTGTATCAACCCTATAAGCGGGGTTCCTCCCTATGGGGGAGGGAGGAACCGCGCTAAAAGGATATTGGAAGTGTTATTACAAAGGATATTGAAGGACGTATTTGGAAGTATATAGGAGGTGGTATTAGGAAGGATATAAAAGGTCGTTTTAGGAAGGATATACAAGGTGGCAGTAGGAAGGATATAGAAGGTGGTATTAGGAAGGGTATTAAAGGCAGTATTTGAAAGGATATTGGAGGTGTTATTAGGAAGGATATAGAAGGCGGTATTAGGAAGGGTATAGAAGGTGGTATTAGGAAGGATATTAAAGGCGGTATTAGGAAGGGAATAGAAGGCGGTATTAAGAAGGATATTGAAGGTCGTATTAGGAATGATTTTGGGAGTAGTATTATGAAGGGTATAGAAGGCGGTATTAGGGAGGATATAGAAGGTGGTATTAGGAAGGATATTGAAGGTCGTAATAGGAAGGATATAGAAGGTGGTATTTGGAGGTATATAGGAGGTGGTATGAGGAAGGATATAGAAGGTAGTATTAGGAAGGATTTAGAAGGTAGTATTAGGAAGGATATAGAAGGTGGGATTAGGGAGTATATTGGAGGTGGCATTAGGAAGAATGATTATGGGGTATTAGGAGGGATATTGAAGGTGTTTTTTTGTTTTTTTTTTTATACGGCGCATCTACATCTAGGTCATTAGCGCCGACATCCAGGGTGCAGCGAGGAATTTTACCAGCGAGCCGTGGGATGATAAAATTCCTGCCGGAGGTTGGGAATCGAACCCACCATCTCCCGCTTATGAATCCAAGGCGCTAGCCATTAGACCACGGGAGACCCCTATTGAAGGTGTTATAGAGATAGATATTCAAGAAAGTATTAGGAAGGTATTTCAGTCTGTCAATTTCTGAGGTATTGTTTCCAAGGCACACTGCAAGTTTTCTGTTGATACCTTCAGCAGCGAATTGGTGCCGGTATTTAGGGCATTCCTCTATTATGTGCTACATAGTTATTCGGACTCCAATATCCTCTCTATTACCGCCTTTAATATCCTTCCTAATTCAACCTCCAATACCCTTCCTAATACCACCTCCAATATCCTTCCTAATGCCACCTTCTATATACTCTCTAATACCGCCTTCTATTCCCTTCCTAATACCGCCTTTAATATCCTTCCTAATACCACCTTCTGTACCCTTCCTAATACCATCTTCTATATCCTTCCTAATACCACCTCCAATACCCTTCCTAATACCGCCATTAATATCCTTTCTAATACCACCTTATATACCCTTCCTAATACCACCTTCTATATCCTTCCTAATACGACCTCCAATACCCTTCCTATGACCACCTTCTATATCCTTCCTAATACCACCTCCAATATCCTTCCTAATACCACCTTCTACATCCTTCCTATTATGACCTTCAATATCCTCTCTAATACCACCTTCTATATACTCCCTGATACCGCCTCTATTAGCTTCCTAATACCTCCTTCAATATCCTTCCTCATACCACCTTCTTTACCCTTTCTGATACCATCTCCAATATCCTTCCTAATGCCACCTCCAATATCCTTCCTAATGCCACCTCCAATATCCTTCCTAATACCGCCTTTAATATCCTTCCTAATGCCACCTTGTATATCCTTCCTAATACCACCTCCAATACCCTTCCTAATACCACCTCCAATGTACTTCCAAATACCGCCTTTAATATCCTTTCTAATACCACCTTCTATATCCTTCCTTATACCACCATCTATATCCTTCCTAATGCCACCTTGTATATCCTTCCTAAAACGACCTTTTACATCCTTCCTAATACCACCTTGTATATCCTTCCTAATACCACGTCCTATATACTTCCAAATACCACCTCCAATACCCTTCCTAATACCACCTCCAATGCCCTTCCTAATTCCACCTTCTATATCCTTCCTAAAACCACCTCCAACATTCTTCCTAAACCCGCCTTTAATATCCTTCCTAACACCACCTTCTTTACCCTTTCTGATACCATCTCCAATATCCTTCCTAATGCCACCTCCAATATCCTTCCTAATGCCACCTCCAATATCCTTCCTAATACCGCCTTTAATATCCTTCCTAATGCCACCTTGTATATCCTCCCTAATACCACCTCCAATACCCTTCCTAATACCACCTTCTCTATCCTTCCTAATACCACCTCCAATGTACTTCCAAATACCGCCTTTAATATCCTTTCTAATACCACCTTCTATATCCTTCCTAATGCCACCTTGTATATCCTTCCTAAAACGACCTTTTACATCCTTCCTAATACCACCTTGTATATCCTTCCTAATACCACCTCCTATATACTTCCAAATACGACCTTCAATATCCTTTGTAATAACACTTCCAATATCCTTTTTTTATTCCACCTTCAATATTCCTCCTAATTAGCTACAAAGACATTTAAACATTACAGGTGAATTAGCGATTAGCGCACTGCCGTCGCTATGCGCTAATCGTTAGCGCAGGCTCTTATCAGTTCCGCTAAATTAGCGGGAAGGTATTAGATATTAGCGCGCGCTAACGTTTGCCCAACTCTGCCTCTTACTATGTTGTAGAGAATATATTTCTCTATTATGCCATTCATTCTTCTAGCCGGCTTATAATTCTCGTGGTGCAAATGGATCTTCACCTTGCCGTTTAATCTGACACTTAGTATGGCTCCAGTACATCATGCCGCGCTCGCCTAGAGCTTCAGTTTTCCGGCACGAGACCTAAAGCTCTGGTTTACCATTAAATTATCTATTGAATTTCATAGAATCTTCGCAACGTGACTCGAAATTCCCACCGTTCTAAGCCACTTAATTATGCGAATAAATTCATACTCTTCACTGTCGCCACACAGAGACTCAATCTAGTAACTAGACGCGATCTTCAATCAAGTAATGAATTGCCGCGTCGACAGTCCCATTTCCCACCACAACTGAATCTTCGCTCTCCCAATCCTGGTAAGTAAACACTTTCTTCGCTTAACCTTCGAGCAGCTATTTAAATTCGTACTGCGGTTTACTATAGGCACCATGGGTCAATATCCAATCTGTGACTGAATGGTCCCCCCAAAAATAATTACTTCCCATTCAGTTGGAAGGAACATTTTAATTGCGCACGCGCGAACGTTTATGGTCAATTTCCTTCTCTGCTCGATCATTTGCAAAGAAAAAACTGTTCTTATCTACCTCTTTCAATCATAAATATTCACATTTAACTTCATGTTCCAAAGAATTAAGAACCTTTTATTTGCATATCAGGACCTTGGAATAGTAGGGGCGAATCAGAAAAATCGAATTTTTTAATTTTATTTTCTGATTCAGAAAGATGTAGGTAACATGACATTTCGCGTTGTTTCTCCGGTTCGCCTTTAGGTCTTGCACAGTTTTACGTTAAAGTGAATAGCAGCATCATCATGAAAAATTCAATGTCCTATTTCAAGGGCGAATCCCGGGTCTGAAACGTCCCTCCTAGCATTTTGTTACACAAGAATCACGAGTAAAAATAATTAAAACATTGAATTTCAATTGCATACTTTTAGCACTTTCCTCCGAAGGAAAGTAGCTATTGAGGTTGGACTCATGACGGAATTTTTGAAAAATTTCTTCAAATCTTTATCGATCCTACCTAGTAGACACCGAAAATGACCCCCGTTAAAATTTATATATATATATATATATATATATATATATATATATATATATATATATATATGTGTCTGTTAACACGATAGCGGCCAGAGTTTTTGTTTTTTCGTCACGAAACTTGGTATATAGCATTCAATTAGCAAACGATTGAACGAGTTCGTTAACCACCAAAGTCGGTCCACCGGAAGGGGGGGTTTACCCCGAATCCAAAACACTTATTTGACTATGTCAGCCGTAATATTTGTTATATTTCAACGAAACTTGGTATTCGTAGTGTTAATATAGAGAGAAAAGTGAGATATAAAAATGAACTAAATCGGTTCATTAGAAGGGGGGGTTTACTCCGGACCCACAATACCAATTCGCCACTACCAGCCGTGATTTTTGGTATATTTCGACGAAACTCGGTATTCGTAGTGCTAATCCACAGGTAAATATGTGTTGTAAAAATAAACGAAATCGGTTCATTAGGAGGGGGGGTTTACTCCGGACCCACAATACCAATTCGCCACTACCAGCCGTGATTTTTGGTATATTTCGACGAAACTGGGTATTCGTAGTGGTAATCTACAGGTAAATATGTGTTGTAAAAAGAAACTAAATCGGTTCATTAGAAGGGGGGGTTTACTCCGGACCCAAATTCCTAATATACTCATACCGGTCGTAATTTCTGCTGTATTGTAACGAAACGCTGTATACGTCGTGGGTAACTCCTGAGAAAGAAGTGTTGTAAAAATGAGCTGAATCGGTCAAACGGAAAGCGGGGGTTTAATTTGTAATATATTTGAATAGAAAAGCCGGCAGACGTAGGTTCACAAAGCCGCCGCAAGGAGCGCTTTCTACCACTAGTGTGACTGTATCCTGTTCCTGCGTTAGATCAAAATACGATAATATGAGGATTTTTGTATTTATTACGTAGTGTAGTAGGTACCATGTGTAAACATAACTCTGGATGCAAATTAATAATTGATCAGTTACTCACTACAAAATGAGCACTATTCACGTTTTTATTTTATTTATGTAGGATATTTTAAGCAAATTGTTCTGGAAAGCAGTCTACACTACCCAAATTCTGAGGAAAGTGCTTAGTTATGCAGCTCCTGCGTGACGGATTTTTTTCAATTTAAGCTGTTTTCACGTATTGGACTTCAAAATATTAAACCAGTGAAGAAGACATAAAATATAGAGAAGACTACAAGGAAAAGAATGGTGTTTGAATTATTAGTCCTGAGTTTTCCGTAAGAGCTTATGAACTCAAAAATCAGCATGCGCAGTGAGACAAAGATGGCTGCCATTTTTAGACGGTTGGCTATAAAAAAAATGTAAAAATGGTTTTGAACTACTGATTCCATATTTAATTGATGGTAAAAATATCAATTTTTTTCTAAAATGGTCAAGCAACCAGATTATGTTTTTCTGGACCATTTTAAATGGATTAGAGGTTCGGATCACTCTTCATTTTAGTGAACTATCATTCTTTTACACCTCCTCACGCAACTAATATTCACCCCACTCCAGCACCTAAATGAACTATGGTCACAATTTTTCCTTTTATGGCTCTTACTTCCACGTTACCCAAGGGTTGGGTGAAAATTGAGAGCCCCTCAGCCCTTTCTCACAAAAGATTTTACCAGCTGCATAAAGAAAAACTTTCGATGGTTAGAAACATTATGGTAGAGGTCTCACATTGGGTTTTCCAATTTTTTTAGACAATTCATTATATTTGCCTTATGATTGATAGGTTTAAGGGTTTTCATAGCTCTTTTTTATTTAATTTTACTTATCGATAATTCCTCTGATGTTATGAATTTTCTTATTTGTTGGCAGCTTCAAATTAGAAATGAACTGTGTAGTTCAGTGAAGTAGTTCAATAAGAAGAACTACCTATCCAAAAAGGAATAGTTCCTTGAAAAGAACAATTTTGCAAACTCTAATTAAAACCAAGAAGTTGTTCCAAAATTGCTAATTTTCTTCGTAGTTAGGGAAAACTCCGCTAGATGGGAGCACCTCCTCTCAGCTGTAGTTCGAGTGAAGGCCAGCAGATAGGACGAGCATTACCTCTTTTAGCTCTCGGCAGTAAGTTATTTTCAGCTTAGTACTTATCAATAGTGCTAAGCTGGCTTTGTGTCAAGTGACAAGACCTCGTTTACACCTGCGTCCAGTAACTAATTAGTCACAAAACACTTTTTGTGCTAATTATATAAAAAGGAACCACTGTTTAGTAAAATGGTGGTGGGTGAACTTACTTGTCGCATAGTAAATAGAACTCATTCCTAATCAATTGTATTTGCGGTAATTACTAAAACCTGTCACTTCTCACTAAAAAAATAATTCATTTCGTTTAGAGCCTTCTGCTTAAATTCAGGAAGGTAAATATGCTTAAGGTCCACCCCTTAAACCTATAATGTACAGAGTAACATACAGTCTTCTTTTTCGTACATGGGAACCGCGCATGCGCGAACGTTAGCGGACACTTTTTTGTAACGCTTTTTTTCAGTTTAGTCATCGCTAAAGCAAATTTATGCTAAAATGTACTGTATAACACACAGTCTTCTTTATCGTACATGGCCACCGCACAAGCGCGAACGCCAGCGGTTTCGTACATGGCCACCGCGCATGCGCGAACGTTAGCGGACAATTTTTTGTAATGCTTTTTTCCAGTTTAGTCATCGCTAAAGCATATTTTTGCTAAAATAAAAAAAAAAAAGAGAACCTGTTTACAAGTCGGTACAAGTGTTTAGGTGAAAAGCAATAATGATAATTAGTAGACGGATCTCCCTATGGTCTAGTGGTTAACGACTTAGATTCTCATGCGGGTGACGGTGGGTTCGAGCCCCACCGGCGGCAGGAATTTTCTCACCCCACGGCTCGTTGGGGCAATTCCTTGTTGCGCCATGGATGTCGGCGCTAATGGCCCAGATGTCGGCGCGCCGAAAAAAAATACTAGGTTCCTGTAAACATGGTATTATACAAAGTAGACTGTACGAATTGCAAAGTTGAAAATAGTAGAATATTTTTAAAACATTTTCCTGTTATATAGGATGTAATACTATAACTAACGTTTCAGTTAGTCGTGGATGAAGAACGAAAAATTGCTTTTTTTTTTGTTTTGTTTTTCTGTTCACGCTTTTTAGTAACATCAGTTTCTATGATTCAATAATGATGATGAATTTTCGGCGAGTAAAATTACTTAGACGAAATTAAAACCAATTGAGTAGTAGAGAATTGAACTATAAATTATATAATCCTTTGGTAAAAATTTGCCTTCCAGAATAGAATTTTTACCTTAAATGACCAAGAGAGAAGTTAATTGATGAGTTCAATTAGAAATAACAATTGGTAAATGTTTTGTTTTAATGGCAAGGAAACAGTCAAACAACGGGGTTTATTATTAAGACCCAAAGAAAACCAATGCATTTCTCTTATGACGTTACATTGTGAAACATAATAAAAAATATGATTGCCAATCCGTTTATTTAAAAGAGGTCTGTCTCCCAGGAAATGCTCCATTTTGGCGCAGAATCTTCTGATTCCAAGTGTAATCTGAACATTTAAAAAGGGATCTAATCGCTAAAAGCTGATGCGATGTAAAAAAAAAAAAGATAAGACTCATCATCGGACTCAAGCTATGCAAATTGCATGTTTTAGCGCGGTTCCTCCCTCCCCCATAGGGAGGAACCCCGCTTATAAGGTTGATACAATGAAACAATCCGGAAGTGCCGACTAGAAAATTTCGCGTTTCAGAACCCCTAGAGACCGAAAATAACGGTGGTTAAAATTTGTATATATATATATATATATATATATATATATATATATGTATATATTTATATATATATATATATATATATATATATATATATATATATATATTTGTCTGTTCGCGGATTTCTGGCTTCCCTGATGGTCCGATTTTGATGAAATTTGGTACAAAAATCTGTCGTCCAATTTGAAAGGTCAAGTTCGTTAACCAGCAAAATCCGCCCACTGGAAGATGGCGTTTGGGGCGAAATTCGCGCAAAAAAAATCGTAACGCTTACGTTTTTGAGTTCATAAGCTTGTTAGTACTCGTTTTATAGGCTTCTTTGGCTAGTAAAACGAATGAAACCATTTTCAAGGCGATAGCTTTAACCGTTTTTGAGAAAATTGGAAAAATACTTTTTGAATACCGTTTTTGGTTTGGGTACTTAGAATCATGGGATTCAGTTGAAACATTTTCTGCATGTTTTACTATCATTCAAACTAATATGTTGAAATTTTGGTTACGTTTGGAGTTAAGGAAGGGTTAGAATAAAATATTTTATTAACAGACATAAAAAGTTTTGGTAACTCTGTATATTTTCCTTAATATCTCGAAAAAGGTTGAGAATCTTGGCAAACAAAACAATACCATTAGAAAGCTTACTAAATGCTCTACAAAAAAGGTTCTAAAGAAAGTTTTGATTAGGCGATGTCAATCGGAGAAATAAGTGCTTAAAACATTAAAGTAATGGATTTTGCTTATTCGAACTGTTCTTTTTGTCTGTTTTTATTCCTTGTTATTTTTTAATTGCTTATATTTGGATAATGTATTTTACAATAAAACAGATTAGGCAAAATAAGAAAAACAATTCATTGTTAGAAACATAGCTTGCCAAGAGAAAAAGATTCGATGACGTCTTTTGAATATTTTCAATTGCCTTTATGCTGTTGGTTTTTATTTTATTTTTTAATTGATTTTATCTGTAGAATTATTACTATAGTAAAAGAACACAGGAATTTGTGAACATTTTTGATATTTTCCAATTCATTGAAACGTATGAAATGAAGTATCACTAGAAGAGGTTTCTAGGGTCTTGCGAACCCGACCCTAACCCCAGGTATAGCCATAAAACCCTTTGAACAAAGGCCGAGGAAAATATTATCTGTTTCTATTCTATGCTTTTCAAATGAGAATAGGGATATGAACAAGAACCGGGGTCTCCCGTGGTCTAATGGCTAGCGCCTTGGATTCATAAGCGGGAGATGGTGGGTTCGATTCCCAACCTACGGCAGGAATTTTATCATCCCACGGCTCGCTGGTAAAATTCCTCGCCAAACCCTAGATGTCGGCGCTAATGACCTAGATGTAGATGAGCCGTAAAAAAAAAAAAAAAAAAAAAGAGAAAAAAGAACTGGAACCGCGCTAAGATGACGCAGTTCCTGCGAGTCGGACTTTTTTTTTTATGGAAACTTTTCTGACGGCACTCAGGTCAGTGTGGATGAAATGTGTCATCTGCAAAATCAGGGCACTCATAGATTTTTTGGGGGCTGAAAGAGCAAATGATGTTTAAAATATTAGTAAATTATATTTTTTGTCTGTAATAAATCATTTCCCTACCATATCGTATTCTTGAATCCTGTATTAAAATTAATTTTAGTGTCATTTTTCTAATAAAAGCCATAATTAGACCACATCTTTTCTGGTGTTTTTTAAATGTTTTTTGTAAATCGTCATTTTCAAAATGAAATCATTGTTTGTTTCCTTCAGTTTTGCTAACTTGTTACAGTTGTTAATATAAAACAAAAATCTAGAATTTTCCATAACGAAAGTGTCTTTAAATAAAAAACAAAAGAGTTAATCCATATTTTATTTACATAATTGTATATTGTATTATGATTGTAGTATTTTGTTACAGTAAAATAGAGAATGTGAGTATTAAACTGGAAGAGATTGGTGCTGGTGAGGTTCAGAAGACTATCCTTGCTGAAGAATCAACTAGAGCTGTACTGAAGACAGCGTGGATTGAGCATGTCGAATGTATAAGGTGAAAAAATATTTCGCAATAAATAGACCTAATTAAATAGTTAAAAAGCTACTGAACTGTTGAGTAGCTTTCTAGAAAGTGTTCATATAATTTAATGAGTCGATTTTTTCCGCCAAATGAAAAATAAATAAGTATGATTTGAGTTAGGTTTAGTGTAATGGGCTAAGTGCGTTCCTCAGAAGGGATTACATGGACGTTCATTCTCTCAAAACGGTAATCATATGTAAGATTTAAAACATATTAGTTTATATGGAAGACCCCATACACAGAGAAACTGATGAGCTGTTGTAAGAACTTGATGAATTAAATTTTCAACATATTTGGTAAGCTGATTTGCAATTTATGTCTTGCTTACATGACAATATATTACATAGTTTTTAAGTGGCCAAAAAGGTACTCTTTATTTTCATAACAATCTAATTTATTCGCCCAACATGATTCTGCATTTATTCGTACCACTTAAAGGTATTACCAGCTGCACGCTGATTACGCCAATATGGGAGGATAATATGAGTAAACACCTGATTGTAAAAATGACTAATAGCTCAACTCAGTGTTGAAAAACAACTCATTGGAACTTTGTATTATATTAAGAAAAAATCAATTTCAGTTTTTTAAATCTATTTCTTCATTCATTGTGTTGTAAATATTTTTCTTCTTACACTAGTATTTCTGTTTTATTTCGGTATCAAAATTTAAAATATGTTTCTCGCTAACTTCATTTTGTGCTGCTGGGATTAAGGCTGACCACATCTTTACAAGATAGGCTTTTTAAACGATAGGCGAATAAAAGGGATTAATATGAAATTAGTGACTATTTTCGCCCCTTTTCAAAAACTTCAAAATATATTTTTTATTGGAATTAAATATGTTAATAATCATTTGTATGAATTCGTATTGAATGAGACAGTAAGTGTATACAGAAGTACTTATTATTTTAATACACTGAATGAGAGTAATGAGAAAACACCACGTGTGTAAGGGTGGGATTACTCTAGGATAGTTATTGCAGGATATTTATATCAGAGAGAAATTCTGACTAATGTAAACCATGAGCAATTTATGTCAGACATACATTTTACATGGTTTTCATTAGTCATAGTTTTTCTCTGATATAAATATCCTGCAATAACTATCCTAGAGTAAAGGCACCCTATCGTGAAGCCCTATATTGTTCAAGAAAGAGAAATAGTTTGCATAGTCTATGTCAGGTATGGGCAACGTTTGACATGTTGGGGGCCAAAAGTTAGTGTGCAAATACGTTCGCGGGCCGCGTAGATGGTTGACATGAAATTATAAAACAATGTTAATGAAATACAATACATTAAATTAAAAAAAAAAATGAAAAAAAAAATAGGTAGAACATTATAATTAAATTGTATAATTTGGAATTATTACAAACTACGAGCGACTAAATAGTGACTTGAAATCAATGAGAAACTCGGCTTGCTCGCTCACTTGATTCCGCAAAAGCAAGCGACAAACGACATATCACTCGATCTTCCTCATTTGGAGAGAGAGTAACTAATATAATATTATGTTTTTATTGCAGGTTTTTTTCAATACGCCTCGCGGGCGGTATCAAATCTTACAGAGGACCGGATCCGTCCTGCGGCTGTTCCCCACATAAATCCCTACCATCTCAAGCTATCGAAAACGCAAAATCTCGTTTTTCAGATTCGAGACTTTGCTCTTGACTTGTGGAAGATATGGCTTGTCACGAAATGTTAGAATAGCCTTTAATACCATAATTAAAGTATCGACCATTTTTCAATATATTCCTTCCTCAATGAATCGAATATCTTCGTTCGCTAGTTTGCTCCGAATCGTCATACTTTTGAGATGAAAAACTGACTTGGCAAATTGACGAAAATGGTATATTCGTTAATTTAATTTGTAGACATCAGTAATACTATACAATTAGTACAATGTATAATGCCGAATGCGTCACATTCCAGCTTGCTCTGATTCGCATGTTCGATAGTTTGACATGGTAGGGACGATAGGATCTATGTAAATCAAGATATGACTCCAAAATCGAGGACACGCCAGTCAAAGATAAACTCGTTTCCACTTAAATTGACGAAAGTGTTACATTTTCCCTTTTCGGGTGTAAATATTAAAAAGGCCTTTAAATTTTATATTTTAAAAATTTTGTGGATATAAGGTGGTCTTTGCGGTAATAATAATCTCTTCCTGAGGCCATTTGCTATAAATAACTTTGATAGAACACAAAGGCCTTCTCGTCCTTTATCACTCTTTCAGGGCGAAGGGTGATAATGGGCCCTTTACTGGAGAAGTGATAGTGTTTAATTGAGGCCTGGGAGAAGAGGAAGTATTTTCAGTGTCATTACCGAAGTAAAGAGCTTCCAATCATAGCAGCCTTTGAATAGATTTATAAATGGTTTTACTTAAAACTTCATTGGCAAATCTCCTTGTGGTTTACTTCCTTAATTTCAGTAAACCTCATTCCAGTCAAGTTGCTGCAAATTAAATCACAACTCGCACACTTACCTTATTTACCTGCACAAATCGTTCATATTTTTATAATCATATCTAGACGAAATAAATGTATTTAAAATTAAACATATCGGATTGATACTATTCCTTTATGGTTTAGTTGCCATGAATGGATAAAATGTAATTTCGATGTGCAAAGCCTTTCGTTAGGAAATATAGTTTCATTAGCTGATCTCTGTAAATAATTTTCGTTATAATTTTTCATTCTGATATTATCTAAAATAAAATCTGATATTGTAACAAATATTTAATAAAATTCAGATTATTTATTTATTTAATGAAATTGTAACGTCCTTTTATACTTGGACGGGTTATCTATAGGTCATCATGCTTTTGCTTCCACGACAGGGTAATTGGTGCGTTTTCTTTTATGAAAAAGCACCACTCCTTGGCATTGAGTGTTTGCATAATGTGCACTGTTTTACGGCCAAATTAAATCTTTGTTCTTACGGATTTTCGTTTGTAGCCTTCGAGATACAGTTCTTATAGGTTCAGCAATGTAGGGACACGAGTGAACCCATTTTCAAGGCGAAATCGTACCGTTTTTTTTTTTTTTTTTTTTTTTTTTTTTTTTTTTTTTTTTTTTTATAACAGTAAAATTAGTATTCTAATAAATCAAAGGCAATAAAATAAGAAACGTATTTGTCACACTGCAACCCTAAAGCGAGACGAAGGTGAAATAATTTTAATTTTTTATTAGAACATTTCACCTTTAAGCGTTTCTTTGAGGTTTGTGCTATCCATATCAGTATCCTGTTAAAAAAAGTTTTTTTCATGAGATTTCAGGAAAACTCAAGACCTATATTTTGTTAATTACTAATGTATAAATATTCCAATGAAAAATATCATCTTGCTGACATTAGCGTTAATTACCTCGAAGGTTGTCATGTCTCGAAAATAACAAAAATAAATGTTCACATCACAAAAAAGAATGTAGCAATAAAACTAAAATACAAAGGACAATTGACTATATTTTAATCTTAAAAGGTGTATAAATCAAATTTGCGTATTGAAGTTTTCTGTAATGATCGTGGTTGCACTTTAAAACAGTTTATATCCTTATGAAATTCATTCCCATAGAAGTAAATTTCAACCACTTCCCGTATTAAGTGCAAACTTATATTATTGCTTAGAAAGATAATTGAACCCACCTTATCGTCAATTATAAGGCAAGTAGATTTAATTGAAATAATCTATTAATTTCCATGTTTTTTTTTTTTTTTTGGGGTTTTCTTTTTGTAGATTAACAAGAATTTTTGACAAAGTTTTGAGCAGTATATTTCTGGTGCAAGTGGTACAAACGACAATTGTTTCGACTATTAGCTTTTTCTCAGCTTCTAAGGTACATTACCAAATATAGTTTATTATAATGAGATGCAGATAGTTGATAAGATTAGGTCAAGAAGTGATAAGAAATCAAAGAAATAATCAAACAACCACTCGGCTATAAAACAACAAGAGATTCGGGATTTTTCCAAAAATCTAAAATCCGGTTGTTTTCTCAGCCAAAACCTAACTATTTATTAACCGGTGTGAACTTGGCGCCGAACATTAAGTAATCCAAAAATCAAACATATGTACGGATTGTAATTCGTTTGTACCTGTTTGTACCACATATGCTTTTGTTTGTACCTCCGCCAATAAAAAAATATAAACACTTAAAAAAATGGTCAGCGCCCGACATTAAAATATTTAAATTTTCTTTACGCCATTCGATAGACAATCGTTTGTACCCGTTTGTACCACTTTTCATTTCGTTTGTACCTCAAAGGGTACGCGAGTACGAATTATTTAAACTTTTAACTTACGCGAAAACGCTAAATCCGTTATTTTTGGAGATATCGAAAAACGGCCAACGGGAATCAAAAGACAATCGTTTGTACCCGTTTGTACCACTTTTCATTTCGTTTGTACCTCAAAGGGTACGCGAGTACGAATTATTTAAACTTTTAACTTACGCGAAAACGCTAAATCCGTTATTTTTGGAGATATCGAAAAACGGCCAACGGGATTCGATAGACAATCGTTTGTACCCGTTTGTACCACTTTTCATTTCGTTTGTACCTCAAAGGGTACGCGAGTACGAATTATTTAAACTTTTAACTTACGCGAAAACGCTGAATCCGTTATTTTTGGAGATATCGAAAAACGGTCAACGGGATTCGATAGACAATCGTTTGTACCCGTTTGTACCACTTTTCATTTCGTTTGACCTCAAAGGGTACGCGAGTACGAATTATTTAAACATTTAACTCACGCGAAAACGCTAAATCCGTTATTTTTGGAGATATCGAAAAACGGCCAACGGGATTCGATAGACAATCGTTTGTACCCGTTTGTACCACTTTTCATTTCGTTTGTACCTCAAAGGGTACGCGAGTACGAATTATTTAAACATTTAACTCACGCGAAAACGCTAAATACGTTATTTTTGGAGATATCGAAAAACGGCCAACGGGATTCAAAAGACAATCGTTTGTACCCGTTTGTACCACTTTTCATTTCGTTTGTACCTCAAAGGGTACGTGAGTACGAATTATTTAAACTTTTAACTTACGCGAAAACGCTAAATCCCTTATTTTTGGAGATATCGAAAAACGGTCAACGGGATTCGATAGACAATCGTTTGTACCCGTTTGTACCTCTTTTCATTTCGTTTGTACCTCAAAGGGTACGCGAGTACGAATTATTTAAACTTTTAACTAACGCGAAAACGCTAAATCCGTTATTTTTGGAGATATCGAAAAACGGCCAACGGGATTCAAAAGACAATCGTTTGTACCCGTTTGTACCACTTTTCATTTCGTTTGTACCTCAAAGGGTACGCGAGTACGAATTATTTAAACATTTAACTCACGCGAAAACGCTAAATCCGTTATTTTTGGAGATATCGAAAAACGGCCAACGGGATTCGATAGACAATCGTTTGTACCCGTTTGTACCACTTTTCATTTCGTTTGTACCTCAAAGGGTACGCGAGTACGAATTATTTAAACTTTTAACTTACGCGAAAACGCTAAATCCTTTATTTTTGGAGATATCGAAAAACGGCCAACGGGATTCGATAGACAATCGTTTGTACCCGTTTGTACCACTTTTCATTTCGTTTGTACCTCAAAGGGTACGCGAGTACGAATTATTTAAACTTTTAACTTACGCGAAAACGCTAAATCCGTTATTTTTGGAGATATCGAAAAACGGTCAACGGGATTCGATAGACAATCGTTTGTACCCGTTTGTACCACTTTTCATTTCGTTTGTACCTCAAAGGGTACGCGAGTACGAATTATTTAAACATTTAACTCACGCGAAAACGCTAAATCCGTTATTTTTGGAGATATCGAAAAACGGCCAACGGGATTCGATAGACAATCGTTTGTACCCGTTTGTACCACTTTTCATTTCGTTTGTACCTCAAAGGGTACGCGAGTACGAATTATTTAAACTTTTAACTTACGCGAAAACGCTAAATCCGTTATTTTTGGAGATATCGAAAAACGGCCAACGGGATTCGATAGACAATCGTTTGTACCCGTTTGTACCACTTTTCATTTCGTTTGTACCTCAAAGGGTACGCGAGTACGAATTATTTAAACTTTTAACTTACGCGAAAACGCTAAATCCGTTATTTTTAGAGATATCGAAAAACGGCCAACGGGATTCGATAGACAATCGTTTGTACCCGTTTGTACCACTTTTCATTTCGTTTGTACCTCAAAGGGTACGCGAGTACGAATTATTTAAACTTTTAACTTACGCGAAAACGCTAAATCCGTTATTTTTGGAGATATCGAAAAACGGCCAACGGGATTCGATAGACAATCGTTTGTACCCGTTTGTACCACTTTTCATTTCGTTTGTACCTCAAAGGGTACGCGAGTACGAATTATTTAAATTTTTAACTTACGCGAAAACGCTAAATCCGTTATTTTTGGAGATATCGAAAAACGGTCAACGGGATTCGATAGACAATCGTTTGTACCCGGTTGTACCACTTTTCATTTCGTTTGTACCTCAAAGGGTACGCGAGTACGAATTATTTAAACATTTAACTCACGCGAAAACGCTAAATCCGTTATTTTTGGAGATATCGAAAAACGGCCAACGGGATTCGATAGACAATCGTTTGTACCCGTTTGTACCACTTTTCATTTCGTTTGTACCTCAAAGGGTACGCGAGTACGAATTATTTAAACTTTTAACTTACGCGATATTTAAAAAAATCGTCGACCCATAGTTTTTAGTATATCCAACAAACAAACGTTTTAGACACACAAATTCTTTGACATAATAGATTTTAATTGGGAAAACATTTTCTAAATCTATATAAGTACTACCTTTTTACATCTATTATTTACATAAACAGAATACATATATTCATAAAAAGTACATACATACGCTATAATTCGAAAATAAATAATAAAAATAGACTAACAACTTGAAGAAAAAAGTAATTGTACTGACTTTTTTTTTTTTTTTTTTTTTTTTTTTTTTTTTTTTTTTTTTTTTTAACTTTAACAAATATAGACAATTATATTATGCACAAAAAACGAATTATCCATCAATCATCGTCTGATTTACATCCTTCAGCATTTTCTTTTGACGAGTCAGTATCGTCAGCCTCATTTTCTAATGACAGTTCTTGAAGTGGATCATGTGGTAAACTACACTTACTTTGGCTGATTACATATACATCGGTAACACGAAATTTAAATAATCATGTATAGTTTCTGTTCAAAAAATGGAAAAGTAATTACAAGAACAAAACTGCAATAAACACTGTAAATATGTTCCCTTTCTTAGAGTCCGATTAATATTCCCTTCCGCGCTCGTTCATGATCCAAGAAAGTAAATATTTACATTTTACCTTAATCCTACTAATACTAGACAGTATTTAGTAAGTGATTTGTAAAATTTTGTTTTTGAATTTTGTCCACCTAAAATATGATTTTCGCCCACTGTGCGCCGCGGATTCTTCAGCTTCTATCTGACTGCCTAAACTAAATTTAAATTTGCATTAAAAGGGGGAAGAAGGGGGAGATGAAAGTCTCAAGACAGTAAAGTAGAAGCTTAAGGCTTATCGAAAAAAAATATTTGGGAGTGGAAGTTTGTGGAACATTTTTTAAAACCTTACTCAAACTTGAGTAATCAACAAAATATGAACAATCTAGTAATAATTTCATTAATATTTTTTTTTCTTCGATATGCCTTTCTGTTATTAGGTATATATTATATATTTATAAAGAACATACCTCTATGTAATAAATCCATCGTTAAAAGAATTTTTAAAATTTGCACACAATTTTTAAAACACAACTTAAAAGGACCATAGTTGGAAGAAGACTAAACCGAGGAAGTGGAAGAGACTAGCAATGGTTGCATTCCTTATTGTTTTAAACAGGTTTGGGTAAAATAGATAAAAAAATTGTTAGGTTTTTAATGAATGGAAGACTTGAGTACGTTTTGACACGTGAATTGACTTTATACGACGACATCACATTTTCGACTTTTGTCGCCGTAAAACAGTCATTTTGCCCAGTGTGCGCCGGTGGAGGGGGGGGGGGTCAGAAGGTCCTATTTTCAGGTTTTAACTTATATCTCGGAAACCATGCGTCCAAGCGACATGATTATTATGAAACAAATTAAAGCTGATTAAATTTGCTACAAGTTCTATTCAATCAAGTTTTCCGAGAAAGCTTTAGTTTTTGAGATATCCGCTCTTGAAAGTCTGTAATTTTGGGAAAAACATTTTTGACACTCACTTTCTGCTCTTTTTGACCGGATAACTTTTCAGCGGTAGACCCAAAAAATAAATGCCGGTTACAGGGTTGTAGAGCATTAATGTCCCTTCAATAATATATATCACATTATCAATTTATATATTTCCTGTCAAATGCTAACACAATTTCAATTTTTCACCGAGGAATCTGAAGTTTTGCGACTAATGAATTTTTCAATTTCTCACCCTTTCCAGTCGACCTATTTTCCAAAATAAGCTCTATTATGTAAACATAGTGAGCACTCGACGTGTAAATAGCTTACAACTAAATATTCATAAATGTGGAGGAGGCTGCAGCCCCCCCCCCCCCAAATTTTAAAAAATGTGTATTGTTTTTCGTCTTAGCATAGTATCCATATGGCAAGTGAGTTTATTTTTCAGTATAACGCATTTTTGACACATTTTGTGCTTATAAAATAGTTTACATTTACAGTAGACTCTCCCTAATGTGGCGTTCTCTTATCAGGCGGTCTCCGAGAGGAACGAGTGACGAATCTCGGAACTCGCTAGAGTTACAACTGCTGGAGGGTTTCTAGAAAACCTTCCCTTCCTAGGCCGAAACACATTTGTTTCGTGGCATTTTTTGTGGTATTTCACTGAATGGAACGCAATGAGGACATTTATATTTCCTTTTAGAGGGAGGAACTTGTGTTTTTACTAAGAAAATAAATGTTTCTCCTAAGGCAGTTGCGGTTAGATCGCCTGATCATAGCCAGTCTAGTTCAAGCAGTCATCGCGAGTAGAGTGTAGGTTTTAAAAGTTTATTAAAATTTTCTCTGTTATAATGGGCGTTTATAAGGTGGGGGCTGAGTGATAAATATTTAACGATGTCGTAAGTGTTCCTTCGTCAAAATGAGTAACAAGTGTTATGTTTGTGATGGGGAAATTACTGCATCCAGTCCATCCAGTCCTGATGTTTCCAAAGTGGGTAGAAAAGGTATAGTTTGCCTTAAAAAAGCCAGTAAAGAGAGAGGTGATGGGAAAATCAGCCAACTAGGATACGGCTGTGGAAGTGTCGTAAACAACAGATGTTGGCATTGTGGGTGAAGATGTCGACCTCATAGTCTTTTTGATGGCTTAAGCTAATATGCGTAAGGACATTATTTTTATCAAACCTGGACGTGGGAAGATAAGGGATTCCTTCTTCTCGTCCCAAGACCTTCAGCAACAAGGTTTCAAGGACGTTTTGTTTTTACACGCCTTTACTGGATGTGACACTACATCTTCCGCATTTCGAAAAAGCAAAGTCGCATTTGCGAAGTTGTATCTGAAGTCGCCAGAGGTCCAGAAAGCTGCAGCAGTCTTTTTAGACCCTTCTTCCACCATCACCCAAGTAAAAGAGGCAGGTGAAACGTGCATCTTGAAGTGGTATGGGGCTCCAGCGAAAGAGGTCTCCCTCATTGGCTACAGGTACAAGTCATTCTTAAAATCGGTGGCCAACATCACGCCTGATATATCTTCTCTTCCTCCCACCGAGGGAGCAGTAAAATAGCATTCCCTCCGAACATTCCACCAAGTTCAGCTGTGGCTAGGAAATAACTTGCCTCCTCAGATTTATGGGTGGAGGATTGAGAACAACTGTCTGGTCCCAATGCACAGTGAATTAGCGGCTGCACCGGAGGATATCCTCAAAATGATTTTCTGCCAATGCATGAAAGGCTGTGCCAGCGCGAAGTGTGGATGTAAAAAAGCAAGCCTCAAATGTTCCCCAGCATGCCCGAATTGCCAGGGGAACTGCCTGAATGGTGTTCCTCCAGTTGATTCTGATGATGACGACGAACAGGAGGATCCACTGACGGTGTTTCTACAGGGGTCATATCGAGACGATATTGGAGAATAATTTTTTTTAAATTTATTTATTTTACGAGCTTCGCAACGACGGCGACTTGCTCTTTTTTTTTTTTTTTTTTTTTTTTTTTTTTTTTAAGATACAGTAAAAAATACAAATTTATATGTTCACAATTATCAGTAACTTATAGTACTAACTCCCCTACTAGCCCTCTCATTACCCTCCTTAATACCATAGTCACTCACCTGCTCCCGACCCTTTCAAAAGGATTCCCTCTCCCACACACAAATCCTTGTCCATCCTACTTTGGAATGCTAATGGCATAACAAATCACACAAATGAACTGACTACATTACTACAAGACAAACGTATAGATGTAGCACTCATCACAGAAACACGACTTACCAAAAAGAAGCATTTACGAATTCAGGACTACAACACTTACCGCACTGACCACCCAGACGGTAAAGCCCATGGAGGATCTGCCATCATTATACGAAGAGCCTTATCCCATCACCCTTGTCCTAACAATCCCACAGATTCACTCCAAGCCACCGCCATCACTATCTCCAAATTTTCCTTTCCAATTTCCCTGTCAGCTGTTTACTGTCCTCCTAACAAACCTCTAATAGAATCAGAAATCCTAGATCTTCTGGAATCCCTTGGTACCAAATTCCTTCTAGGAGGAGATTTCAACGCCAAGCATCTTCAGTGGGGGTCAAGGGTAACCAACTCCCGTGGTCGTACCCTACTCTCTGCACTCTCCTCAAAGCACTGCTCAACCATTTCCCCGAATTCCCCAACATACTGGCCTACCGACCCAAACCGTATCCCCGATCTAATAGACTTCTTCGTTTCCTTTGGCCTTACATCCATCTTCACCTCAATAGATTCCCTAGATGACTTATCCTCTGACCACAGTCCTCTAATACTTACACTCTCTCTACAACCTATTCCAAAGCCTCAACCTCCTTCCTTGATCACTGGACCTATTGATTGGAGCATCTTCCGATCCCTCCTTGAAGATACCATCAACCTTAATATTTCCCTCAAAACCCCTGAAGACCTAGATATAGCTGTCCAACAATTCACAACCTCCATTCAACAATGCGCATGGAAATCCTGCCTTACTAAACACCATCATCACCCAATCCCAGCTGAAAGTCCTCTACCCCAACCCCTAAAAGACCTAATAAAAACCAAACGCCAAGCACGAGCTCTGTGGTAGAGAACTCGCCATCCCTCCGACCGTCGCTCTTACAATCGATTATGCCGATTAGTAAAGCGACAATTAATCCTTCATCGTTCCGAATCCTTTAATTCCTACCTTTCATCTCTATCAACCACTGACAAATCCCTTTGGAATGCCACCCGTAATATCCTGAAATACCATCCTGTATCTCCCCCCCCCCTTCGTCGAGAGAACGGCACATGGGCCGCCTCCGACGAAGAGAAATCCGAATTGTTTGCTAATCATCTCAAAAGAACATTTACCCCTCACCCTCCTCCTGAACCTGACTCCCATTTACCGGAATTAGATGATTTCCTACAATCTCCACTTCCTCTCTCCCTACCGCCAAATGCAGTTAATCCATCTGAAGTTAAATTTCTAATATCCCGATTACCATCCCGAAAATCCCCTGGTTACGATCTCATCACCTCCAGAATCCTTAAACAGCTCCCAACCAAGGCCATAGTATTCCTCACCTACATCTACAATTGCATCCTCCGAACAACCCATAATCCCATACTCTGGAAATTCTCAATTGTAGTTCTGTTTCCTAAACCTGGTAAACCTCCTAACAATCCTTCCTCCTACCGACCCATAAGTCTTCTCCCTATATTTTCCAAATTATTTGAAAAGGTTTTATTAAAGCGCTTAATTGCTATCCTTAATACCCAAAATCTCATCCCATCCCATCAATTCGGCTTCCGCTCCCAACACTCCACAGTGCAGCAAGGGCTTCATGTTGTTGATCTCATCTCCTCATCCCTTGAGCGAAAAGAGTATTGCACGTCTGCCTTCTTGGACGTTGCCCAGGCATTCGACCGAGTCTGGCATTCAGGCTTACTCTTCAAACTCAAAACTCACCTTCCTAGCACCCTTTACCTAATCCTTCGCTCCTATCTCTCAGACAGTTTTTTCCGAGTCCGGCATGGAACAGCCTACTAAGATTACTTCCCTGTGGAAGCGGGAGTTCCTCAGGGTATCGTCCTTGGTCCTATCCTTTATACCATTTATACAGCTGATATTCCAACACATCCCGACATCCTCCTGGCGACGTATGCAGATGATACGGCCATCCTTTCGCCCCACACAAATCCGGACACTGCCTCACAAAACCTACAAACCCATATAACTGAAATTGAACAGTGGTTTAAGAAATGGCGCATCAAGATAAACGCCGAAAAATGTCACCAAATAACTTTTACCCTTCGACGTGAAACCTGTCCTACTGTCTCCTTCAACAACAATCCCTTACCCATAACCAATACCATCCGATACCTTGGGTTTTATCTTGACTCTCGATTGACTTGGAACGCACACATTAAACTCAAACGGCAAGAACTCAATCGACGATTCGGACAACTATACAGACTACTAAACCGCTCATCACAATTAACCTTACATAACAAACTAACTATCTACAACTCACTAATAAAACCTATATGGACTTACGGAATAGAACTTTGGGGGACAGCCAAGCATTCCAACATCCACCGAATCCAAACATTCCAATCTAAAGTCCTACGTACCATAATCAATGCTCCTTATTATGTTACAAATCGCACCCTCCATAATGACCTAAATATCCCTTTTGTCCAAGATATAATCCCAATCCGCTTCTCATCTTTCCATAGCAAATTAATCAATCATCCTAATCCTATAGCCCAATCCTTATCCAGCACCAACCATCCTTCCTCTCCACCAAGACGCCTTAACAGGAAGTGGCCCCGACACTTACTTAATCAGTGAAGTGTCGTGGAATGAACAAAAACAATTATTTGTGGAGTGATCAAAGACATTATAATTGTATAAATTGAGATATATTGTGTAATAATAATAATTGTATAAATAGTACGCCATGGTTTAAGAACACATGACGGAGACATTGACCAGTTCGAACCATTTGATTAGCAACTCATAGAACAATTACTTGATTCCAGTGAAGCAACTTGAATCGAAATATTGTATATTTGACGGAGGCGATCAAGAATTCCGTTTCTATTTTGCGAAAGGTATAAATATAAATGTTTCACAGAGAGCTCTTTATTCAAAATACTTGCTGCATTTTTCCAGATTGGATTGGACAAACGGAGAATTTGACCATTATCATCGAAAAAATTTAAGTCTTTTATTAACATGAAAATTTTGTCAACATTCTTTTTTGGTTGCCGTGGCATCTTGCAAGTTTTAATTCCAAATTTGCTTTCAGAAATAAATTAATTTCGAAACTTGTCAAAGCAACAAGCGAGTAAGATTTTATACTCCAAGAAATATATGTGAATAAATCAAATTCACAAGTGTTGGTTAGACGAGTAAAGTCCTAGCATTTATATCCTACTAAAGCAGCAATATCAGACAGAAGTGTGAGATCACAACCGAGCAAAAGAAACAATGCTACTGGATAGGATAGGAAAAGTACAGCAAGGAAGTGAATCATCGGTCTATCATCTCCATAGACTCACCGGTGTGAACTTGGGACTACTCAGATCAACAGTTAGAAACTCATTCCCGTAAAGACACCTAAGCCAAAAAAAAAAGGGAACTAAGTTCGACACGCTGATTTTTCGGGGTGTTGTTTGGGGCCATCCCAGTAGTGTGTAACCAATTTGTCAGTTTCGAAACACCTCAGCTGACTGCGCACAAATCGAAAAACCTTCAAATTTGCCGTTTTGGCGCGGTTCCTTCCTACCTCCATAAGGAGAACCCGCTCATGAGGTTGACCTCACGACGCAATCCGAAGTGCCGACTAGAAACTTTCTCGTTTCAGACCATAGATCAGGAAAATATAGGTGGTTCAAATTTGTGTGTGTTTATATATATATATATATATATATATATATATATATATATATATGTGTGTGTGTGTGTGTGTGTCTGTTCGCTCTCTGGCAAGCTCAAAATTGGTCCGATCCTGATGAAATTTGATACAAAAATCCTATCGTCTAATTTAAAGGTCAAGTTCGTTAACCAGCTAATCCGCACACTGGAAGATGGCGTTTGGGACGAAATTCGCGCCAAAAAAAAACCTAACACTTACGTTTTTGAGTTCATATGCTTACAGGTACTTGTTTTATAGGTTTCTTAACATAGGAAAACGAATGAAACCATTTTCAAGGCGATATCTGTTACCATTTTTGAGAAACGTGTAACAAATGTATTTGTAAGTCATTATTTTTTTGTGGGTACATAGAATCGCGGGATTGAATTGAAATATTTACTACAAGTTGCAAATTCATCTCAACTAAGATGCATAAATTTTGGTTATATTTGGAGTAAAGAAAGTATGTATGCGGAAAAAAATGTATTAATAGAGAAAACTGTAGAGAAAATGAATTTATAGAGAAAACCAATGTATTAGTAGAGAACAGCGGCGCTAATGACCAAGTTGTAGATGCGCCGTGAAAAAAATAAATAAAAAAAAAATAAAAAATAAATAAATAGAGAAAACGTTTTCGGATCTTCGTAAATATCTCAAAATCCGTCAATCGTGATAAGTGGAAGGTGACCATCCAAAAGCTTGCTAAATTCTCTGCAAAAAAGGTATTAAAGCAATTTTCAATGAAGCAATGTAAATCAGAGATATAAACGCTTAAAACAATCAAAATTTGTTTTGTTATTTTAAACCAAATGTTGTCTTTGTTTAACTCACTTTTTAATAGGTTCTTTTTGTTTTAAATTGCATTACTGATAAATGCAATTAGTATTATAGTCAAATAAACTCAGAAACTATAAAAGGTATTAGTAATAAGTTTGGAGTGGCTGTGGTAATCAAGATGGCGGTGCCTGATCATCATGGCGTCAAAAGTTTAAAAAAAATCGTTACACACAACTGGACGTTTTACGATATCTCCAGAAATAACGGATTTAGCGTTTTCGCGTACTTCAAAAGTTTGAATAATTCGTACTCGCGTACCCTTTGAGGTACAAACGAAATGAAAAGTGGTACAAACGGGTACAAACGATTGTCTATCGAATCCCGTTGGCCGTTTTTCGATACCTCCAAAAATAACTGATTTAGCGTTTTCGCGTACGTCAAAAGTTTAAATAATTCTTACTCGCGTACCCTTTGAGGTACAAACGAAATGAAAAGTGGTACAAACGGGTACAAACGATTGTCTATCGAATCCCGTTGGCCGTTTTTCGATATCTCCAAGAATAACGGATTTAGCGTTTTCGCGTACGTCAAAAGTTTAAATAATTTGTACTCGCGTACCCTTTGAGGTACAAACGAAACGAAAAGTGGTACAAACAAGTACAAACGATTGTCTATCGAATCCCGTTGGCCGTTTTTCGATATCTCCAAAAATAACGGATTTAGCGTTTTCGCGTAAGTTAAAAGTTTAAATAATTCGTACTCGCGTACCCTTTGAGGTACAAACGAAATGAAAAGTGGTACAAACGGGTACAAACGATTGTCTATCGAATCCCGTTGGCCGTTTTTCGATATCTCCAAAAATAACGGATTTAGCGTTTTCGTGTAAGTTAAAAGTTTAAATAATTCGTACTCGCGTACCCTTTGAGGTACAAACGAAATGAAAAGTGGTACAAACGGGTACAAACGATTGTCTATCGAATCCCGTTGGCCGTTTTTCGATATCTCCAAGTATAACGGATTTAGCGTTTTCGCGTACGTCAAAAGTTTAAATAATTAGTACTCGCGTACCCTTTGAGGTACAAACGAAAAGAAAAGGGGTACAAACGGGTACAAACGATTGTCTATCGAATCCCGTTGGCCGTTTTTCGATATCTCCAAAAATAACGGATTTAGCGTTTTCGCGTAAGTTAAAAGTTTAAATAATCCGTACTCGCGTACCCTTTGAGGTACAAACGAAATGAAAAGTGGTACAAACGGGTACAAACGATTGTCTATCGAATCCCGTTGGCCGTTTTTCGATATCTCCAAAAATAACGGATTTAGCGTTTTCGCGTAAGTTAAAAGTTTAAATAATTCGTACTCGCGTACCCTTTGAGGTACAAACGAAATGAAAAGTGGTACAAACGGGTACAAACGATTGTCTATCGAATCCCGTTGGCCGTTTTTCGATATCTCCAAAAATAACGGATTTAGCGTTTTCGCGTAAGTTAAAAGTTTAAATAATTCGTACTCGCGTACCCTTTGAGGTACAAACGAAATGAAAAGTGGTACAAACGGGTACAAACGATTGTCTATCGAATCTCGTTGGCCGTTTTTCGATATCTCCGAAAATAACGGATTTAGCGTTTTCGCGTACGTCAAAACTTTAAATAATTCGTACTCTCGTACCCTTTGAGGTACAAACGAAATGAAAAGTGGTACAAACGGGTACAAACGATTGTCTATCGAATCCCGTTGGCCGTTTTTCGATATCTCCAAGTATAACGGATTTAGCGTTTTCGCGTACGTCAAAAGTTTATATAATTAGTACTCGCGTACCCTTTGAGGTACAAACGAAAAGAAAAGTGGTACAAACGGGTACAAACGATTGTCTATCGAATCCCGTTGGCCGTTTTTCGATATCTCCAAAAATAACGGATTTAGCGTTTTCGCGTAAGTTAAAAGTTTAAATAATTCGTACTCGCGTACCCTTTGAGGTACAAACGAAATGAAAAGTGGTACAAACAGGTACAAACGATTGTCTATCCAATCCCGTTGGCCGTTTTTCGATATCTCCAAGAATAACGGATTTAGCGTTTTCGCGTACGTCAAAAGTTTAAATAATTCGTACTCGCGTACCCTTAGAGGTACAAACGAAATGAAAAGTGGTACAAACGGGTACAAACGATTGTCTATCGAATCCCGTTGGCCGTTTTTCGATATCTCCAAAAATAACGGATTTAGCGTTTTCGCGTACGTCAAAAGTTTAAATAATTAGTACTCGCGTACCCTTTGAGGTACAAACGAAAAGAAAAGGGGTATAAACGGGTACAAACGATTGTCTATCGAATCCCGTTGGCCGTTTTTCGATATCTCCAAAAATAACGGATTTAGCGTTTTCGCGTAAGTTAAAAGTTTAAATAATTCGTACTCGCGTACCCTTTGAGGTACAAACGAAATGAAAAGTGGTACAAACGGGTACAAACGATTGTCTATCGAATCCTGTTGGCCGTTTTTCGATATCTCCAAAAATAACGGATTTAGCGTTTTCGCGTAAGTTAAAAGTTTAAGTAATTCGTACTCGCGTACCCTTTGAGGTACAAACGAAATGAAAAGTGGTACAAACGGGTACAAACGATTGTCTTTTGAATCCCGTTGGCCGTTTTTCGATATCTCCAAAAATAACGGATTTAGCGTTTTCGCGTAAGTTAAAAGTTTAAATAATTCGTACTCGCGTACCCTTTGAGGTACAAACGAAATGAAAAGTGGTACAAACGGGTACAAACGATTGTCTATCGAATCCCGTTGGCCGTTTTTCGATATCTCCAAAAATAACGGATTTAGCGTTTTCGCGTAAGTTAAAAGATTAAATAATTCGTACTCGCGTACCCTTTGAGGTACACACGAAATGAAAAGTGGTACAAACGGGTACAAACGATTGTCTTTTGAATCCCGTTGGCCGTTTTTCGATATCTCCAAAAATAACGGATTTAGCGTTTTCGCGTAAGTTAAAAGTTTAAATAATTCGTACTCGCGTACCCTTTGAGGTACAAACGAAAAGAAAAGGGGTACAAACGGGTACAAACGATTGTCTATCGAATCCCGTTGGCCGTTTTTCGATATCTCCAAAAATAACGGATTTAGCGTTTTCGCGTAAGTTAAAAGTTTAAATAATTCGTACTCGCGTACCCTTTGAGGTACAAACGAAATGAAAAGTGGTACAAACGGGTACAAACGATTGTCTATCGAATCCTGTTGGCCGTTTTTCGATATCTCCAAAAATAACGGATTTAGCGTTTTCGCGTAAGTTAAAAGTTTAAGTAATTCGTACTCGCGTACCCTTTGAGGTACAAACGAAATGAAAAGTGGTACAAACGGGTACAAACGATTGTCTTTTGAATCCCGTTGGCCGTTTTTCGATATCTCCAAAAATAACGGATTTAGCGTTTTCGCGTAAGTTAAAAGTTTAAATAATTCGTACTCGCGTACCCTTTGAGGTACAAACGAAATGAAAAGTGGTACAAACGGGTACAAACGATTGTCTATCGAATCCCGTTGGCCGTTTTTCGATATCTCCAAAAATAACGGATTTAGCGTTTTCGCGTAAGTTAAAAGATTAAATAATTCGTACTCGCGTACCCTTTGAGGTACACACGAAATGAAAAGTGGTACAAACGGGTACAAACGATTGTCTTTTGAATCCCGTTGGCCGTTTTTCGATATCTCCAAAAATAACGGATTTAGCGTTTTCGCGTAAGTTAAAAGTTTAAATAATTCGTACTCGCGTACCCTTTGAGGTACAAACGAAATGAAAAGTGGTACAAACGGGTACAAACGATTGTCTATCGAATCCCGTTGGCCGTTTTTTGATATCTCCAAAAATAACGGATTTAGCGTTTTCGCGTAAGTTAAAAGTTTAAATAATTCGTACTCGCGTACCCTTTGAGGTACAAACGAAATGAAAAGTGGTACAAACGGGTACAAACGATTGTCTATCGAATCCCGTTGGCCGTTTTTCGATATCTCCAAAAATAACGGATTTAGCGTTTTCGCGTAAGTTAAAAGTTTAAATAATTCGTACTCGCGTACCCTTTGAGGTACAAACGAAATGAAAAGTGGTACAAACGGGTACAAACGATTGTCTATCGAATCCCGTTGGCCGTTTTTCGATATCTCCAAAAATAACGGATTTAGCGTTTTCGCGTAAGTTAAAAGTTTAAATAATTCGTACTCGCGTACCCTTTGAGGTACAAACGAAATGAAAAGTGGTACAAACGGGTACAAACGATTGTCTATCGAATCTCGTTGGCCGTTTTTCGATATCTCCGAAAATAACGGATTTAGCGTTTTCGCGTACGTCAAAAGTTTAAATAATTCGTACTCGCGTACCCTTTGAGGTACAAACGAAATGAAAAGTGGTACAAACGGGTACAAACGATTGTCTATCGAATCCCGTTGGCCGTATTTCGATATCTCCAAGTATAACGGATTTAGCGTTTTCGCGTACGTCAAAAGTTTATATAATTAGTACTCGCGTACCCTTTGAGGTACAAACGAAAAGAAAAGTGGTACAAACGGGTACAAACGATTGTCTATCGAATCCCGTTGGCCGTTTTTCGATATCTCCAAAAATAACGGATTTAGCGTTTTCGCGTAAGTTAAAAGTTTAAATAATTCGTACTCGCGTACCCTTTGAGGTACAAACGAAATGAAAAGTGGTACAAATGGGTACAAACGATTGTCTATCGAATCCTGTTCGCCGTTTTTCGATATCTCCAAAAATAACGGATTTAGCGTTTTCGCGTAAGTTAAAAGTTTAAATAATTCGTACTTGCGTACCCTTTGAGGTACAAACGAAATGAAAAGTGGTACAAACAGGTACAAACGATTGTCTATCGAATCCCGTTGGCCGTTTTTCGATATCTCCAAGAATAACGGATTTAGCGTTTTCGCGTACGTCAAAAGTTTAAATAATTCGTACTCGCGTACCCTTTGAGGTACAAACGAAATGAAAAGTGGTACAATCGGGTACAAACGATTGTCTATCGAATCCCGTTGGCCGTTTTTCGATATCTCCAAAAATAACGGATTTAGCGTTTTCGCGTAAGTTAAAAGTTTAAATAATTCGTACTCGCGTACCCTTTGAGGTACAAACGAAATGAAAAGTGGTACAAACGGGTACAAACGATTGTCTATCGAATCCCGTTGGCCGTTTTTCGATATCTCCAAAAATAACGGATTTAGCGTTTTCGCGTAAGTTAAAAGTTTAAATAATTCGTACTCGCGTACCCTTTGAGGTACAAACGAAATGAAAAGTGGTACAAACGGGTACAAACGATTGTCTATCGAATCCCGTTGGCCGTTTTTCGATATCTCCAAAAATAACGGATTTAGCGTTTTCGCGTAAGTTAAAAGTTTAAATAATTCGTACTCGCGTACCCTTTGAGGTACAAACGAAATGAAAAGTGGTACAAACGGGTACAAACGATTGTCTTTTGAATCCCGTTGGCCGTTTTTCGATATCTCCAAAAATAACGGATTTAGCGTTTTCGCGTAAGTTAAAAGTTTAAATAATTCGTACTCGCGTACCCTTTGAGGTACAAACGAAATGAAAAGTGGTACAAACGGGTACAAACGATTGTCTATCGAATCCCGTTGGCCGTTTTTCGATATCTCCCAAAATAACGGATTTAGCGTTTTCGCGTAAGTTAAAAGTTTAAATAATTCGTACTCGCGTACCCTTTGAGGTACAAACGAAATGAAAAGTGGTACAAACGGGTACAAACGATTGTCTATCGAATCCCGTTGGCCGTTTTTCGATATCTCCAAAAATAACGGATTTAGCTTTTTCGCGTAAGTTAAAAGTTTAAATAGTTCGTACTCGCGTACCCTTTGAGGTACAAACGAAATGAAAAGTGGTACAAACGGGTACAAACGATTGTCTATCGAATCCCGTTGGCCGTTTTTCGATATCTCCAAAAATAACGGATTTAGCGTTTTCGCGTAAGTTAAAAGTTTAAATAATTCGTACTCGCGTACCCTTTGAGGTACAAACGAAATGAAAAGTGGTACAAACGGGTACAAACGATTGTCTATCGAATGGCGTAAAGAAAATTTAAATATTTTAATGTCGGGCGCTGACCATTTTTTTAAGTGTTTATATTTTTTTATTGGCGGAGGTACAAACAAAAGCATATGTGGTACAAACAGGTACAAACGAAGAACAATCCGTACATATGTTTGATTTTTGGATTACTTAATGTTCGGCGCCAAGTTCACACCGGTTATTTATTAGACATCTAATGTATTATAGCTAGCACACATTTGTATATTATTCATAAATGTGGTATGTTGTTATAACGTTAAATTATTTTTGTTTAGATGGAAGATCTACGGGAAGTCCCAAAATTCTTCATGATTGTTTCAGTGACATACATGCAATTTTTCATTTATTGTTGGCTCGGTGAGGAAATATCGGAGCATGTAACTATTATTATTATATATTTTTTTCTTTATCATACAAATATAATATATCTTAGAACTTATAACATATAAGAAATGATTAAAATTTAAATAGGTAAGTCAGTAAAATAACTATTTGACAAGTGAAATATAACAAATATTTATGAATTATTTTGAGTAAGATATATGTGATTATGGTATTTTTTACTGTTATAAAAAACCCTTCTCCCAACTGATGAGAAGGAGTGTTATTTTACCCTTTTACAATTACGAGTAAAATTACAAGGAAAATCATTTTCAACAAGTACAATGGAAGACTGGTCAAGAAGCTACAGGATTAATGAGCTTCAGTGACCTAGAGGAAGAAATAATTACTTCAAAATAAAAACAAGTCTATGAAGCTTTATTAACTCGAGATAGCGTTTCTCATTAAACAATATCCTAACATATTTTATGTATTAATAAATTAAGTAGGATTTGGTATCAATAATAGACAAGTTGGCATCTGAAATGTTCTTTGTAAGGAATATTAATTGCGGCCGTTACTGGGATATTAATTTTTCGTTATGGAGGTTAATCCCGACTCCTAATGGACTGATTTTTCATTTATCCGATAAAAATCTCTCATTAGTTTTTTCGGTGCAAGAAAAAAAAATTGCATGCTCACTAGGGGTGCTATAAGTTGGTCTGGACTGGTGATTAGCAGGTAAACTCTGTTTTATAATGAACCGATTTTTCTGGTTTATGACCTAGCCCCGCCGTTTCTAATTTAATTTTCGTTCGTAATTTAAAGTTCGTTTTGGAGGCAATAGAATCAAAACTGTGCTCACTATCTCATCAATACCCTCACTAATATATATATATATATATATATATATATATATATATATATATATATATATATATATATATACATTTTGACGGTGTCATGTTTAGTGCCTAGGAAATAGGATCGATGAAGATTTTATGAAATGTTTCAAACATTGTGTCAAGCGTGCAGCACACATTCAATAGGCACATTTCCTTGGTTCGTAAAAAAAGAAAATATATAAAAATAATTGATGGTTTATAATAATTAACTATAATTATTCTGTGCTTGTTCTCTAATTCATTAGATGAAATCTTCTGAATGAAGGCTGACGATTCTTCCGCTAACTTATTATTTCTAAATTTATTAATTATTGGTTGTGTTTTACAGGGTTGTGGTGAAATAAAAAATTGCATAATAATGCCACACGACAAAGCCATGTAGAGATCTTGAATAATGAAAAATCATTCCAGGATGATAGGTTTTGAATAGAAAAGTAATTATGAAAAACACCTTGAAGATTGTTATTTTGTATGAAGTCATTACTGTTTATTGAAACTTACGAAAAGCCTAGTGAACTTATGATAATTCTTATGAAGAACTCAATGAAAGTATTATTCTTTTCTAATTTTGAATAAAGACCTACGGATGGCCTAACTAAGTCCTTCTTTTTCAAAGCAGGAATGATTCATTCTGAGTACTGCTTTGTTCCCACGCGTTCCTATTGTCTATATTTAGCTTTCAGCTCTGCTTTGTTCACGAAACTGTCCTTCAACAAGTATGGATTATTTCATCATTCCTGTATGGTTACAAAGGAAAAAATATTTAATTATATTCATATGCCTAGAGTTAATTTCTGAATAAAAAATAAATAAAAAAAAGTCCGTCTCGCAGGAGCTGCACACTTAAGCACATTCCCCAATATATTGGTTATTTGAGGCATCCTGAAGTTGCTATTAAGATAACCTTTATAAATACAACAGAAACAGCTAATTTAATTATAATTGTTTTATTCAATTTTGTTTTGGAGCAAACCCTAACTGCTTACGGACGGATTTGGTTTTATTTTTTACGTAGTTTTTCTGTCTTTATACTTATAATTTAGATATTCCAGGACATTTTGTTACTTCAAAGAGAAAAGGAAATGTTGAGCGAAAATTCAACAATATTAAAATAAATTTCTTATATAAATAATTATTCAATTTGGTATTGCTGCGTCTGAAACATCTGTTTTATTGATGTAATTGTTTTTATAAACAATAAGTTGTTTGTTTGTTTTCGTGCATCTGCTACTGAGGCCAATAGCACGCCTTGGATATATTAACAATAAGTATTTTAAATTATGTCTTTGAAATTTTATTTAGTAGATAAAATTAAAATTTTCAGAGTGCAAATCTTCACAGAGCCATTTATCAAAGCAGATGGTACTATTGTAAACTTGAAACGAAAAAGATAGTCAACAAACTCCAGACGTTTACAAAATGGCCCTTCAAGCTGAAGGGGGGTAAAATGTTTGCTATTAACCTGGAAACATTTCTTGTTGTATGTATTTTTTTTTTTTTTTTACGATTTAATATAATAAGAATGCCATGAATTTATTAGGTGGTGAAACATTTTGTTAAAAAAATATGAATTTGCTTGCAGTCGGGGTCCTAATTATTTTTATCTTTTTTTTTTATTTTTGTGCATCGCTAGGAAAGCAAATTTCCCTTCGTTAAGTTATAAATATAGTTTACTCATCAAAGTAAATTTAATAAAATTCAAAGAACAAAGGAAGGCTAATAAAATGCAAGTCATAAAATATATTATTCTATTAGTAAAAACGTTGTAATGCACGACAGCAATTTAAAATAAAATACAAAAAAAAAAAAAATCCTAATGAATTTAGACAATTTATGATTATATGTTATCTGTATAAGAACGTTAAATTTTGGTAACCAAGCGTTAACTTTTTTTTTCAATATGTCATGAATTTAATTATGGATCAGGATTTAGGGGCGATTAACATTTTATCATGTTCTTACGCCAGGAATTTAATTATGTTTCAGAAAGTTTAATGTAGCAAGTTGTTCCAACAGAGTGTGAAGTTATGGCCTACTTAAAGTGACTAAATAGTCATGTGGGATCATATGGATTACAATATACTTATCCCACCCCAAGTCAGGACGTTTTCTGCAGCCGAGACGTTTTTTATAGTTACATATCTGTTTGTTAGGGTTTTTATTACAATGAGGTTTCTTTTTTTTTTTAGTTACAATAAATAATAATATATTTAATCATTAAATTACCCTTTGCTCAAATTTATAGACTTATCGAATAAGGCGGAAGGTCAATAAAACTACGCTACACACTTTCACTCTTTTTATTAGACTTCCCTACATGTTTCGCACCATTCTGGCGCTACTTTAGGGGAATATATTTAAAACATAACTTTAGCCTCAACTTGAGGAGGAGAACCTTCCACAAGTAGGGCCTCGTCAAGACTGGTGATTGACTGAACGAATCCAATATGGTGTCAAATAGTCAGCTGATCGATAATCGATCTGTCATATCTTTAAAGTTGATTTTAATTTTGAGATTAAATATAGTCCTATAACACTTTTTTACTATATTTCATCTGGAAATTAAAATCAGTTTTGAAGATATAACAGATCGATTATCGATCAGCTGTCTATTTGACACCATATTGGATTCGGTCAGTCAATGACCAGTCTAGACGAGGCCCTGCTAGTGGAAGGTTCTCCTCCTCAAGTTGAGGCTAAAGTTATGTTTTAAGAATATTCCCCTGAAGGGGCATCAGAATGATGCGAAACATGTATAAATAATATATTTATTTTAACAAACCTCGTAAATATCTGATGAATGAATTTCAAACCCAATGAACCTAGACAGTTTAGACAATAAAAATAAATATTGAGTGCTGAGGGGCTATACGATGTTTTCTCATGACTAATGATAAAAACATACACGGATATAGGAGTAGAATAATTATTTATTTGGGCTTCTCAGCTTTGGCGGTTCAAAGGAAAATAATTTAGTGATTTTAAATAAATAACGTTGTAAGTAAAACTAAAATAGTACAGGTGAGGAAAAATAAAGTAATTTACACAGAGTTTCCAGAAATATGACCTAAACACAAATCTTTGAGGAAGAGCATGAAGGATAAGACGAATAAATCTCCAGCAATTTAAGATGCGGCTAAGATTACGAAAAGATGAATGGGATGGGCAGGAAGAGTTGAAAGAAGTCGGCGCATCAAAGGATCTCTAATAATTAGACGTTCTTTGATCTAACGGAGTGTATCTTGAAATCTAGAGCATAACTATGCAGGCGATTAGAAGCGTTTATTGCTGGTATTACAGTCATTTAATATGTAACAAATGCTATAAAATGGGGGTCACATTAATACAGTGTGGTAAAAACCTATGCTGCTAGGATATTTTCATTTTTTATTTATTTATATATACGAATATATGTTTTTGTCTATTCGCACTCTTAAATGAAAATTAAGTAAGCTTTTATAAAAAAGAACCCAAAATTTTTTATGTTTGTCAATATTTTTTTTTCTAACAGTTTCTCAACTTAGATGTAGGATGAAAATTTATTTGGGCGAGTTACTGCGAGGTTTTTACACCCTAGAATTTATGTATGTCTGTCATACATTTGTCGACAACAAGGAGAGCCTGTATTATTGGTTTATTCTTTTTTATTACTTTTTATATTTTCTCTTTATATTATTTGTTATTTATTTATGATAGTTTATATGTACCGCAGATTTTTAGGCGTTTGATCACGTTGTCATTAATATTCTGACAATTTTTAAGAGCCTCTGATGCATTCCGAGGTACATTTAGCTGTCTGAATCTTGTTTCATGTTCCGGGCATTCCTCTATTATATGGCTTATCGTTAAAACATGAGATCATGAATCACATAGAAAACTTAGATATCATTCATGCTTCACTCATCTATCTTTATCCGATGCGTTTCCTGTTAATTGCTGCACAAGTCAGTTCATTCCAATAGTTCGTTCATTATAAAATAATAAACATGTGTCTGTCGCAACTAGCCCCGGAAATCTATAGCAAAGAAAGTGCAGTTCGTTCCTTAGTAACTTAAAATATATTTACAGGTCTCTCCAGTTGTCCGAAAGCAAGAATTGTTTACGATGTCATCTGCGCCAGTGCCTGGGAAAATCACGAGGCTGGATACCTTCGAAATTGCTATTGGATGTATTTTTTTTTCGTTTACTTTTGGGCGGAGGATTACGCTACAACGAAACGTTGTTTAAACACAATGATTAATGACATTCCAAACACTAACCGACGGGAAAATCTTTTTTCGTGATATAGCTTGCGGATTTTTATTGGTGGGCCAGGGCGCATAGGGGAGACAGAAGAGTCAGGTTTTTTTTTTTTTTTTTTTTTTTTTTTTTTTTTTTTTTTTTTTTTTTTTTTTAAACGAAGTACAATGCAGGACACGTGATCCACAACAATGTGTATTTGGGGAGTATGTCGGAGTACAAATCTATGTTATTAATATGCTGTGCCAGACATCACTGCTGACACATTTCTATCATGTATCAAGCAAAGCATTTTACCGGGTGCAACAATTGCATCAGATTTATGGGCAGCTTATAACTGGATACCGATTCTACAGGAAACACAGATTTGCATATAGTGTCAGTGAGTAATTTTTCAAATCATTGGCCTTTAAGACATTCGCGAACAAAAATTTATCTTAAAATGCAGCTGGCAGATCCAGTACAAATTAATTAATTAATAGTTTCCATTGCTAGTGGATGCTAAACTAATTGCAGAAGTCGAATATTTTTGGTTTCAAGAATCTCAAAGATTAATTTACGAAAATTATTTAATTCACATATATCTTATCAGCAAAGTGATTAATTACATGATTATTATCTGCACTTATTTTTCGGCATAAGTTACCAGCGCTGTGGTTTTTAAAACCAAAAGTTCGTTTTCAGCTCACCAACAAGCACCAACTTAAAGAGGCGGTTGTAATGCCGGAGAAAATTGTATCTTATAAAGCCATACCTATGGTCACATCTGCCGTGAAATAGGAGGAGATGAAATCTACCAATGTAGACATTTGAAAGAGGATATTGCGTTCAATACTTACAAATATTTCGCTTAAGCGCATAAAAATAATTATGTTTCAGATTATAAAAGAATCTTTTTCTGCATTCATGGTAATGAGGGCAATCTCAAAATAATTCAAGACAGCTGATAGAGAAATGCGAAAATATTTCCGACTATGTTAAGAGAATTGTACATCCCTTCTTTTTTGCCTTCTTCTGTTGTTTACATAGATAGAGCTGATATTATTTTCGTAATAAAGGATGCTTACAACAATTATCTGGAACTCAAATACTTTCTTTTTATTTATCCTAATCCCAAAGGATCGGTCATACATATGTTAATGGACTATAATACGTCATGTTTCACAATATACTCAAACATTGCTAGTGAGTGTATATATTTCAAATGGTTTGCCGAAAGAGCGAGAATTAATGATGTGTTTTCTCACAATTCATAGACAGGAAACCCCTTCTTCATTTCATCATGGAAATATTGATGAGAAAATTGACACTTCGTCGAAACATTTAACTTTACATGTTTAGCACATATTCTAAGGAATACTATAGGTTTGTAGAAGAAGAAGTATTATAAAAAAAAAAATTATCCACAACCTTGAACAGTTTTGTACTTTTCATTAATGTTTCTTAAATATCTCAAAAATGGTTGCCAAATCCTGGTAAATGGAAGGTGTATATTGAGAGCATAATCCATGTTTTGCTTCGCTTTCTTACTCTTCTACAAATAATGTCTCTTGATGTAGAGACAATAACTTTTCTGCAAAATAATTACATTTGTGAAGTTTCTCAGGAGAAAACAGCTTTTGGAGCGGAGCTAAGCCAAGCCTCCTAAGGGAGGCTGCGAGAGCTGGAGACCGCTGAGGCAGCAAAATCTTGGAAGACAGGCAGTTTTGTGCGCGGCCTCTCCCACGCGAGTGACTTCGGATCTTGGCCTTCTGTGATTACAAGCTTGATATATGAGTCTAAGGCACTTGAGGTTCACTTATAGTTAGCTAGTATATAGTAGAGCCAAGCTATTAAAAATTACACGGTAGGTTCTGTGGGCAGTAATTTTTATGGATTTCTTCTTCATTATTTGTAATTACACAAAATTTAGTGTGCTTGATTTGAATTATTTACATTGCCGCATTTCAATCCTCCCCTTCTTAGGTCAGAATTACAATATGAAAACACGTTATTAAGATTGAACTAAACTGAATGATTCTGCTTGGAATATGGACGTAATGTATTTTTCTTTACTTTTATTTGGTGCAATCAAATAGAAATTAAAAAGTCTAGAATCTACTTCAATAATTGTTCGGTAATGTCATTATGTTATGTTGTCGATATGCGTTTATCTTTTCAGAAGACATCCATGAATTTTTATAGCGTTCTACAGCTTGGATGACTTCACTGTCAGGACAGCGCTTCAAATGTAATGTTCCATAAGTCAAGTAATTTATGAGCTTGAAGGATGGGTCAACTTTTCAATTTCTATTATTATGTTATACAGTCCACTAATGAACAGTTATCAAGGAGATATTCATCATTATGCTAATAATAAGAATTTCAAGAGAAATATTTAAAGTATAAACGAGTACTTGTTGTAAATGAGGAGCCCCTGTAGATAATCAATAGAGCATTGTAATGGTTAGGATATGACGAAAAGGTTGGATATACCCAGCATGGAAAGTACAAAGGCTTCTCTTGCTGAGTGATATTAAAATGGCAGGCCCACTAATGAGTGTAATACCTCGAAGCCGTAGCCTTTTACCCAACTCACTTTGTTCTCTTGCACAAATGCCATTTAATTGGTGTTCTATCTTCAAACAAACTATGAATTTCCCTGTGGTCAAAAGTTAAAGTTTAGCCTAACATTTTTTTAAACATATTTAACTAGGCCTAACACATTTTTTTCTCCTAAAATATATTTTTAATATATTAGATTAATATATTTTGAAATACACCTGATGAGTACTCAGGTCCTAAAAGTCCAATTTACAAATTTTTATAAAATAATTAAAACAAATATCCTTCTCATAAAAGCGCGGATTTAAACCAGAATAATGTACACAAGACGTCAATACACACAAGAAAAAATCCGACTCGCAGGAAATTCCGTTCAATTTCCTAGTGTCATTTGGAAAGCTTAGAGCAGAATCACTTAATATTTAGGTTATGGACCGTGAAAAATGTGAACACCTACTGGAATGAAAACCCAACGAAAAGCGAGATTTTAGGCCACACAATGAAGAGGAAAATCACCTGGTAAACAACTGCTAAGAGGAAATTGGTAACTCCCCTTCCTGCAACCCGCTTAATTTTAGAATGGCTTGGAGCAACATTCTATAACAGTAAGTTTCTCATTAACATGCTCTGTTTTAATGGAATTTTAATAACTGAGGAAAACACAAGCAAAAAGCCATTCGAAGGGACAAAAAAAAAAATGTCTTGACATTTAAGTAACGATTTTTTCGAAATCGCTGTATCAAAAATGGTTTTTGGAGGAAATATTTGCCAAGATCTACTTACCAAGATTTCTATTGAAAAACATGCAAAGTTTTATTAGAAGCAAATTTTGTAAAGTGAAGTAGTCGGAAAGGTATGTGGTTTGGCCACTAGCTAGTAAGAGAAGTACCAGGAGAACCAATGTTGGGACATTTGTTGTAAATCCTCTGACAATTTGTAACTTAATAGAAAAATAAGCCAGAATCACAGGATCAGCGTCATCGCAGCGAGTTTCCATAGAATGATTATATATTGTTTAGTCTCGAAAGATTAGAATACGTCAAAGACAACAGATTCGAAATTTTAAGCACGGATTTCTCCGGCTCAAGTGAAAATTATTAGGCTATCAAATATTTATGATAATATGCTAAAAGTCGGCGCTAATGACCTAGGTGTAAAAAAATAAATAAATAAATAAACAACTAAAATAAAAATAATAAAAAAATGCTAAAAGTCCGCAACTGCCTGTGTCTGTTAAACAAATATTTGATTGTTGAATGTATCCAAAGTTAAGTTTCAATGAATTCGGAATATGTAGTTGGACTCCTTAAGCAAAAAGCATAGTTTCTCCGGATTCAACACCGTCTCCTTGGGAATCAAAAAGTATATCTTGTCCGGGTACTGAACAATATTTACAGACCACTGAATATAAGCTAAGGATATTGGATAGAGTGCACGCCTTAACCTGAAAAAAGAATAGTATTTGATTTTTTTTTTTACGAAGGTAAAATTGCAGATGGCTACCTCTCCTTCAACCGGAGGAGCATCAACGGTTGTCAAATAATATATCAGTCAAGAAATCCATTTAAATATCTACGTTGTAATTACAAGAGCACATCTGCAAAATTTTGTTGCCTGGGAACCGAAAATCGGAATTTTAGGTGTCTTTCGAGGACTACAAGCATTGTTTCTCGCACTTACACCATCCAAGCCCATATCGCCTGTCTTTAAAAGAAATAAACATTGGCTTGGGCCAGAGCAAGAGTTATCTTGACCTCCTGTAACCAATTACCTCGAACACCTGTGGCAGCAGATTCTGTTTCAAACATGATCTGTTATTGTTGTATGGGAGTGGGTGTGAGTTGGAGTACCCACAAACCTGATATGGCCGACTCCCATGCCCTGGGTTCATGTAAGAACTAACACATCAGTTTAAAGCAGCATTGATGACGATGATGAAAATATATATTTGGACGAAAATTAATGTTCAAGATAAATTCTTAAGCACTTATTATTTTAATTTAAACAATTTCATTGTCAAGAATACGAATAATTTTCCATATTCTATGTTCTTTGTCGTCGTAAGTATTGATCCTAACAATAAAGTGTTTTCGACATTTCTATAGAAACGTTTTTGTGTTTTTTTTTATTCCATAAGTATATGTGTAGTTCCGTGTGTAATAAAAAGGAAATACATAATTATTTTCTTACAACTATTAATGATAAAAAAAAAAACACAGCTGTAGGAATCGAATATAGTGATTTTAAGTACTTTTTTTCTTTTGTTTTTTTACGGCGCAAAATCTGGGCCATTAGCACCGATATCCATGGAGCAGCTGGAATTTTTTTAAACGGTCCCTGAAATGATAAAAATCCGTGCATACTCGAACCCCCATCTCTTGCATGATAATCCAATGCGTTAGCCACTAGACCACAGGACCCCATGCTATTTACCCAAAAGTATTAACTATATTTATTCCAGGCATTTTTTTTACGCTGGTCATAAAGACTTTAGGAAACGCGCTAAGATGACGCATTTCCTGAGAATCGCACTTTCCCGAATCCGCAAATTCCGATCATAGTGCTCAATCGTAAGGCCCAAATTTTCAAAGAAATGTTGGTTTTCTTTTTTTTTTATTTCACGAGGGGTTCATATTCAGAGCTGAGAATTAGAGGATTATTTGGATCCCCCTAATCTCTCTTGAAAAAACTCTCAAGGCCGACAACACTCGGCTACGCCTACGGCCTTTATAACCCTTCCGAATGGTCACTTATCACGAACCACGATTTCCTAATCCTATTTCGAGGTATTTAGCAGCATACCGAAACTGCGCATTATATAATAATTTATTTATAATATTTCTTATTCTATCAACTTAACCTTTTTTAAAAATCGTAGAATGCTTTAATAAAGAACACGTGAGCAAAGTCCCGAATGTTTTTTTTTAAACCCTAATTAAAATCAAGTTTTCTCAAAAAAGGTAAACGATATCGGCTTGAAGATGGTATCATTCAACTTCCCTAGAGTAAATATCTCAAAAATATATCTAGAAGTAAAGTAACGCGAAACTGAAAGCCCTTGGATATCCTAGAAATATATATTTTACCCCCAAAGTTCATCGAAATCAACTGTTATTACACGCATACATATAAAAGTATTTTTTTGTAATTCATAAATCCAACAATTAAGAAATCTATATAGTAGGTATATAAAAATCACATGTCTGTCTGTTTTTCTGTTTATTTATTTGTTTGTTCCTTATACAAATCTACACCGTTTGACCGATATTGACCAAACTTGGCACACAGGTAAGTCTTGATACGAGAAAACTCCTAGGCTAGGTCAAAATAGTCAAATTTCAAAATTTGGTCAAAAGGTCAAAAGTTTTCTTCAAAAAAAATTGGCTACTCTGAACCATTCAGATTGTGACGGCCATTTTGAATCGACTACTACTGGCCTCTGTCGGCTGTTAGATGAAGTGCTGTTGTGCTGGCCTCTGCCGGTATCATTATGAACTAAAACAAATTCACATCGTTTGACCGATTTTCGTAACTGGGTATAGACAAATAGGCATCAAGTAGGTCTTGATACGGGGAGAGTCATAGACAGAAAGTAGGTGTAGCATGGCACACTGGGTAACAGCTAGTTTAAATTATTTCCAATGGTAGGAAATCAGTAGGTGAACTTAAAGAAAATCAGTTTATATATTTAGATCCAGAAGCATTTCGAGAAGAGTTTTGTATTACTTTCTCAAGTGGATTGAGGAATATTGCCATGAATATTCCTAGCCTGCCATGTGGATGTTCCTGTGAGTGACTAGCTAATATTTGTCTCAATAACCGGAGAGCCAATAAGGTTCTCTCTACAGGGAGCTACAGATAGTCCCTTAGAATTGATTTGCCTTTCAGTGTAGTAAAGCATATTCACCGACATATCAATAACTGGTTAGAATCAGAAGTGGAGTGTGTCTTCAATAATTTCTCCAGCATGTTAAATTTTTGCTTACAGAGTGAAGATAAAAAGCAACAGAAAGTAAGTGAACGTACCTACGATTTTTTTTTTTTTTTTTTTTTTTTTTTTTTTTTTTTTTTTTTTTTTTTTTTTTTACAAGGCGTTTCAACATCTGGTTTATTAGCGTATATCATGTTTAACATTATGTATCTGAGCAAATCACACGACTAACTTCGTACTGGATGCGTGTTGGAGCAATTTATTGCAATGAAGATTCCAACAGCCAAAAATATGTTGTGGCTATTTCCGAATTAAACTTGCAAAATTTTTGTCATCCGCTAGGTGACATTGAACTCTATGGACATTATAATATAAATACTTTCATTTTCGTACCTTCAAAACCATTCATTCAGTAAGTAGCCCATCATTGAAAATGATTTTTTCGTCAAATAATTTATAAAATAATGTGATTTACTCTAGATAATATATATATATATATATATATATATATATATATATGTGTGTGTGTGTGTGTGTTCAAACTGCATCAGTGATGATTTCCAAAGAATACCGGCGTAGATTCATCTATAATTACAGGTTGCCATGATTTTAAAACATCTGTAGTTCAGTTAGGCATTGCTTTAAGCAAGGCGATTCTGGAAAAATAGACATGCCTTGCTCTATCCTCAAGGTCACTCATGGCATGATAAATTCAACACGTCATGATCGTACATAGGATGCTCCTTGGGTAGTTTTGAGTATAGATAGGAACTTTTGATCCTATTTTTAATCATATTATACGTAGGTCCTGTGATTGTACATAGGACCTATGACCATTAGGGTGGCCCGTATTTTTCAACTTTCTAAAAGTTTACCTCCAACCCCCCCCCCTATCTTGTTCCAATCAACAAAATAACGATCTGTGCAAAATTTTAGCTAAATCGAACAACTCTGAGGCGACCCGCAATGACCTTGAAATATTGACATTTTCGTCCGAAAGAAATTTTTTCAGATCATTGTTTTTTAAAGTTATTTTATTTTTTAATCACTTTCGAGCATGTAAGCACTAGTAATAGAAATTAAATTAGTAATTTTCTTGTTAATGTTGGATAAAAAGATAAACAATGAAGTCTGATCCTGCTTCCTGAAAACGCATTCGTTTGCACGGGAAGAACGGAGTATCGTTTCGAGTAACAGGGGCTGTAAGTCATGCTAGGTGGATGGCAAAGGCGATTTATACATTCAAGATATACCTGTTCCAAAATCAATTTCAGTTATCTCATAGCGAGAAAAATTCTTTAAGAAGAACATGTATTTTTTTGCGCGAATGTACGTTCGACCCTGATTTCTATCATCAGACCCAATTGAAGCACCATATCATGACTTTCTATTCATGCATCAACTGATAGATTATCAGGATATTGATACAGAAATTCAACCACTATTGGGTCATCAATTAATTGATGATCCAGTAGTGGTTGAATGGCCTTTAAACGCAAAGGAAAAAAAAAAGATACAGAAATTAGTAAGGTAAGCTGCTGAAATTTCCAATCATCTCTGGTACTTAGTTGCCTAACCGATACTTCATCCTTATTTGATGACAACGTTCCAACAGCGGTTAAGGCAAATATAGCTCAAGTTATGATGAAAGTAGGCAATGCTGAAGAAGAAAGAAATCAACTGTAGAGGTACGTTCTCCACCAAAATGATTTGACTTCCTTCAGAAAAATCAATTTTTTCATATTGTTTTGCAGATCCTTGCCGGGGATCGGGAAAAATATCCGACTGCTACTAAATCCTCCCTTAGGAAAACATAATATTCAATATTTGTATTTTTTTATTGTTCACATTATGCCTTGATTCTATAGAAATTTTTGTTTTAAATAAAATAGCGGTTGTCTTATACAAATTGTGTGTATTATTAAAAGCCTAATATTTTTTCATGTTATCCCTGCAATTTTAAGAATTAAATTTTGAGATATATGATTCACAATGATTTTAAACAATTTATGGGGTCGTCTTGATGTACCTACGTGAATTTCTTTTAGAAAATGATTGAGATAGAACAGTATATCCCTTTTTAACGGAATTATTCCCTGCATATACTATGTTTCAATTTCAAACCGTTTGCGGGTCGCCTAGCAGTTGTTCGTTTGCCCTGAAATTTTGCACAGCTAGTTTTTTTGTTAATTGGAACAGAATTGGAGAGTGGGAGCAGCAAAATTTTGACTTTCAATATAAATCCCTATAATTAAGGGCCACCCTAGTATGCATTAGTCAAATTCTAATATTTTTTAATTTTTCCATGTTAACCCAAAAATGTTTAAAGTCGACTTTTGAGATATTTGTTTCAGAATGATTTTAAACAATTTCTGGGGTCGCCTTGATGTAACTACGTAGATATTTTTGAGAAAATGATTGAGATAGAACAGTACATCCCTTTTTAACAGAATTAATCGCTGCGTATACTATGTTCAATTTCAACCCGTTTGCGGGTCGCCTAGCAGTTGTCCGATTGCCATGAAATTTTGCACAGCTAGTTTTTTTGTTGATTGGTACAGAATTGGGGGGGGGAGCAGCAACATTTTGACTTTCAAAAAAATTCCCTATAGCTAAGGGCCACCCTAATGACCATCCACTATGATTACACATAGGATGCTCCAATTTAAATGTTGTTTGTTTTGTTATGTTATTTTTATATTTAGCTGTTTGTTTTTCAATAAGTTGATTAATTGTATAATTAGATAGATATTTTAAATTGTATAATCATATTTATAATCAATTATGTAACTGCATAAATATGGATAACTTAAATTTTATAATTGGAATTATATGTAATTATAGTATTTAGATGAATCGCCTTTGTTACGGGTGCTCGTATATAAATATAAAAATAAAATTTAAAAAAATTGCCTCAAGAAAAATATTAGGCTTCTGTTAATAATTTGTACAGTTCACATACAATTCTAGAAAAAGTTTATAGCAAATCAATTTTCATTATGGTTTTCACAATTTCGAAGAAAGTAGACTACATAGCTCGCTTTCTCTATTTAAAGCAAGGAAGCACAGTGTTTTAGTGCTGCATAAAGGATTCTACCACTAATGAAGGAACCAGCTGAGTACCTGCTAATGGCCACCACATTACATGGTTTCTAATCCATTCTCTAATCCTTTCTGGAAATAATTCGGCTGCGGATCCCTCCCAAACCAACCACTTATCTTTGACCAATATCTATTCAGGGTGTATCGCAAGTAAGTGAGAATACTCAAGGAAGTAAACAAACAAATTGCAAAATGACTGGACAAACTTGTCTACCAATAACAAACTGCGACAAATAAAACGGAACATAGCAGAATGGACTTCCAGTCACAGATAAAATAGAAGATAAGAAGTAGTACTAACTAGACTCAGAATCGGACGAGTACTTAATCACTAAAAAATAAAAGCCTTCATGCAAAATATGTAATAGTGAACTAACCGTTGCACATACTAACAGAATGCCGACAACGTGAAATCTAGACTTACCATATGACATGTCCGAATTACTTACTGACAGCAGTCTACATATAGCAACAATCCTTAAACATCTCAAAAGTATTAATATACATGGAACAATTTAAAACGTTCAAAAACACCCTTTTTCTATATAACCTTTAGAACGGCAAATGTCTAGAGCAAAAACAGATAGAAAAGTGCAGTTGGCAGGATTTAACTATATTTTTTTGTCTAGTTTCTCCCCTTTAAGTATTGTCATCTACTTGAGATACAATAATAAGCCTTTATAGGCTTACGGAATTCCGGATGACCGTCTGAGTTAAAAGCTCACATTAACCAAACTTCTTTCATAGCATTATAATATAAAAGTGTCAAATTACTTATTAAACTCGTAGACTTCCAGGCTGCGAGTCATTACAAACGTTATAGTCTTCGGGAATTGACCGTGTCACCATCCACTTCACCGACGTTCCGCTAATAATGTTGCTGGCTTCCTCAGCATTAAGCTGAGAATCTCACTCTCAATGCTCGAAGAGCAAAAAATTGCCTTGTTTTATTTTGTACTTAAATAGCTTAATTTAAGCACAAGTTTTAAGTAAAATAGGTAACCACTTTGTTGAGAAGTGTGATTAGTGACAGGCGTTTTGATATTTATTGCATCGGTTGATTGTCTTGCTCACTAATGTCATTAGTTTGCTAATTAGGTCGCTCCATCTCTAATGATATTGGTTTCTGTTGAGTTAAGAGGTTATTTTAAAATCGATGACTACAAAAATAAAAAAGTAGAAGTATATTCTTAAAAATTGTAGTATTACGTTATTATTAAATAAAAACAAAGTCGTTTTATTAAATCGAAAAAAAATAAAATTAGTTCTCATTGTATTACAACTTACTATAGGAGGCAGGACAGAAGGACTTCATTATTACCTGAAAAGTAAAATGAAAAATTAAAAATAATATCAAGTATATAATTTTACAATATCAATAAACAATTAATGCTCATACTAATCTAATTTCTCAACGTATGTAATGAAACCAGATTCATATTGTTTTGTATATCATTTACAATAATACTGCGATTACCTCGTAAAAACTAGTTGAAATGTAATTAGTTTTACTATGAAAAAAATTGATCAAAACATACTACCAATTCTGTTATTTCCGGTATCCCAAAAGTTATTTTGAATAAGTTTTGCTGCGTGCGCAAAGGAAACCGGCGGGAAAATTCGCAGGGACTAGTTTGATCGCCATCCCCGTTTTTGGAAACTCTTAGTATCTAAGGAGCGTTTTTTGGGAGCCCGGCGTGCGTGTTTTTTGAGCAAATTTCCTGAACTCATTAAAACATGGTTCCAAAAGTTTGTGGCAAGTGGATCGACATGGTACAAACCCTGGAGGGGCGACCGAAGCCATCCAAAAATGAGCAAACTATAGAGAATTTAAAACTCGGATGCGCACAAAAGGTTTTATTTTCTAGTGACTTCGTTCAAAGGTTTGATTTGGGTTCCATAATTCCAAAAATTGGTACAGGGAAATGGGAAAATAAGGCAGGCCCTAATGTGCCATAGGGTCAAGAATCAGATAGCTCTAATGTATATGATTTCTACATATGCTTTTATATATATATGTATACAGTGGAACATGGATAATTCGAACTTCGGTTATTCGAAATCGTGGTTAATTCGAATATTTCTCTCGGTCCCTAGAATTTAGGGCATAAACAATGTAAAAAAAATCGTTGTTAATTCGAATAAAATTTTGGATAATTCGAATTTTTTACGAGTCTTTACCTTCAATGGGAAGCGTTCGATCATAAATGTTGTGTAAATATTCTTCCCTTGGGTAAGAAGGATAGTATGATACAGAAGTAGGGGTCTCATAGTCCAGTTCTTGGACTCTAGGAGTTCTCCAAAGTGGTGGGTCGCGCTTCCTCCCTTCCAGGGGTTGTAGTTACATACACCATCCTGTCGTTTTATCCTAGAATTCCCTCCTATCTTCATTTCTTATTCCGTCATAACTCAATCAGCGCCTAGATCTCTTTTATTGTTTGTGCCTTGAATTTCTGGTGAACAGTGTAGTTCAGTGAGTTGTTTATTTAAGATAAGAAGCCTAGAAGTTATAAAACTTTATTGTTGTCAGAGAAAATAGCTGCAATTAAAAAAGTTGAAAAAGGAAGAAGGAAAAAATATGAAATTGCCAAGGAATTCCTCCAAACACTTTATCAACTTACCTGAAAAATAAACAAAAAATTCTCGCACATGAAAATGACTTTTTTCAAAACAATAGACTTTCATTTTTACTTTTTTGATAAATTATTTATTACTTATGTCCGTAATCATCAATTTATGAAATGTTTGTTATTGTTTAAATAAAATGTGTGTATTTTTTTAAATTAAAAATTGTGAAAATATGAAATTCGATTTTTTACCCCTTTATTTTCAAAAACTTTTGTAATTCGAACTTTTTTATCGGTCCCTAGGGGTTCGAATTATCCAATTTCTACTGTGTATATATATTATATATATATATATATATATATATATATATATATATGATGAGGAAATTCCTCCCACCGGTATGACTCGAACCCACCATATCCCCATAAGAAACCAAGGCGGTAGCCACTAGACCACGGGGAGACCTGTGATGTTGTTATTATTCTAATTCACATGAAATATATATATTTTTTTTTTTTTTTTTATCGTTCTGAAGGGTGTATTCAACCGCGGGAGGTCATGGGCACCCAACGAAAGGAAGGAACCTTTTAAATAAATCTTAATTACATTTTTTAATTTTATTATATAGAAAATGAATAATTGGATTAAAGAAGAAAAAGGAAAAACGAAAAATTAAACAAAACAAAAAAATCTATGAGCCTCCAGCCCACACCGCGGAAAGGGCACCGTCCGAGCCCAGAACCACCGCGACACCGCTGCACTGCTCTCCTTGTAAAAATGCTATAACAGGGGAAACTTAACCATGCAAGGCTCTAATGGGAGTTGTGCTCGCCCCCTCCCCCGGGAGGGCGTCCACAATCTCCAGAGCCCGGGACTGTGACAGTCCAGAGAGTACAGCGATGTCACGGCAGGACCGAACCCGGCGGAACCCAGGCCACGGATAGGGAGAGAAGCTGCACCTCACCGAAGAAAGATAGCAGATATTGCTGTTTCACATTTACAGAACTAGATTATTAAAAAAAAAAAAAAAAAAAAAAAAATATGCATTTTAAAGGGTATTCATTAAGGAGTCAATTGAATATACTATATTTAATTTGTTGTTTAGGGAGAAAAAATAAAAAAAATTAATAAAGTGAGGTGAGAAGAACGATCCGAAGTAGAGGAGCAGAGGACAGCCCGAGGACCCAGCACTAGCTCTCTCTTGGAGTCTATGATGTGACACTTACAGGCATGAGTCGTGGGATGTGCCGGGTTTACATAGCATGGTTTCCTTAGTACCCACCACATCCCACCATGGCTGGGACCGTTCTGGTCTAGAGGCCGATGCAAGGCTCCGGACGCCAGCACACCCCCACCCCGAATCGCTCCTCATTCAAACTAATTTTATATTGAGATCCAAATTACTAAAGCTATAATTTATCGAATAAACCTGTTGATTTAAGGAAGTTTATTAATTTTGTTAAATTTGTCGAATCATCGCCTAGAATATCATCAATTGTTGTCCCTAGTTGATTTTGTTGTCTTTCCATGGCGTAGGATTGGCAATCTAGAAGAATATGTTTTACTGTTATTACTGTCCCACAAACTTCACACATCGGTGGATCACCTTTTGACATCAGATATGAGTGAGTAACTTTCGTGTGGCCTATACGAAGACGGGTTATAACAACTTCCTCCCTTCTCGTCCGGCGCACCGATGACCTCCACGATAGTACACTAGATTTAAGTTGCCTTAATTTATTTTCAGTTGTTAAAAACCATTTTTCTTCCCATGGTCCCCATGTTTTCCCTTTTATGGATATTGCAAAATCATTTGATGTCATGCTGGAAACACGAACCCCTTCCTTAATGGCCCTCTTTGCTAAAAGGTCGACTTCCTCATTTCTTTTTATGCCGGAGTGACTGGGAATCCAGCAGAATGTAACGGAGCATTTATTTTTATTGAGAGATGCTAGAGAAGTGAATATATCTAAAACTACTGGGTGCCTAGATTGGGAATTTTTTAATGCTAGAAGGGCGGAAAGGGAATCGGAGAAAACTGCTAATTGAGAATTTGGAGTAGTTACTGTATGGAGAGCTTTGGATATGGCAACTAGTTCCGCGGTGAAGATGGATGCTTCAGGAGGTAAAGAGAACATTCCTGAACCACTGTCGGACAAAAATGCTGCACCAACACCATCATCGCTTTTAGATCCGTCGGTAAAAACTATAGAAGAGAATGGCATCTCGCTGCGGATCTTGTTATATTCATGAGAAAAGATTTGATTAATCGTGTGCTTCTTGAGAAATTTAGTTAAGGTAAGATTCAGTCTGATAGGTGGCAGAGTCCAGGGTGCTTCGGAATAAAGACATTCTGGTAGGATGGAAGAGCTATCTGCCAGATGTAGGCTTTCAAAAAGATCGTGGATTCTTGTTGTGAAAGGTTTTCTTCTATTCGAATAATTTTGTATACTATTGAGGTCCGAAAAACATTCATTAAGTGGATGGGAGGGATTGGCTTTTATGGATACAAAATAATTCAGAGAAAGCTGATTTCTGCGTGTTTCAAGGGGATGTTCTCCAGATTCCGCGTAGAGACTAAGTACAGGGCTGGAACGGAAAGCTCCGGTAGCAATTCTAATGCCAGAATGGTGAATTGTGTCTAACATTTGTAGAGTTTTCGGAGAGGCAGAGCCATAGGCCATGCATCCATAGTCTAACTTGGATCTGATAAGGCTTCGATAAAGCATGAGCATACTTGTGCGGTCACCACCCCAAGAGGTATTTGCTAACATTTTAAGTATGTTTAATGACTGAAAACATTTATTTTTTAAAGTTTTTAGATGGAAGCACCAATTTAGATTACGGTCAAAGATGAGACCCAAAAATTCAACATTTTGATTAGACTTAATTAAAATGTTATTTATGTAGAGTGAAGGTGGATTGTCGACTTTACGAGGGGGAAACATGACGGATACGGTCTTTGTAGAGGAGATCTCAAACCCATGCTCATTGAACCATTCATTTATTGCATTTAAAGCAGACTGCATTTTATTCTGAAGATTTTCTGTGCTTCGATCAGATGAATATAAAACGAGATCATCAGCATAGAGCATACCTTCTACCGGAGGTTCTATGATCTGTAGGACATGATTGATAGCTACGGAGAAGAGAAGAGGACTCATGACGCTTCCCTGCGGTACACCGTTTGCTTGAATAAATTCTTCAGACAGTACTGTTCCGTTTCGAATTTGATATGGTCGGTTTCTTAAAAAATTCTGGATAAATATTAGAATATAACCACGTATTCCGATTTCGTTCAAACAATCTAAAATATATCTTCTCCAAACGGTGTCAAACGCATTTTTAATGTCCACAAAAACAGCTAGTAGTTTTCTCTTTTTCCTAAAAGCTTCTCTAATTTCTACCTCAAGCTTTACCAAGTTGTCCCGCATGCTTCTACCTCGTCGAAAACCACTCTGCCACTTAGCCTGCAAACCTTTACTTTCCAAATACCAGTGCAGGCGATTGACTATTATTTTTTCAAATAGTTTGCACAGGGAACTCGTTAATGAAATTACTCTGTAACTCGATGCAAGGAAAGGGGGTTGGTTCTTTTTGGGGATCGGAATCGAAATTGATTTGGTCCATAGCTCGGGAATTATACCGGTCTGAAAAATTTTATTAAAATATTTTAATATAATGATTTTATTTTCCAGTGTTAGATGTTTTATCATTCCAATGCAAATATTATCCGGACCGGGAGAGGAATCTTTGCGAGTTTTGAGGGCTTCTTCAAGTTCTATGTACGAAATGGGGAGATTTAAAGGGTCAAGAGGATCTTTGTGTATATATATTGGTTGTGATTCTTTTGCTTGCTTGATCTGAAGGAACTGTGGACTGTAATTTGAATCGGAGGAAATGGTTTCATAAAATCGGCCGAGATGGTTGGCTATTTGGAGAGGATCTGTTAGAATTTCGGTTGGTGTTTTTATATGATTGAGAGGATGTTTGCTACTTTTGTAACGGCCTATTATTTTTCTGACTGTATTCCAAATTTCTGTGGGGGGCGTGTGTATATTAATATTAGAGACGAAATCTCTCCAGCAATCTCTCTTTCGTGTCCTAATTATAAACCTTGCTTGTTTTCTGCTGTTAATGTATTCTTCTAAATGCATAGAACACGGATGTTTCTTAAATTTACTAAGACATTTTTTCCTTTTCTTAACAGCAGAAGCACAATCTTCGTTCCACCATGGAACTAGGACTCTACTACTATGAGGTTTTGTTTTTGGAATGGCCATCTCAGCTGAGGATAATATTAGGCTATTAATTTCGTTTGTTAAAGTGTTTATACAGGCGCTATTCATATTTAAATGAGTAAGATCGGTATTGGTTTTGTATTTGTCCCAATCGGCTTCATTCAACTTCCAGCGGGGTAAACACAACTGGGGAGAGGAATGTCTTCCCAGAAAATTGATTAGAATTGGAAAATGGTCCTCCATAAAGGTCGTCCATGGTGGACCAAGTGCATCTAGGAAGAAAGACAGGGCTAACTAACGAAAGGTCGAGGGAAGATAGAGTTCCTGTAGAGCTGCAAAGATGGGTCGGCGAAGAATCATTCAAGACACCTAATTGAAATGAGTTAAGAAAAGACTCAACAATACGCCCTCTGGTATCTGATGTATCTGAAAACCAAACACCACTATGACTGTTAAAGTCCCCAAGTAAGAAAAGTGGAGATGGAAGTTGAGCAACAAGATCTGTTAATTGGTTCTCATTAAAAGGTTGTCCTGGAGGTAAATAAATGGAGCATAATGTGAATGACTGGTGAGAGTATATCCGTACAGCCACAACTTGCAAATCCGACACTAATGGAACCTCAGTGCAAGGAATATCATGACTGACTAACACACTAACACCACCACTAGCAATAAGTCCATGACAATAATCTTTTCGGAATTGACTAAACCCACTAAGATGGAAATTGCTATCTTCCTTCAGATGCGTCTCCTGCAGACAAATTAACGGACAACATTTTTCCTTTAATATATACCAAGTAAGTTGTTTGTTTTGCTAAAATAGCAAAGCTTTGGAGATTTAAAATTTTTATGATGATAAGAATAAAAGATGATGATGATTTAATATTGAAGTAATTATTTCGAATTATGTTCATTAATAAATTTATATAGGAAGTTATTTCAAGTACATTTTTATAAACAAAATATGTTAACTCTAATATGACTATTGTATTATGTGCTTGTAAAAATAAATTGTTGGGAAAGAGTTCTAGAGACGAAATAGTAGTAAGTATTTGGGAGTACATATTTAGCATTATTGTGTAAGGAAAAGGAAAAACACATTGAACTGATGTTGGAGATTGAAAAGACATAACCATGTGTTTTTGTTTAATAAATAAATAAATAATTATTATAATGGCGATGTTCATTTTTTTGTTGTTTTGTTTTTGTATTTATTACGAATTTTGGGATTCGAATCCCCGTCATCCTCACGAGAGGATGTTGTAGAGCCACATGACGAAGGAGTAGAATTCTGGGAAGGAGGTCTAGTCCTTTTATCTCCTATTTTCGGAAGGGTTAGTTGGCTTGATTGAGAAATATTCTGTTTAGGGTCGGGAATTATTGATATTTCCAATGTGTTTGATAATTTTTGGTTAGAAGGAATTTTAGATTTATTTTTATTTTCAGTTTTATTTTTAACTAATTGGGGAGATTTATTACCTATTGATGATTCTAAAAAAATTAATTTTTTCAGCAAGAGATTGTACTAGACATGTCAGTTTTTCGAATTGTTCTAGGAGTATATTTTTAGTTGGTAATGCTGAGGCGACCTCCGAGTAACTATGAGAGGTACTAGGATGAACCTGTACTCTAGGCTGGAGGGATTTATCTGCTTGGAAATAGGATACTTTATGCTTTCTTCTGTGTTCCTCTATCTGTTTTTCTTTTTTATATATCGGACATGAGGAAAACCAGGCCGGATGGGGACCCGTACAATGGAGGCACTTCGCCTCACATTCTCCCTCGTGCTTTGCCAATCCACATCGACCGCACAGGGAAACTGGTTCTCTGCACTGACGTCTTCCATGCCGATATCCATAACAATTAAAACATATTAGAGGTCTATAATACGGAATGACTCGCACACTTAAAAAATCTTAAACTATCTTTTCAGGTAGATCAGACCGATTAAATGTCAGAATGATAGATGGAGTTGGAATTTTTGATCCGTTTATAGTTTTGAATATTCTCTTAACTTCGACTACATTTTGTTTGGCTAATTCTTCCTTAAGCTCATCTTCTGTACAATGAAGGAATTCATCGCAAGTGATGACTCCTTTGGAAAAATTTAGTGATCTGTGTAAGGAGAATTGTATATTATAATTTTCATAAGATTTAATTTTTCCCAGATTAATAAAATCTTTTTCGTTTGAAATTTCTAAAATTATTATATCTGATTTCAAAAATTTAACATTTATTTGAGGACCAAAACTTTTAATGAATCTACAAATTTTAAAAGGGCTGAAATCGCGAATGGTTTTCTTTTCTCTATTAGGGGCTAAGGTCATAACAAGAAATTTTTTTGTCCACCGACCGGGTGGTAACTCAAATTTAAAGCTATTTATTGAAGAAACCCCGGGATCCGGGGGTTTAGGTTCTATAATTATATTATTTTCCATATCCATGGAGTAAGATGTACTTTATATTAACAATACTAAAATAAATTAAATATAAATACAAGAAAAAATAATAAATATAAAAAGAAAAAGAATTGTTTATAATGCAAAGTCTGCTCCCTGAGTGAAGAAACAATTGAAGGCAGCCTCCTGTCCCAACAATGTAGCTGGCTCCTCCTCTAGCTTCAGGTTAACAAACTTCAATATTAAATATCTTCCTTCATAAGCTATTACTAGGTGAAAAAACTACATAAACTTAATCTGAACACTTAAATGAAACTATTCTTAATAAATATTAAAAGAAATTTAAAGAAAAAACCACTTAAAATTGAAAAAAAGAACCACTGAAAATTAGCAAGCGTCACTAGCAACCAGGGCCAAACAGCTGACTTGAAATATATTTTTACTGCGGTTAGAAGTTGATATTTTTATAAAGTATTTTGGAAAAGAAAATGTTATCTAACATTCCATGTTGTATAAGCCATTCAGGCTCAAGGAATTTCTTCATTGTCGTTTTGAATATAAACATAACATTTTAGAAATTCTTAACCATTTTTAAGGAATTGATATCAATAAAATATAATTTTCTTGACAATAGAATTACTAAAATTGTCAAATGCAGAACTCTTTATTTTTAAAATATTCCTCCAACTACATTCCTAATTCTCAACCGCTCAATCGGGTTATATTAACAGCTGATTTTAATTGATGTATAATAAATGAAAAAACAAAAAAAAGGGAATATGTTTTTGTATATGTTCATCTGAAGGAACTCTGTTAACAAGCACAAACAGCAACAGTGAAGGTAACTACTTTTAAAGTATTTAGAAGGTAGGGTTGAGAATTTTGCTTGAATTATATGTTAAAAGCATTACTCTATTGTGCTATGAGGAAGCTCTATTAAATTTTCGGGGGTTAAAGTGATATTAATGAGTATGTTATTGTGCTGAAACTGCCGCGTGTTAGGAGAGGACAATGCGTCTGACGTTCTCATGTAATTAATCTTAACCGTATACACGCGAGTATTATACGTCTCTGCTGTGTACAGAGAGGTTCTGCCAGTATTAAACATCTCTTACATTTATATAGGGAAATTCTGCGGATAAAATCTAAGGTATGTGTCAAGTTTTCCACGTCTAGATAGGTCGTTGAAGATAATAGAAACCTAGTTTAGGATTATTTCTCCGTAGGTTGTATTTTATAATTAAAAAAATCCTTCACGCATCAGCAGAAACCCGACATTTCTTGTTTGGCAAGGAAGTTAGCTTTTGCAGTATTCGGCAAACTGTATGAGCGGGCGGCACACTGACTTGGAAGGATGACAGCGATGAAAAAGACACATACATACATTGAATACAATGAAACCTAGGTCCATGGACGACTGACGGAGTATTGGTTTGACTTGTTTAGATTGTTAGGGCAAACAACCACAAGATTATAAATGCCCAATTTTTAGTGTCGCCTATGTTTGTTTAAATATGATAATGTATGCGTGTTGTTTGCGAAATTCGTTTCTCTCTATCTTTTTCTTTCTTTTTAACTCATTATTTATATTACTTTTTTTTTTATTTTTACTTTTGTTTTCAAATTATTATTTTTTGTAAGCTTCTTTATATATATTATAGTATAAATCAAGTTTTAGCGCGTTTTTTCCTCCCTCCCCCATAGGGAGGAACCCCGCTTATAAGGTTGATACAATGAAACAATCCGGAAGTGCCGACTAGAAAATTTCGCGTTTCAGAACGCCTAGAGGCCGAAAATAACGATGGTTCAAATTTGTATATATATATATATATGTATATATTTATATATATACATATATATATATATATATATATATATATATATATATATATATATATATATATTGTCTGTTCGCTCTGTAGCTCCTAGACGAATGGTCCGATTTTGATGAATTTGATGATTTGGTACAAAAATCTTTCGTCTAATTTAAAAGGTCATGTTCTTTAACAAGCAAAATCCGCCTACTGGAAGATGGCGTTTGGGGCGAAATTCGCGCAAAAAAAATCGTAACGCTTACGTTTTTGAGTTCATAAGCTTGTAAGTACTCGTTTTATATGCTTCCTGGGCTAGGAAAACGAATGAAACCATTTTCAAGGCGATAGCTTCAACCGTTTTCGAGAAAATTGGAAAAATAGTTTTTGAATACCGTTTTTGGTTTGGGTACTTAAAATCATGGGATTCAGTTGAAACATTTTCTGCATGTTCTACTTTTATCAAAACTAATATGTTGAAATTTTGGTTACGTTTGGAGTTAAGGAAGGGTTAGAATAAAATATTTTATTAACAGACATAAAAAGTTTTAGTAACTTTGTTTACTTTCCTTAATATCTCGAAAAAGGTTGAAAATCTTGTTAAACAGAAGAATACCATTAGAAAGCTAATTAAATGCTCTAAAAAAAAGGGTCTAATGAAAGTTTTGATTAGGCGATGTCAATCGGAGAAATAAGAGCTTAAAACTTTAAAGTAATTGATTTCGCTTATTCGAACTGTTATTTTTGTCTGTTTTTAATTCCTTGTTATATTTTAATTCCTTATAGTTGGATAATGTATTTGAAAATAAAACAGGTTAAGAAAAATAAGAAAAACAATTTAATATTAGAGATATGGCTTTCCAAGATATAGCTTTTCAACTGCCTAGCGTCCTTCCTAGGGAGGGTTGTTTGTCTTTGATTTTGGTACTTAGAATTATGGGATACAGTTGAAACATTTTCTGCATGTTCGAATTTCATCAACACTAATATGTTGAAATTTTTGGTACGTTTAGAGTAAAGGAAGGGTTAGAATAAAATATTTTATTAACAGACAAAAAAAAAGTTTTGGTAACTTTGTATACTTTCGTTAGTATCTCGAAAACCGTTGACAATCTTGTGAAGCGGAAGATTACCATTCGAAAGCTTACTAAATGCTCTACAAAAAAGGTTCTGAAGAAAGTTTTAATTAGGCGATGTCAATCGGAGAAATAAGTGCTTAAAACTTTAAATTAATTGATTTCGTTTATTCGAATGGTTCTTTTTGTCTGTTTTATTCCTTGTTATTTTTTAATTGCTTATAGTTGGATAATGTATTTGACAATAAAACTGGTTAAGTAAAATAACTAAAACAATTTATTGTTAGAAATATAGATTTCCAGGATTCCAAGACCTTGTCACTAGCGGGTCCGTTTCTAGTGTTAGCGGACCCTTCTAGGTAAGATTGTAAATCATGACCTTTCAAGACTTTACTACACACAGGAATGACGTTAGTGACCTTAAGGGTTGACACGCCATTATAATAATTAATTTAAAAAAAAAAGACTGGTGGAACCAAAATAATAACTGCTTCTATTTTAATCTTTCCAAATTAGACTTGGGATATGAACGGAACCGCGCTAATATGATGCAGTTCCTGCGAGACGGACTTTTTTTAAAAGAAAAGCTACTTTTTTTCTATTATTTTACTGACCTAACTTTTTTTTTTTTTTTAAAGGTGCACCGACAAATCTGGGCCATTAGCGCCGACATCCAGGGTGCAGCGAGGAATTTTCTCAACGAGCCCTGAGATGAGAAAATTCCTGCCGCAGGTGGGGATCGAACCCACCATCTCCCACTTATGAATTTAAGGCGCTAGCCACTAGACCACGGGAGATCCCTACTGCCCTTACTGAATGCAATACTGAAATTTCCTCGGATTTATCTAATATAACTCCTGATGGAAGAATACAAATCATTATGTTTTTTTTTTTCCGTCGGTGTCAAATGATTTGAAAACGAGAACCTTGGCATGAATTTCCAAAAAAACTAAAGAATTAATTTTTCTCTGATTCGAATGTACATCTCTTTAGGGCACATTCCTATCACAATAGGGATATTTTATAATAGGGTTTAGCGAATCAGCTGTTAAGGCACTCGAACTTTAATTAATATCGGGTTTGATCCCGTCTGGCGGATAATAAAATGCACTACGTTTTATACGGAAATAATCAAAACATATTTTTGCTGTTAGAGGGATCGAGTATCAAATGTATGCCCTAAAGGTTCCTTGGCTTAATAATATTTTACTTATTCTCTGCTCACATCACTGATTGCCCACTTTATCTTCAACAATGGTTTCTCTACGAGAAAAAAGAACTATTTCTTACAAATCTTATTAAGATATAAATGGTATGACACACAGATCTAATAATAATAAGCGGGGTGGGTAGTTAGTCCTAGTTTGACCAAGGAAAATATTGTCCTCGCACGACAGAGCAATAAATCGCATTTAGTGTGACCAAGGCCTCCCTTCAGAATGTGCTTAAAAACGCCAATGTAAATCTACTATATATTTGTCAAATACCACTCATTCAATCACTCACTCATCTATCAACGCCCAGCCCAAACCGCTCGACAGAAAATTTTGAAATTTTGCATGGACACTCCCTATATACCGTAGGCACTCGCTAAGAAAGGATTTTTTGATATTCGAATTTTTAGGGGGGTTTAAAGTTTGAGTTGGTTAGAGAAGGCAAGCCTAGGCAGCCTGCGTTGCTAGGACGATAAAGAACAGCTGTTACCTTACATTATCTATCTCATAGTTTTCTTTCTAATTGAGATTAATTTCCACTATGATAGCAGTACTTGAATTACTAGAAATAAACTGTCACGTTTAATTGCGTTTCTTTTCCCCCTGTTCCCGTCAGATAGGCTTGCCATATTTTTGGAGAGTTAAACCGGGACACATTAATATGGGATGGGCATACCAGGGGGGGTTGGGAATAAAAGCAGTACAAATTATAAGCAAAATGGTGAGTTTTAAGCCTAGCAAGTAACGAGAAGGGGGGATCCTGAACTGTTAGTCTACCCAAACCTTAAAAATAAGAACGGAACTTTTTTTGCTACTTGATTTTCTTTAAAAAATCTCTCAGCCAAATAGTAGTGTCTGGCAGCTGGCAGCGCTGTGCATGTAGTTCCAGCGTTTTACAGTTAGATTACTTCTCATATCTTTGACACTGTGAGCAGTAGTAAAAATGTTGATTGTAGAAAAGTAACCGATTTATAAAAGATTCTTATAAACATGAATTCATTACTTTTTACATCTTATAGCCTTTTCCGGGACATTGATAAAACCGGGCGGGACACCGAAAGAATTGCAAAATACCGGGACAGTCCCGGTCAAACCGTGATGTATGGCAAGCCTATCCTTAGAGTTTTCTAGATGAGGTAATAATGTCCTGAACCCTTGCACAGCCTCCTCGCCTATAACCTTGGTAATGCTCGCAAATATAATGGGTGTTTCCAAATAACTTTTTGTAAAGATAAACTTTTAAATTTTAACACCCATTGAATAACATATAGTATGACGGGAACCGTGCTGTAATAAACTGCACAGAATTGTATAGTAACGTAATTTTAATGAAACATTATTTAACGCAATAAAATAACTACTTATCTGCCGTGACGAAGCACGGGTATTCAGCTAGTCTACTATATATTTGTCAAATACCACTCACTCACTCACTCATCTATCAACGCCCAGCCCAAACCGCTCGACAGAAAATTTTAAAATTTTGCATGGACACTCCCTATATAACGTAGGCGCTCGCTAAAAAAGGATTTTTTGATATTCGTATTTTTAAGCATTTTTAGGGGGGTTTAAAGTTTGAGTTGGTTAGAGAAGGCAAGCCTAGGCAGCCTGCGTCGCTAGGACGATAAAGAACAGCTGTTACCTTACATTATCTATCTCATAGTTTTATTTCTAGTTGAGGTTAATTTCAACTATGATGGCAGACCTTGAATTACTAGAAATTAACTGTCCCTCATAGAGTTTTAATTGCGTTTCTTTTCCCCCGGTCCCCGTCAGATAGGCTTGCCATATTTTTGGAGAGTTAAACCGAGACACATTAATATGGGATGGGCATACCAGGGGGGGTTGGGAATAAAAGCAGTACAAATTATAAGCAAAATGGTGAGTTTTAAGCCTAGCAAGTAACGGGAAGGGGGGATCCTGAACTGTTAGTCTACCCAAACCTTAAAAATAAGAACGGAACTTTTTTTGCTACTTGATTTTCTTTAAAAAATCTCTCAGCCAAATAGTAGTGTCTGGCAGCTGGCAGCGCTGTGCAGGTAGTTCCAGCGTTTTACAGTTAGATTACTTCTCATATCTTTGACACTGTGAGCAGTAGTAAAAATGTTGATTGTAGAAAAGTAACCGATTTATAAAAGATTCTTATAAACATGAATTCATTACTTTTTACATCTTATAGCCTTTTCCGGGACATTGATAAAACCGGGCGGGACACCGAAAGAATTGCAAAATACCGGGACAGTCCCGGTCAAACCGTGATGTATGGCAAGCCTATCCTTAGAGTTTTCTAGATGAGGTAATAATGTCCTGAACCCTTGCACAGCCTCCTCGCCTATAACCTTGGTAATGCTCGCAAATATAATGGGTGTTTCCAAATAACTTTTTGTAAAGATAAACTTTTAAATTTTAACACCCATTGAATAACATATAGTATGACGGGAACCGTGCTGTAATAAACTGCACAGAATTGTATAGTAACGTAATTTTAATGAAACATTATTTAACGCACTAAAATAACTACTTATCTGCCGTGACGAAGCACGGGTATTCAGCTAGTCTACTATATATTTGTCAAATACCACTCACTCACTCACTGACCTCTCATCCCCCAGCCCAAACCACTCGACATAAAATTTTGAAATTTTGAACACATGGACACTCCCTATATAACGTAGGCAATCGCTAAGAAAGGATTTTTTGATATTCGAATTTTTAAGTACTTTTAGGGGGGTATACATTTTGAGTTGGTTAGAGCAGGCTAGCCAAGGCAGCATGCGTTGCTAAGACGATAACAGAACAGCTGTCATTGTTATGTATCTATTTCATAGTATTATTTTTAATTGTGGTTAATTTCAACTATAACGGAAAACCTTGAATTACTAGAAATAAACTCTTGTTTTGTCCCTAATAGAGTTTACGCCCTGGTCCATCCGAGGTAATAATATCCCGAACCCTTGCATAGCCTCCTCACCTATGTGTGTTTCCAAATGACATCTTGGAAACATAAATTTTACCGGTTTTACCGATACGGGGTAAGCTTCTATTGCTGGTAACCTATAGATAACGGGGTATCTCTTGGTTATCTCTTTTTTGATACTTTTCCGGAGCGCCCAGTGTCAAGATTTGATTACTTATCAATTGATGAATAACAAATAGTATGACGGGAACCGTGTAATAGTAAACTACACAAAATTAAAGAGTAGCGTTAATTTTGATGATACATTAATTGTTACGGTTATCTGCCGTGACGAAGCACGGGTATTCAGCTAGTACAAAATAAACACATTTAGTTTTCCTCTTATTTATTTCAATGAACAGCTGACTCGATAATTAAATTTCTATGTATTTTTGAACTGGAGAATCACCAATTTCTTATTTACCTAATTTGCTGTTTTTTGTACATTACACGCTCCACAATAATCGTCTGATGATTTTTATGGAAATTACCGTCACTAGCAGATTATAACGTGTAAGAAGGCTGGTATGCTCAGAGATCATAGGGGCAATGAGAACGTGTCCCATTGCTGCAATGCATTCATAGGACTAACAACTGTCGCTATTTATAGTAAGAGAGAAGCCTTAATAGGAGCACTGAGTATGTGTTTCCTCAATAATAGTAAGGAGGAGGTTAAGGGGCATATCGGGATCTAGCAAGAACTAAGAGAGAGTGAAATATGTCTCACTAGGTCGGACCACAGCAAACGAACGCTTGTTTTCGACAAAGAGTTGTCATACCGATTCGACAGAACAGAGCGGGGAGGGCAGAAAATGTCCCAAAGACTCTCGTTAGTGTGATACACTGATAGCTCAATTAGGGAAGAAAGGGCTGGCGCAAGGGATTTATAGGTCATAAACAAAAATTGCTTAAGATCTTTGATCATAAGCCACTGTATTTCAGTCGGAGGTTCATGCAATTGAAATTGCAGTCCGCGAAGATCTTAAAAAAGGGCCGAAGGGACAAAAAACATACATAAATAGTGACAGTCAAGTTGCACTGAAGGCACTTGCATCGCACAGTTGCTCCTCCAAACTAGTGATTGAATGCCTCAACGCTCTGGGTAAGCAAAACAGGATTAGAACTTGTGTGGGGTGCCGGGTCGTGAGGGCATTAATTGCAATAAAAATGTTGATGATTTGGCAAGGAAAGTAACAGAGTAAATATTTTATGGCCCGAGTCCTGCGAATATCTAAGTTTTATCAGAAAGGAAATAAATGCCTGCAACAATGAGAAATAAACAGGTACTGGCATGAGACAGGCAAAGCTGCTTGTCCCTCTGTCAAAAGATAGGGAAAGGTATTACATTCAATTGGCCAGGGTGGACCTAAGAAGGATTAGTCGGACTCCTCACAGGACATGGTCCGCTAAAGCATGCTACACACGGTCAGGGAGGCCTGTGAGTTAGGCCTGACAGGTGGAAAGCCGGTCGCCTGAACGTGTATATATTACGGCCGCTTGAACAGTCTTAACTGCCAGACCGACCGAAATATATACACGTCCAGGCGACCGGCCTTCAGTTGGACTGTTGGGGTCTAACGGACATGCCTGCCTGACCGTGTGTAGCCTGCTTGAGAAAACACCTTCTCAAAATAGGTCTACGGACCCAGACCAGAACCCTACGTGTCGCCGGCGCCTTGAGGAAGAGGAAACCTTACTCTGTGAATGTGAGGCATTAGCCTATGGCAGTCTAGTGCACTTTCAGAAGCTGAGACCTCTCTCAAGGAGCTCAAGCATTATGCGAGGAGTTGCATGTAAACTATAGGCGCTAGTCTCAATAGATCCACAGGGGTCAATCGTGACTAAGGGCTTGAGGACGGCTCGAGCCCCTTTACATTGTATTGTATTCTACATTCTCGAGGGGACATACTACTCTTTCTGGGCATTCTAAAAATAGTCAAAACTAAAACAACCGATTCTTGATATATTTTTGTTGATAAACGTGAGCGTTATATCATCATATTTATCAAACCAATAAAATGCAGTAAGATGAGTTTTATTGAAATAATAACATAATAGACTTATATAAGGATGCGGCTATTATGTTCGGAACCTTTAAAATCTGATGATGAATTCGGACGTGTATAGTATAAATTCTCAGACTTCAGATCATTAGCATTTAAACGGGCGGAGCTTGCGTAATGGAAAGGCCACCACTATTTCCCCATCGCTAGTCGCCTTCCAACCATCCATGAGGTATAGTTACGATTCATATATTTGCTCTCCTATTTCGAGTAATCAGTAAACTTGTTTTACTGAGTATTCTATAAATAATATATTGTGTCTTGTTTTGAATAGACATGAGTTGTGGGACTCTAAAGCATGGGAAGAGCCAAGCCTATTCTAATTTCATACTTATTATTGTCATTTCGATGGTAAAAGCATTTATTATTTTTATACTTTCCATATATTTTCAATTGAACAATAGACGTTGTATTGTACTGGAATTTTAATACATGCTGTCCCACTCCCGAATGCGTCCGGAGTTTATGATTTATGTAAAAAAAAGTACTGTATTGTATAGTTTCGTAATTGAAAAATAAAAATTATTCCTTTGTTTCCTTTGTGTCATTTAACATGCGCAAAAAACAAGAAAAACTTTAACGTCAATTCGTTAAAGAAACTAAAATAAAAATACATACTAAACTGAAACGGCCAAATCTAAACGGCCGTCCTAGACTGGAAGATTTGGTCAAAATGATAACTATTTATAATTATAAATAAATAATTATTTATTTTTTAAAATCATTAACATAATCTCATAATAACTTATGTACTTGGATGAATCATCCTGACATGCTGTAATAAGAAGGCTATGAGCCTGATTGCCTACTCCACCCAGTGTTCCGTCCAGTTATTTTTTTTACAGTAGTACCTATCTGTCTAAAAAAATATAACTACAAACCTGTAATAAAATGAATATTAAATGTCGGTATTAATACACGTTTCAGATTGGATGCGTAATGATTCAGGATGCAACTTCTCACTGTCCAATAAGTCAATACAAAGGCTATTCAAATGAAGATCCATCAATTATTTCGACAAGGTATGCCACTCATATTATTATTCTTATTGACAGTAGAATGTATAGTAACGTATTCATTTGCATGTTTTGAAGACTTAACCAACGCCATTACATCAAACAATGTCCTTCGATTAAAGAAAATTATACGTGAGGATTTATCTCAGATCAATTCTAGAAACGACGTTCGTCAAACTGCTCTCCACATTGCAGCTAAAGTAGGAAACCCCGTCATTTTGAGGATCATCCTTGGAGCAGTAGAAGATTCGACCCCAATAGATATAATAGGGAGGTCCGCGCTCCATCTCGCAGCAGCAAATGGGCACAAAAAGGCTGTTAATTTGCTTCTTGAATACGGGGCGAATATTGAAGCTTTTGATAAATGGGGGCGAACTGCACTTCACGAAGCAGCAGAGAAGAAAAGGAAAGGAGTTGTACAGCTACTTCTTTCGAAGGGCGCGAATATCCACGCGAAGGATAAAATAGATAATACTGCACTTCATCTAGCATCTTGTTCCAGCGATTCGGAAATGGTGAAGATCCTTATGAACTTCGGGGCGGATATTTCATTGAGAGATAAGAAAGGCAGGACTCCACAAGGTAGGGCCGCCTTTTGTGGGCGCTACACAATATTTACAATACTTAACACTCCCACAATGCCTAAACTCTATCGGGATAATGAAGGCAATACCATGGAACACCTTGCAGCAATGGGAAGATCGCTAAGAATCATGAAATATCTTATAAAGGCTCACGGATTCATAGAGTTAAAAAATAATTTCAAAAGGACACCATTGCACATATCATCGGAATACGGCGAATATAAAATGGTTAAACTTCTTATTCAAAATGGGGCAGATTTGAACGCACAGGACTCAGAAGGTGATACTCCATTTCATCTGGCTGCTACAAACCAACAATATCGAACAGTTTCTTATTTTTTAAGTATGGTATCAAATCTCAACTATAGGCTCAAGAATATAAGAGGCATATCTCCATTAGATATCATTAAACTAAGTGAAAAGTACTATCCTCTGTCTAATGATGCTCCTTGGGGCGTCATATCCCAGTCTTTAAAATCCACCAACCCTCTTCATAAAGAGGTCTTGGATCTTTACAGCGAAGCTATTGAAAGCAATAATATAGCCGCTATAAAGGAATTATTGAAAGCAGGATATCGAATGGGAAATCATCATCCTTCGTGCCAAACTCCTCTCCGCTTCGCTGTAGAGCATTGTAGAATTTCAATCGTAAAACTGCTACTAGAAAACGGTGCTAATGCTAATGAAACTTACGATTTTAAGCAAACATTAGTTCATTTCCTAGTCTCCCAAGGGCGTGCATTGTCCGAGGAAGCTGACTGTCCTCATTTTCCAGCAAAGCAAACTTGTGCATTGAATGTATTAGATATACTTCTGCAGCATGGGGCGGATGTGAATGCCGTAAATTCTGAGGGGAGTACTCCACTTCACTTGTCGGCAGAGTATAATAACGTAAATGCTTTTAAATTTTTATTAAATTATGATGTGGAATTAGAAGTGTATGACGGACTCTGCCGGAAACCTTTGTTCATTTCCGTCGAATATAACAATATCGAAATATTAAATCTTCTACTGTCGAAAAATGCTTCGGCCAATGGAAGAGAGTGCAGAGTGAATACTTACCCCATTCACATCGCGGCCAAAAATGGTAATTTAGAGGTGATGGCTATTCTCCTCAATGCAGGTGCTAATATTGAGCAAACGTCGGCTTGGTATAAGCGCAGACCAATTCATGAAGCTTCTTATCACAATAAATCCGAAGCGGTAAAATATCTTGTAACAAGAGGCGCCAGTGTCAATGCAGAAGATTTGTGGAGACGCACTAGTCTGCATTTGGCTGCAATGGGAGGATTTTTGGAAGTAGCAAACGTTCTACTAGACGCTAAAGCAGACATGGAAGCTCAAATGCGAGAGGACCGAACACCATTAATAGTAGCTGCAAAGTATGGACGCCTAGAGTTTGCTAGATTACTTTTAAAAAATGGAGCGAATTTCAGAGCTAAAACTGCAGATGGGCGCACAGCCCTTCATTGGGCTTCAGTCGGAGGGAACACTGGGATTGTAACTGAATTGTTGAAAGTATACCCCGAAGCAGTTAACTTACCTGATAATGCTGGCAACACTCCTTTATTCTGGGCTTCTTTCCGTGGGTGTTTAGGCGTATTTAGGCTTTTAATGAAAGGAGGAGCGGACCCTCACATAAAAACACATCTAAATAGGACAATTCTACACGGAGTGGCTGAAAGTGGTGATTATGAGACGGCAAGGGAAGCATTGAATTATGGGATAGACATTAATCACTTAGATAAAAACGGAAGAACTGCTCTGTTCATCGCCGCCACTGCCGGACACAGGGAGATCTTTACCCTCTTCATGGCCAAAGGTGCAGACCCAGATATCCGATCCATTCATAATGAAACTCTTCTACATTGGGCAGCGATCAGTGGAGATGAATTCATAATTGAAAAAGTTATTAAAATTACCAAGAATATCGACGCACAAGACAGCGAGGGCATGACTCCTATTTATCGTGCAGCTGTGCAGGGGCGATACAATATTTTCCAAAAGCTTCTTGACAATGGCGCCAATCCTACCATCCCAAAGACAAATGGAGACACCATTTTGCATTGGGCTGCTTCCTTTGGAGAAACGAAAATTACGGAACAGATACTAAAGAGAGCAATTAACGTAGAACATAAGGACAGAAAAGGTCGAACACCCCTTTACGTTGCTGCTGAAAGGGGTAAGATTGAAGTTTTTATGTTATTAACAAATAAAAACGCAAAGTACATTATAACAACTAGTGACAAGAGAACATTACTTCATGGTGCGACAATCGGGAGAAAATTAGAGATCGTTAAACTAGTTTTAAATTCTTCAATAAATATAAATGCCAAAGATGATTCAGGAAGGTCTGCTTTGTTTATCGCTGCGTCCATGGCCACAAGAAATATTTTTTATTACTTATTAGAACATGGCGCGGATGTTTCCATTAAAACTCTAGATGGGAGATCTGTTTTGCATGCTGCCGCTTTTGGTGGAGATTACCGAATATGTGAAGAAGTGCTCAAGCGATCATCGTTCATGCTTTACGAGAGATGTGACCAAGGAAAATCGGCATTATTTTACGCAGCAGAACGGCGAAGGAATCAGGTATTTCAACTCCTATTGCAATCGGGCGGAGATACGAAGCCAGCAAAAAATGGATGGACTCTAATGCATTCTGCTGCAAAGGGAGGAGATGTGAGTATATTTCGAAAGGTATTGAATTTTACGGACGATATCAACGCTCAAAATGATGCAGGAGAGACTGCTTTGTTTGTTTCTGTAGCGAACTACAATAAAAGGATATTTGAGTTGTTGCTCCAAAGTAAGGCTGATCCGGATATATCTAATAAAATGGGATACTCAGTTCTTCACTGGTCCAGTCACTATGGAGATTTCGATTTCGCAACGAAAATTCTACAAATGTCGACCAGTTCTGTCAATGCAAGAGATATAGGTGGAAAGACGCCTTTACATTGGGCTGTTTACTACGGACATAATGAAATTGTTAAAATTCTACTCAAATTTAACGCTGATACAGAAATCGAAAACATATATGGATACAGTCCCTTGATGATTGCTGCAGCAAAAGGAACGGTTGAAATGATGACTTTGTTTTCCAAAGTCCCATACAACGGAGAAGCCATGCTAGGTGTGTCTTTAGCATGGGGCAATAGAGATGTTATGAATTATTTTTTGGAGAATAAAGTAAAACCAACCAAGAAAAACATATTACATTTTGCAGCCGCCAGAGGAGACAATGTAGAACTGGAAAAATTGTTCCGTTCAAACGTGAACTCAAAAAGTCAGAGGTTTCATGCTATTACCAAAGAAATTACAAAAGAATTTATGAGGTTTACTGCGTCAATGGGCGATGACGACATTTACGTGATAAATCCAATGCTTTTCAAACTTTCACCGCTGCATATGGCCATACTCTTTAATGGATCAGTACAAACAGTCAATCTCATAATAAACATGACAAATACAACGAATACCGATCTCATTAAGCACAAAGGAAGATGGACACCTTTGGACATGGCAGCTTTCTGCGGAAAAGACGATATAGTTGGCTATTTCTTGAACTTCGGGATTCCAGTAAGCATTACCGGAGAGGACTCATGGACCTGTGCTCATAAAGCAGCTTGGGGAGGGCATAAAAAAACCATCAGGCTCCTATTCGAGCATGGAGCAGACATAAATTTGCCTGACGTCATGGGAAGGACACCGCTGCATATAGCTGCTATGAGAGGATATAATGTCACAGTCAATGAGATTCTTACACTAAGCCGAGACAACATAAACGCTAGAGATAGGTAAGCATCATCAACATAAAATAAACATATCTTACTTTCAAATAGCGAAAGATAAGTAAATAATAAAGTCGACTTTCACACTTCCCTATGAACAGAGCCTACCAGGACCACAGCTGTGTCGGGACTGAGAAATCGAACGTGGCGTGGAGACATATTTTTTGGCTATGTCGCTTTCCCGAAATAATATAGTGACTAATGGAGCAAAAATATTTAAAAAAATACATTTTAGTAACAACTCCTAGAGCGACAGATCATTTACAAGGACCTGGTACATGTCCATTCGGCACACTATGGAGATAGATTTTTGAGTATGACACCCTGGTCATCTGATTCCCCTTTCCGGTACTCATAAATGCTGGGTAAGCCTACAGATAATGTGAGTACCCGAATCCAACCGTAGGAAGATAAAAGCTTATTGATCTTCCAGTGCGCGCCCAATTTTTGAGTGAGGTTCTATAAAATTAGTCGAGGGGTCGACCTGTATGCCAAACCCATCCACTCCAATATACTTTTATTCTATAAAATACTTTCATTCTAACAACTTGAAAATAAAGTGAACTTTAAAAATGTCCTAATGTGGGCCATAAAATTTATTTTATTTTATTTAACACTTACAGTTATGAAATATTTAATTCTGAATTCTGTTGGTTATTAAAAAGACTTTTTGCGCTGTGGTTACAGCATTTTTCAACTCCTACGATTGTTAAACATCCATATTTAAAAATAAAAAAAAAAAAAAAAAAAAAAAATACTTCGGGAGTGTTGTCTATTGAAATTCACTATTTTACCTTCAAGAAAAAGCTGTAACTGTAACTAAAGATTGAATATTATATCTGATTTTTGTCTATTGTTTTCCTTAGGACAACAGCCACATTTAAAAAAAATAAAATAAAATTATGTTTCAAGCGCCCTTTTATTTTCAAGATAACAAATAATATTAATCAGAAGTGTGATTTTTTGTAGTTTTATTATATTTGGCTTTGATTACTACTGGGAGTGAAAGATTGTTTCTCGACAAAAGAAAATCATCTCTATTCTGGACATAAAAAGGGCTGTAAACTTTAGCTGAGGAGACTGTGGTCCAATGCTACCTAGGAGGGGTGACCCCCAGGATCCAAGGTCGACGTCCGGCGTAACCCTGGGGGATCTATCCCACGAGCTGGCTGAGAGTGCTCGTGAACTTGGGATCTGTCGGGAGGAAACCGTAGGGGGTTCTTAACCACCAGGCTAATGGCCATTCCTGGTGCTGCAGACCAACGGGTGCTTAGTACTACTGGTCTCAAAAATGGTACTACGGCTGGTGTTGGTGGCAGGGACCACGTTCTGAAAGCACTAAAGTCGAATGCCCAGAACGTGGTGCGGTTCTGAGCAAAGCACTCGACTGCAGGGTGGTAGCTGTGTGTGAAAGGTCTGTCTTTCCGAGGGTCGTTTCGCGAGCCTCCAGAACTGCGAAACCCCAGGGTCTCGCGGGAATGTCCTCATCTTGATGAGCCCATTGGATTGTGGTTATATTCGGGGGTTCTGTTTAGGACTTATCACGTTATGTACATTCCCCTTCCGTTTCCACTTTTCGGCGCGCGCACACTCCTATAGATAACCTGTTCCAAAAATCTTTGTTATGTATTTGTCATAACCACATGCCAAAATTGTTATTTAGAAAATAAAGGAGAACAAATTGAGTTGATTGAGACTGTTAACAATTCCATTTTGGCGTTCAGAGCCAAATTTAAATACAACAGGCTTCGTTGGGGGTCTCCCATGGTCTAGTGGCTAGCGCGCTAGATTCATAAGCGGGAACAGGCTTCGTTAACTTGGAGTCGCTTGGGGCACGTTGTTTTGGTCAATAAAATTTATAATTCATGAATAAGAAGTAAACAAATGCTTTGATAAGATAAGAAAAATAGGAAAAAATTGTAAGGTTAAAATGGTGCAATATTTAATGATCTTATTATAGTTTGTACTGTCCTGTGTACATTGAAGGACCTTCTCACTCCTTCCTTCACATATAGAAATGTTGTATTCTCAGATTCATTGTGAGGAAAACAATTACGGAATCTATCTCGAACATGCACTTAAATACATTCCCACACAAGCCCGCCCATTTTATATTTGCATACGAAAAAAAAAAAACTGGTTATACTTCTGAGCGAAAATACTTGATTATGCGTGACATATATATATTATATATATATATATATATATATATATGTATATATTAGTGACATTATTTATTAGAGATATAGCTAATATCAAAGGCCATTTATTTAAATTGATGTGGTAAAAAGCTTTCGAAAAAAAATGTCCTGCTGCTCTAATAAAGTAAATTATTATTAAAAAAATTCAGTTCTTAATAGGAATATTATACAAAAATTAATGATTTAGATTCATATTTGTTTTTTTATCGAAGTATTACTTGATGGAAAAACATTCATGAATTAATAAGCCATAGTTACGGTTCCACTAACTTTATAATCCTAAATATATCTTCGATGTAAATGCAAAGTATCGAATGTCTTCCAAAGTGGAAAAAATTTTATTCATTACATTGCTTTTAGACAGTTAAATAGTCGGTAGATTCGATCTTTTGACAGTGGTTACTTTCCCTTTTCACTGAGTGAACTTAGTTTCACTCAGTGAGGTGTCTATGTCAGGGAACGAAATATCTGGGGGAGGAGTCAAGAGAAGCATTGGAGGAGGTGGCATTGAAGGATTGGGATTTATTTGCAAACTGGTATACAAAACCCACTTATTCTGGACGTTTACTCAACTTCCACTCTTCCAATCCTTACTACCTGAAAATCAATGTAGCTCGAAACCTTCTTCGCCGCGCCCTTTCCTTATCCCATGAGTCCTTCGACAATGAAAACGTGAAAAGAGCTACTAATATATTAACAATAAACCAATTCCTCCCAACCTCATAAATCGGCTTATAAAGCAAATAAAATCCCAATCCTTGAATGCCACCTCCCCCAATGCCTCTCTTGACTCCTCCCCCCCCCAGATATTTCGTTCCCTGACATACACACTAGGACTGACTGAAAAACTTACAAAGACTTTAAAAAAAGCCTTCCCGTTACTAAACTTTGGGTTAAAAACCACTAACAAACTTACTACATTGTAAACCCAAAGAACCCATTCCCTATGACTGCACCACCCACTGCGTTTACCAGATACCTTGCCAAACCCCCTCCTGTAACGCAGTATACATAGGAAAACCAAAAATTATATTCACTCCCACATTACACAACACAAACGAACCATTAAAAACAAAGAAATTCACAAATCCGCCCTCGCAAAACACGCCATAACAAAAAAACACACATTCAACTTTGATGACACTAAAATACTTTCTACAGAACGAAACACCAAAAAACGACAGATCTCCGAATGCGTCCACATTAACTTAAACCCAAATAACATTAATTACAAAACGGACAAACAAAACATCTCCCCTATTTACTCCACCGTCTTCCATAAACTTTCCCTGACCTCCTTTTTGATTTTTGTTTCCAGGCTCCAGACAATTTTTCTACTTCTGTGCCCCAAAATCCTTAGCACCTTTTACAGCCCACTTTTACAACCTAACAATTCTCTTCTTTCATCCTTACCGACTTACTGCCTCTTACTCCCCTCCCCCAGTCACCAAAATGTCTTCTTGGTCTTCCTCCCTACCCTCTAGCCATTCTCTAGTGGAACGTATCTGTGTATTGATTGTTATAAATTGTATTCACTTATAGAATATATTGTTTTTTTCTCATAATATAAAATTTTAATAATGCTAGTTTTGTACTGTTTGCTTATTTCTTTCTACATGTTGTTTACTTTCTAACTACCTATTTACCGAATTTTCATTGTTTTAAAAATCAGATGGGTTCAAATTTATTCTCATGATGTATAAACTACGCTCATTTCTTTCTGTTTTTTTACTTATAAGTTGTATATATTTTTTAGCTAAAGAAGGCTGCCAAAGTGCATCCGAAACGTCCAATATAGATTTCTTCCTGAAGGTCTGACGTTTTTTTTTCCTAGCCGAATCCCAACCATACCTTGTCTTCGTTAGATTCGAGAGTTTCCCGTCCATCAGTCCAATAGTAATCAGTAAATATTCAAAATGAAAAATGCGTTTTTTTCAAATTCGATACTTTGTATTTGTATCGACGATATTTATTATTTATCTAGGTTGTTTGAAAAATAAATTGAAGATAATTACTACCTCTATACAGGTATATGTTTACTCCTCTTCACCTTGCAGAAATTTATGGACATCAAAAGTATTTCGAATCATTGGCATTAGGAACGATCACATTAGACGCACCACTAAGGTACAATGTGATATTAGACCTTTGTTGATGAAAATCGAGTCAATCGTATTATAACAAATTCAAATTTTTGGTACAGGTACGCCATGAAGGATCCTGGATTGGTAACGTCTTCCCTGCGGAACCACACCAGGACTATTGAAGTTCTCCTTGCACGTGGTGCAGACCCGAACGCCCAAGATCGGGTGTTCGGGTGGACTGTTCTCCATTGGTGCGCGGCCATCGGGCATATCGAAGTCGCCAGGATTCTCGTTCAACACGGAGCGAAAGTGAACTTACCTTCGAAGGTAGAGCAAACCCCGATGTACCTTGCCAGATTCTGGTGGAGGACGGATTTGTACAAATTTTTAAAAGAAAGGGACGGCGTATGGTAAGAACATGAAATTGTTATGAGACGAGAAGACGTCAAAAATTTTTTTTTTTTTTAATTCGTAACATAGAAACTACTAAAATGGATTTCTTTCTTTTTGACGACGAGTCTACAACGATGCCGTTAACAGGCAGGCTATCTACAAAGAGGTTGTTATATATTTTAATATAATGAAAGTTAACTTAAGAGATGTAAGTAAACTTTAAACAGAAAAACGCATACACAACGCATAATTTAGAATGTACATTCTGGAAGGAAGAAATGACAAACTTTAGTATTAATTTAAATTTGAGTTCTGCCATTTGTTTTTTTTTTAGTTTCATTTAAAGTGAAAACTACTATAAATATATTATAAATTACCTACTTTTGAGGTAGAAAAATATCTTTGTAGCTGAACAAAAATAGTTATAAGAAAGGAAACCGGGGTCTCCCGAGGTCTAGTGGCAAGCGCGCTAGATTCATAAGCGGGAGATGGTGGGTTCGATCCCCACCGGCGCCAGAAATTTTCTCATTTCAGGGCTGCACCCTGGACGTCGGCGCTAATGGCAAAAAAAAAAAAGAAAAAAAAAAGAAAGGAAACCATTTTGAAGAAGAGTTGGCCAATTTAAATATACCTGAGCCAGACATTTCTGTTCATACACTAATAAATGACTAACCTAAAGTTACATGTGTTTTTTTTTTTACAGTCATACAAAAAATAAATCTTTCTAAATGTACATATTTAAAATTTGTTATCAAATAAATTACTTAAAATTCAGTGGTGTCGAATATAATTTATTTAGTCCTTTATAAATGTTTATTCTAAAAGAATAATAATTTTCCGTTTATTTATTTCATTTTGTTAATGTATTCGAACGACAAAAGAAAAAAAAAATAAGCAAAAACACAGAATGAATCAATAAGGGGAGCAAAATTAATGCTGTGTCTTGAGTTACTTGAACATCATTTATTTAAAAACATTTTGCAAAATGTTCTATTTTCATGAACACTACTACATATACAGTAGTATATACTACGTTCATATACATGAACGTGGCTATAATTTGGACGTGTCTTCAAAGAGTATGTTACGCGTAGCAAATAAAGGTTATTTTTTTAAAGAAATAGTCATATTGATTAATTAGTGTAACTAATTGATCGAAGTGATATGGTTTATGTATGTGTGATTTGTCCTATTTATAATATTTTCTTTTTTTCAGTAATTTTTAGAAGGTAGTCTGTAATCAAATTTTAATATTTGTTTGCGATTTTTATGAGGGATTGAAATGAATTATTCATTTATTCAATGCGTAGCCGTTTCAATAATGAGCTACAGAATTTCAAAACTTTTTACACCCTTTGCGTGAAAGGGCTTGTTCAGGGATCACACATCCAGCTGAACAATAAATCACTATTTAAATCATATGGTGTGTGAAAAAACAAGAGAGTGAGAAGAAAAGAAGAAAGTGCAGTGCATCAAAATTCAAGACAATCTTTTAAGAAAGACTATTTTATTCCTTCCTACGCTCTTTCAGTTCCATTATGAGTGAGTAGGGGAAGAAAACTATCCTGGCGAGCAGGAGGGAGAGAGGGCCAGCCAGCAACAACCACAATTTTAAACCTAAGTATGAGTCCAACCAAGTCAGATCCACCCCCACCATTAAGCTCAACCCATGTAAATATTGATTGCCATTTAATATATTTCATTCAAATACAGTCCACTCTCATTTATTTAGAACCACCCTAATCAATTTTCAGGTTTAGAGTATAATTCAATTTAGTTTATAGATTGAACTACCTAGCCTATACATTTTGGTCCTCCGGGCCGGATAGTTTTCTTCCCCTACTCACTCATAATGGAACTGAAAGAGCGTAGGAAGGAATAAAATAGTCTTATCAGTGATGGACACTTCCTTCATGTATAATATTCACATAAAATTAAGCACAAACCTGTGACATTACATTTGCGCCATTGATGTAAAATTAATTGCGCTTTATAGGCAACAGATTATGTCAAAATGTTTTATAATGGCTGAAAATGACTGCCACATGTATTATTGTGGTTTCATATAGTCAAGAATAATTATACCGATTTCCGGGTTGACTTAGGAACGTCCTCAGAGGGAAACATGAAAGACACTACAATTCTCCATTTCTTGAACAAACATAGTTGCTAATAATCTCGGTGAGGGATCAAATTAAAAGCAAACAAAGGACCAGTAAATGGAATATTCTGTTGAGGGCAGTCTCAGAGCCGTTACCAATAAACACCCTCAGTGTAATACCATTTTAGTGTCAGATCTGTAAAAAGAGATTCTAACGACGCTAACACATAAATCTCTCTCTACACACACACACACACACACACACACACACACACACACACATATATATATATATATATATATATATATATATATATATATATATATATATAAGTAAAGATGGAATGGTTGGGATTCGGCTAAAAAAAACCTCAATATGATTTTTGTTTAAAAATAAATCTATATTTTGGACGTTTCGGCTACTCATTGGTAGCCTTCGTCAGCAATGGAAATGCCAGGAGGCAGAGGAAGACCAAGGTTGACAGTTAAGACAACCTTGGTCTTCCTCTGCCTCCCGGCATTTCCATTGCTGACGAAGGCTAACAATGAGTAGCCGAAACGTCCAAAATATAGATTTTTTTAAACAAAAATCATATTGAGGTTTTTTTAGCCGAATCCCAACCATTACATCTTTACTTATTACCTCGACGGCCAACTATCTAATGATCATTATATATATATATATATATATATATATATATAGAGAGAGAGAGAGAGAGAGAGAGACATTGTTTTGGCTGGACGGTACACAGTGGGGCCAAACGACATTTCGTGTTTCAAAAAAGGCTTTGGTAACTTTGTATACTTTCCTTAATATCTCAAAAAAGGTTGAGAATTTGGGAAACGAAAGAATACCATTAGAAAGCTTACTAAATGCTCTACAAAAAAGGTCCTAATGAAAGTTTTGATTTGGCGATGTCAATCGGAGAAATAAGTGCTTAAGTGAAAGATAAATAAGTGCTTGGTTTGTTTGAGATTTCATTTGGATAGGTGTTTCGCTATTGATCTAAAAAAAGTAATAACTGTTTCTATTTTATGCCTTCATAAACACTAAAGATAAGAAAGGAACCGCGCTATGATGACGCAGTTCTTGCGAATCGGACTTTTTAATGAATAAGAAAGGATTTCTCAAAAACTATTCAAGATAATATAATTCTAATTATGCTATCATAAAATAGACAACATTTCCTTTTAAAAGACAGTAATTTAATTAATTAAAATCATTATTAAAGGATACTTTCTGGACGTCCAATAACGCACTTCTGTTTTTATCAATGAATGAGTTTTTTCGCGATTTTTTTCCTCAGCCCCCTAACGGACTACAGATTCAATACTTACACGAAAATGTCTACATTTAATATGCTTAAATCCATGCAAATAAAGTGGAGGTTTATTCGGAGAAAAATTGGCTCCCTTTTGTCAAAAAAATGTGGAATGTAGTTTTGTTACTTTGAAATACCTTCTGTGAAAAAATTAAAAATTATATTTTAATGTCAAAACTGTGGGTAACCATTGTCCAATCCAGAAGCAATAAAAAGTACCGGAATGAAATGATTGGAAAAGTTTTTCATTTGGGAGATCTGTTACATTTTGTGTTTAACAAATTTTCATTGATTTATCTTTTACATGATGTTGTTGGCACTAAAATATTTGCTAACATATTTGAGAATTTGCTAAATTTGCAATTGGACCTTTATGAACTTGGGCAGTGGATCCATCCACTGTCTAACAGCATTGCTGCTGTTTACAGGACAGCAATCCATCTGGAACCATGAATCTAAGTGCCAGCGGAACGTCTTCCAATGCAATAGGTCGGTCGTATTTAAATCGTGTGGAGGTTTAAAAATATGTTGAATCAAACCTGTCAGGAATCAGGATTGGCTGAAGAAGATATTTGTCCTGAATTCTGCACCACTCGATAACTTGGAGCTAATACTGATTGTGTGATCTTCACAGGTCATAAGGTTTGGAATAAAACCAAGTATACGAATTGGGGCTGTTAAATATTCCATTCCGTGTGAATGTGGCTTTGTCTGTCCAAAAAATGTTGCGGCCGAACAGAGGATTAACATTTTTCCTCCCGCAACGTTTTGACAATTTTTAGTTTTATCTCAAATTTTATTTGAAAACATTTCAAATTATGTATAAATTCAGGATTAAAATTATTCAACTACCCTGAAATCTTTTTTAATTCTCCGCTCAAAATTTCTGTATTCAAAACTGGGTGCCAAATACATCATATAAAACATAAATCAATGAAAAATTGAAAAACATGAAATGTAAAATATCTCCCAGATGAAAAAATTTTACGATCGTTTCATTCAGTTACTTTTTATTGCTTCCAGGATGGAAAATGGATACCCACAGTCTGGCCAATAAAAAATGAATAATTTTTAATTTCTTCTTACAAGGTATTTGAAAGTAACAAAACTACATTCCACATTTTTTGACAAAAGGGACCCAATCGTTCAAATTATTCCCTAATAAACCTCCACTTCATTTTCATAGATTTAATGCTTCCTAAATGTAAAAGTTTTCCTGTAATTATTGAATCTGTAGTCCATTAGAGGGCTGAGGAAAAAATCGCGAAAAAACTCTGATTCATTAATTGATTGACAGAAGTGCGTTATTGGACGTCCAGAAAGTATCCTTTAATAATGATTTTAGTGAATTAAATTACTTACTAGTCTTTTAAAAGGAAATTTTGTCTATTTTATGATAGCATAATTAGAATTATATTATCTTGAATAGTTTTTGAGAAATCCTTTCTTATTCATTAAAAAACATGACTACGTTAAAAAAACAGAAAATTGGGCATAGGTCCTTTTCTTTTCGGAATCGGCCCATACTGGAAGTGTACTTTTTTGTTGGAAATTATGTCTACAATCACCTCCTAGAGTTTGGCTATTTAGACTTGAATCACCCTGTATATATATATATATATATATATATATATATATATAAATTATTTTTCATTTTGGGTAATTATTATATTCCAATAAAATTAAATAGGCAACAATGACCTGTGTGGTTAAATTTCCTTTAAAAATCAAAATAATATATATATATATATATATATATATATATATATATATATATATATATATATACATATATATATATATGTTGGGGCGCGGGCTTTAAGACTTAGGTACAAAGTACGTCGTACCCCCACCTCCCTAATAAGGGAGTGCAGTTCGTTTCCAGATCTAGAGTATATCACATCTTATTCTTTTAGCTCGGGACTGCCCCCTCAACTCCCATAACGCTCCAGTCTTTCTTCTCTTCTACTTTCCAGGAGCTGCGAACAGGGTCCTGTTTCTTCAGCAGCTGGCAACGTAATGGTAAGTTTAAATGTTTTTTCTCATACTCTGAATCCATCCCACAAACCACGTGCCGAGGATTAATCTTTCAATCCCTCGCGGAGTACATTTTTGGTCCTCGGGGCCGCGGATTGCATAAGTAATCCGTGGAGACTTAACTTCGACTAATCCGAATCGCGGAACGCATATTAGTTCCCCAGTTTATAGAATTAAAGTTTTTATTCGTCCAACTTCAAGATGTCGAAGCGAGACCCCATTAAACAACTAGCTATTTTAAGGGAAAAGCGCGAGGAAATGTTCGCAATGGCATCCAATTATTTAAAAAGGACTACAAATTTAGAAAAGGAACATTTTCGCGATTTCGCCCCTACGTATATCAAATTGGATCAAATGGAAAATAATTCCTCTAGAATACAGGATACGATTATGGAAATTAATGCGGAAGTTTATATGGAAACCGAGAAATTGGAAGTTCAAAATGTTCTCGTAGCCTTCGATGACCGTCATACATTCCATACGCAGTACATATCTTAGGCTGGACAAGCTGTATCCCGAAGCTCCGACAGGCGCGTGCCTGCAGGAGAAGCCTATTCTTCAAAGCAAATCCTTTCTCCCCACCATAGAAATTCCACGGTTTTCGGGGAAAATCGAAGATTGGACTACCTTAATATCACTCTTTAACAGTATAGTCAATACCGTCGAATGCCTAACGCAAGTTCAAAAATTTGAGTATTTGAGGTCGGTACTCGAAGGTGAGCCTCTATCTCTTATATCAAATTTCCAACTTACAACCGAAAATTACGCTTTAGCATTACAGGTGCTTAAAGATCGATACCAGTCAAACAGACGTCTGGCCGCATATTATATAAATCAAATTTTGTTCTTTTCTCCCATTACGACATCTAACCATAATTATCTGCAGAAATTCATTAGCGTACATTCCAATTCTGTAAATGCACTGAAAGTGCTTGATATAACAAATTTAGAAGATGTTCTTCTTTTTCATTTGGCCTATAGAAACTTAGATCGTTCCACTCAGATTGCATACGAAAATCATTTCAAATCAGTAAATGTTCCAACTTTTAAAAATTTACTTGATTTTGTAATAGAACGTGCTAGATCATCTGAGATAATGCAAGATCTCGGAATAAAAGGCAGAATTACTCAGAGTAAACAAGTTAGTACTTTCCTAACTAATTCGAATAAAATAGAGCGAGAAGATTCCGGCTGTCCCATTTGTAAACATTCTCATAAGATAACATCGTGTCCTCAGTTAATTAATTGTCCACTCAATAAAAAATATGAAATTTTAAAACGCTTAAAACGATGTTTTAACTGTCGTGGTGCACATATGTAAAATCAATGCAAATCGAAAAATGTTTGTAGATCGTGTAGTAGATCCCATCACACCTTATTACACCCTTCTAATTCTATTCCAACTTGTAATAATAATCCGAATGATAATTTAAATTCTAGTGATCCTAATTCCAACGGTGCGATAACTCCCACTTTTAGCACTAATGAAGAGCCTAGAAATAATTCCGTTACTTTATCTTGTCATTCTGCTTAATTCCATAACGGTACTTCTTGGAACTGTGAAAATGTTTATAAGAGATTCAAGTGGCCGTCAACAACCGATTCGAGGAATATTAGATTCTGGATCTGAAATTTCAGCTATATCTCTCGGAGCTGTCAAGCGTCTAGGATTCAAAAAATTGAAAAATTCTATCTCGCTTTCTGGGATATCCAATGTTGCTACACCCACATATGGAGCTGTAGATTGTATCTTGTCTCCCCGCGACAACTCTAAAAGAGAATTTAAAACACAATCTGTTATCTTATCAACCATTTCTAACGACCTACCGCAACAAAGTCTACCGGGAGAGGTAATAAACAAATTTAAAAATTTAAAATTGGCCGATGATAAATTTTTTGAAAGTTCTCCAGGAAATGATTTATAATTGGAAATGATTTATATCCATTCATTCTAGAAAACGAACCTATTATAGTAATTAAGGGTAACCCTTCCGCAATAAACACTGTTTTTGGCTAGGTTATCGGTGGTAATGTCATCAATCAAGAAAATAAAAACACAAATAAAGATTCTGCTATATGTTCCTTGCTGGCTATAACTCCTTTGGATTCTGTAGTTTCCAAATTCTGGGAAACTGAAGAAGTGAGTGCACCCATTCCTATAAACTCTGAAGATGAATTCGTTGAAAATCATTTTGTGACTACTCATTCCAGAGACGCTTCTGGTCGCTATGTAGTGTCATTGCCTTTCAAACCTAATGCTCCAATTTTGAGCGATAATCGCAACCAAGCTCTAAAATATTTTTTAAATTTAGAAAGGTGCCTTTCTCGAACTCCTGAGATTATGTTTGACTATAATAAATTTCTAAACGAATATTTAGAATTGGGTCACATAGAAATAACCAATTCCTCTTCTAGTTACATATTACCCCATCATTGTGTGCTTAAAGAATTTAGTTCTTCTACAAAAATAGCGAGTTTCCCACCAGCAAATTGGTCGCACGTTTCGACTGACCAGAACCCCGCCGATATAGCCACTCGAGACTGCTCTCCGGAGCATTTTTCAGAAAACTCTTTGTGGTGGAAAGGTCCCTCTTTTTCGAGAAAAATTCCCAAGCGAATGGCTGTCCAAGCGGGTCGTCAGTCCTGAGGAAGAAATACCAGAGCTAAAACCGCTTAAAGTGTTATTATCCGCCTCTGTTCCATCACCTTACCTATTCGAGTTCATAAATAAGTTTTCTTCTTGGCTTCGTTTGAAATATGTTCTAGCATATGTTTTGAGATTTGTTCACAACATTAGATCAAGTAACACGCGTCATAAGGGCGCTCTTTCTGTCCAAGAGTTAACGTTAGCAGAAGACCTGATAATATCGTTGGTGCAGAAAGATAGTTTCCCATTTTTATTTGTTTCTAATTCAACTGTTCCTTCCAATATAGCATCCCTGTCCCCATATCTCGATGAAAAGGGACTTATTAGAGTTGGGGGCCGCTTGAGGTACTGAAACTTAAGTGAGCCCGCTAAGCATCCTATTCTTTTGCCTAAAAAATCAAGAATATCTGAACTCCTCTGCGCCTATTATCGTGGAGTTTCCTTCCACTCAGGACCTAGGACTACTCAAAGTTTGATCCAGCAATATTATTGGATAATTTATCTGCGCGATCTAGTGCGCAAGCGCATCCACAAGTGCCTTACATGCCACAAGTTAAGAGCCTCAGTTACTCAGCCAGTTATGTCTAATCTGCCTTATCCAAGAGTCAATGTCTTAAAGCCTTTCACAAGCACCGGGGTGGATTTCGCTGGCCCATTTCTAATTAAGGAAAGCAGCAGGAAAAATGCTGCTGCAAAGAAATGCTACTTATGTCATTTCGTTTGCTTCAGTACTAAGGCTGCCCATCTGGAAGTTGTTTCCTCTCTGTCAACCCAAGCATTTATCGCTACTCTAGACCGATTTGTTGCGAGACGAGGTCTCCCTCACGACATTTATTCAGACTGTGGTCGTAATTTTGTTGGTTTTTCTCGACACCTGAAAGAAGTTTATGATCAGAAGAAGGCCTCCTCTCCTGAAATTAGCTCTTTTCTCGCATCCCGCAGCATAAGATGGCATTTTAATCCTCCTTATGCACCTCATTTTGGTGGTCTTCATGAAGCTAGCATAAAATCTGCCAAACTCCTTTTGGTGCGAATGCTTGGCCGGAATCCTGCTCTAAGTTACGAGGGACTCACTACTCTAGTTGCGAGCATTGAAGCCGTCCTAAATAGACGTCCACTCTTATCTCTCTTGCCCTCATCCCCTTGATGATCCTGATCTTCTGACCCCTGGTCATTTCTTGTTGGGTGGCCCTCTGCTAGCCGTTCCGGAACCTCTAGAAGAAAGTACCTCATATGCATCACGTTGGACAAGGGTCAAGTCTTTATATGCGTCCTACTGGAGACGCTCGACTTCTGAGTATTTAAACACACTCGTACAAAAACAGAAGTGGACGAAGTGCTCCAAAAACCTTGCCGTAGGCGACGTCGTTATCCTCAAGGAAAATTCTTTACCACCCCTCGCATGGCCTATTGGCCGGGTTAAACCGTATATCCAGGACGTGACGGCGTGGTGCGTGTGGTGTCAATCCGCACAACCCATGGCACTTATGTCAGGCCAGTAACAAAACTACTGTTGCTGCCACATTAATTGTTTGTTTTTGTTTTTTTCTTTCACTCGCAAGACGCATTCATTTATTTTTCTATTATTTCACAAGTGTTTTGTTCTCTTTCTTTCTTATCGCCAAGCGAGGCTTTATTATAATTTGCCAAAGGATTCATCCCTCCTCAGTCCTCATCCTCTCCGTGGGCCTCCCGCGAAGAAGTCTTCCATGACAGCCCCCTTGGAAGTGAAGAAGTTGCGTTTCCTTTATTCCTACCTCTCTCTCTCATACCTTTCCTGATGAACCTTTGGAAGATAACCACATATTTATTATTATTATTTAGTTTCTTCATTCTCAAGATTTCTTTTTCTCTTTTTTTTTAAGAAACTATCGTTTCTTGGTGGGCGGTATGTTGGGGCGCGGGCTTTAAGACTTAGGTACAAAGTACGTCGTACCCCCACCTCCCTAATAAGGGAGTGCAGTTCGTTTCCAGATCTAGAGTAGATCACATCTCATTCTTTTAGCTCGGGACTCCCCCCTCAACTCCCATTACGCTCCAGTCTCTCTTCTCTTCTACTTTCCAGGAGCTGCGAACAGGGTCCTGTTTCTTCAGCAGCTGGCAACGTAATGGTAAGTTTAAATGTTTTTTCTCATACTCTGAATCCATCCCTCAAACCACGTGCCGAGGATTAATCTTTCAATCCCCAGCGCGTACAATATATATATATATATATATATATATATATATATATATATATATATATATATATATGTATATATATATATATATGTATATATATATATATATGAATATATATGTCACACATACATATACACTCATAAACATATACATATAATTTTTTCCTCAACACTAGAGTAATATTTTTTAAATTGTTGAGTTGCTTCCTAATTTTTTTAATAATTAAAGTAGAGTAAAGAGGATATAGTTTAAGCTTATTTCTTTAAAGTTTATGTGTAATCTATTCTTTAAGTTTGTCTTATTGAGGCATCACAGTATGTTATCTATATATTTCCTTCCATCACCAAGTAATATGGGTAATTAACATGAAAAGTATGGAGAATGGCTTCTGATTTCTGCAAAGAGGATAAGAAAAATTATTTGTAATTTTAAAAATGCATTTTTTACAACTATTTTTTCTAGACTATAATTTTTAAAACCTTTTTCACGTTCAACTGAATGTATAATAATTTTAACGAAATTTAAATTCTTTAATTGAAGAATATGAAACAACTGTGAAAAGGAATGTATTTAGTTTGAAATAATAGCCTGATAAGAGGCTATTTGAGCGGAAGTTTGAAAATAGGAGGAGAAAAGGAGTCCCTAATTCTCTCCTTTGTCCCAGGTTGATGTATGCGCAGAGGCGGCCGGGAAAATGGGATAATACATCAGCCCAAAGGCACCTCTAGTCTCAACATTTTTCATTCTCATATTGCCGCAACTGTCATCCGAAGGAGGGCGCTTCTATCCGCCTTTCTAATAAATTTATTCTGCAATACCAACAGAAATATCAGCAACACAATTTCCATTTAGATAAGAACATTTAAATTAGTAAAGCAGAATTTATACTAATTAACAATAAAAGGACAAGGCCATTATTATTATAACAAGACAAAAGGGGATACGAAAAATGAATACACACATTTATGCTTCTTACAGGACTAAAGGAATATCATTGTACAGTTTTAGTCCTCTAAAATTGACAAATTTTCATGATATGAAAACAGTTTTTATTAACGTGTGAGCCAACGTGAAAACATTAATCGTTAACGGCCTGTTTTAAGTGAAAACATTATTTTATTGTGAATACCTTGTATATATAAATATAAATTTATATACATATAAATAAATATATAAATATATATATATATATATATATATATATATATATATATATACTAGCTGTTACCTGGTGTGCAATGCTACACCTACTTTATATTAAATATCTGTAGCCGGGCTTACCATGCTACACATGCTTCATATTAAATAGTTGTAACCCAGCTTCCATGGTACGCCTACTTTATATTATATATTTAAAAAAAATGAATGATTATATTATATTGGTCCAAATTATGAGAATATAAGATAATAAATTGAGAGCTCGGCTGAAAAATTTATTGTCCATTTATTTTTAGAGAAAGTGGGGTGGAAAATAAATTAATCCTTATTTTTTTTAAAATTACCCTGATTTTAAAAAGTACCCTTACTTTTAAAATGGTATTACAATTAAATGATTCCAAATAATTTAAATGCAATACCGTTTTAAAGAAAATCCAAACCAAACTCCCTGTGTTTAATTTTTTTAAAGAAAAAAAAAATATGTGGTCCATAAATAAATGTTCATAAAAAATAGCAATACAAATGAGGCATTTAATTAAGGTTAGTTATAAGTTGTAATAACCTACAACTGAAACTATATTCTTTATTTTCATTGATTTTTTTTTTAAATATAATATTTATTTATTTTAAGGGCTTCGCATCTAAAGCTAAAACCTCAACCTTGCGCAAATATAATATTAATATGTTATATCGTTTACCTGTTCATGTAATAATCCGTAACTGAGTTTTTTTTTAATGAATGAAAAAGTAGGTAAGTCGTGCAGGGTTTATGTTATTTATGCCAAAAAGAAAGTTTTAAAAACATAGTTTGTTGTTTCAAATACACTTTCACATATTTTTGTTCACTTTTTTTTCCTTTCTATTAAAGCTTCTGTTTCAAATTTTATGGTTCATGAGCTCTTCTATAAGGATAGTCCTTCTATCATAGGAAATAGGGGCCTCTAAGAATAAAAACAAATGTAAGATATTTTTCTTGCAGTTATGGACAACAATGAATTAAAGGTATTTGGGAATTTCAATAACGACATTGACTTGGCGAGCAACAATATTTTTACCAGAATTGCAACCGTATTTAAACATTTAGTCCAAGAGCTAGTAACTCACCTTTCAAGTGTTTTATGTGCCTTGAAATTGTGCTATAGTGGGTCTCTAGTGTAGATAAAAAGTTAAGTATGTGGTTGCTGGACATACCTTGAAACACCAGTTACTGCGCATGGTAATCAGTAACAACCTATGGGCCAAAAATAGTGTTTTATTCAGAAGCCATAAGTCTTTAACGTAAAAATAAGGCAATTCTATAATGAATAATATATCAGACACTTTCAAGTGGGATACATATAAAAAAAAACCGAAGTGGGTTTTTTGTAATATTAAATGAAGTCTCTTCTTCACACTGCTATTTAAACACCATAATTGAAAATAATTACAAAAGGGCAGACACTTTTTGTGAGGTTTAGTAATCAGCAAACATGAAAATAAATTCAGCCGATGATAGACTGCAATACACTGCGTGTAACCGTAAGAGTGAGTGAGAGCACCAATCATCTGGACAGGACAGTTGTGGCTGTTCTAGAAATAAAGCAACTTGCCTTAATTATACATTAAAGATTGTTGGCTTCTGAATAAAATACCATTTTAGTGACATATTTTTTTAACACCTTTCCCCTATGTGCAGTACCTGGTGTTCCAAGGTATGTCCAGGATACACATATATGCCTTACCTATCCACGACGTGCAATACACCAAAATTCCAAGGTGCATAAAACACTTCATGAAATGTGCGTTACCAGCTCTCCGACTAAATGGTGACAGTCAGAGGATATAACTATCTCAGACAAAAGAAAGCATATGTAAGAATATAATGATTAAATTATTATGGATATTAAATTACTAAAAAATTGCATGGAAAATTTAATTACTTATTCATTTATTAGAACACCACAATTCACGTGACTTCCTCTTCTTATAAAAATAATATTTTAATACATTAATTTATCTGCAAAAAAAAATAGCATGCAAAAGAAATATTATAAGAAGAATAACTTTATTTTAAAAAAAAATTAAAGTGAGGCTGCCCAAATTAATAGGGTTGCTAAACCATACAGCTCTTATAATAATTAAATAATGTTTCAAAATGTGGTGAAAATTAATTTATTTATATACATTCATTTGTATGATTATAAACATTTATGTAATTTATTATGTACATCTATCTATATACGAATAAAAAAATAAGTTCAATATAACAACATTTAATATAATATTTTAATAATATTTGCATATGTATGTGAGAGAATTAATTTCAAGTTCATAAATTTAAGTCCTTTACAAAATGAAATTGTTCACAAAGGAGTTTTTAATGTTTAAAAAAATCGTTATGTTTAAAACAAAAAGTACTATATTTTTGGAAAGTCTTGGAACTTTATTATTCAAAAGTACTTTATATCCCACTTCACTATAACCGATTAAAATGCACATATTCACATTTGTATCCCATTTAGAAGTTATTATTTGTTCTGGTTTCCTAACAAAATTTTTACTACTATATAAATTAAAGTTAGAAAGATCTGGTTTCTTTCCAAAACAGATTTCATAGGGTATTTTATTGTCAATGGTGTTAGCTAAAGAGAGATTTTTCAAATAAGTTGCTGCATAGACCACTTCTGGCCAACATTTTTTTCTACAATAGCTTCTGCCAGTAAGCAATGAGATATATTCATAATTGTTCTAGTAAATCACACCATTTAATTCATGAACATATGAGGGGCAGGGATTAATTATGATACCCTTTTTTTTTTGGTAGTCATAATTCTTACTATTTAAATATTCCTTACCAATGTCACATCTCATAATACCAATTCTCTTATTTCCTAAGTTTTAAACCTCATTTACTTATTGAACAAAGGAATGAAAAACTTCTGTTTTAGGTTTAATAGTTTAAATCCTAGCAATCTTACTATTTATTTATTTATACATCAGTGAGACCGCGACAAAGGGAATTCATCACTAAACACTTAAATAACAATAAACAATACTGAACAATTATGAAGAAATTAACATGAGGGCAATCTTACTATAATCATCTATAAATGAAATAAAATATTTTTCACCTTTGAGACTCATAGTTAAAAAAAGGTCCACATCAGTGTAAACAATTCCAAAATACTTTTAGCCTTGTTCTTATTGTTTTCCAAAGGGACACGGTCAATTTTACAATACAAGTTTTATAAATTTATAACATGTCCAGATAAACTGATTCTTTACTGCCTTAAATGCACTTGAAGTTCAAATACTATAACCGAATACTATAACCGACATTGCAACCTTCCTTTACTAAAGAGATAAAGAACTATCTCCCAACAAAAGTATTGAAATTATTAAAGTTCTGAATAGAAACATGAACACTTAATTATATTATATTAGTCCAAATTATGATTAGATAAACACAGAACATTTTTATGATATACTTATTTATACGATATTAGTCTATATTGTGGTTAGAGCAGTGTTGCCCTAGGCAATCAAATCAAAATTGATTTGATATGAAGAAAACTGATCTGATATTAAGAAAATTAATCTTAAAAAATATGATATTTTATTATATGATATCTTATATGATATTTGTCCAAACTCTGAGAATATAAACCTACTATTTAGATAAACAAACAAAGGTTTTGTATTGCACTTCTTCTTATTTTTTATTTATTTATTTATCGCACCGCATCTATGGCGAAGTGCATTTTTTCGGTCTTCTCAGTAGAGGGCGATGTAAAGTAGGTTTAGTCGAGCATATTCCTAAAACATGTTCTTATATAATAATTTTAAAATATTTTAACCAGATATTTTGACTTGGTATTTACTTAGATGTTGTTGTAAATGTTTATGTCCTTTAATTGTTTGAGTATTGTATCAATGTGGTGGCTGTCATCTCCGAGGAGTTCTGTCAGGTCAATAGGTACATCAAGGTTCTGTCTTAAATAGCAGTTAGTCAGTATATGCTTGATTGTCAGTTCTGAGTTACATGTTCGGCATGTCGGTTTGTCCTTGTTAGTCATTAGGTACTCGTGAGCCACACGACTGTGGCCGATACGTAGTCTGGCTAATATGACTTCTTCGCGTCGTGATTTTCTGTGTGACGAAGGCCATTCTTTTACCGTAAACTTCACCGTCCTCAGTTTGTTCTCTGTTGTGTTAGTCCAATCCAGTTGCCAGTAGTGTAATATTGTTAGGTCAGTGTAACGTATTACGTCTTCATAGTACGAGTCGAGTGGTTCGTAAGTTTGTTCTTCTGTTGCAAGTTTGGCTTGTCGGTCAGCAATTGTGTTTAGTCCTAAGTTTTCATGTCCCGGTAGCCACCACAGAGTTACATGTTTACCAGAAGCATGTAGGTTGTGTACTTCGTCCTTTATTTCTATACATGTGGGATGTGTCGTGTATATATTTTGTAAACATTGCAGTGAACTCAAAGAGTCACTACAAATGATGATGTGTGTTTGTTGTGTTGATGGCAGACTCTTCAACGCGAGGAGAATGGCTTGCAGTTCTGCTCCAAGGATGCTAACATTTGGTGGAAGTTTTTTGCTGTACACATAATCTTGCAAGATTGCAGCTGCTCCTACGCCGTGTTTTGGTATTGAGCCATTCGTGTAAAGAATTAGGGAGTTTTTGTATTCTGAAGTGAATTTTGTGAAGTACTGTTTGTATAGTAAATTTGAAGCTGGGTTTGTCTTTTTGAATTTGGCGAGTGTCATGTCTATGTTGAAATTACGTATTGTCCATGGAGGTGTTCTTGAATGTATGTGTGTTTTTATATAAGGAATTACCAAGCCAAAAGTACCTTCGATTTCCTTACATCTTATAAGAAATGGCCGGATATGATTTCTTTTTTGTTCATAATCCTCGATATACGCATTCTGTATTATGCCACTTACACATGAAGTTGGAGGATAAGCCTTCATTTTACAAAGATATCGCTCCATTAGCATATTTCTCCTTATATGTAAAGGAGGTTCTCCTGCTTCTGCAAGCATACTTATAAGAGGACTAGACCTGAATGCACCTAGCGATAATCGAATACCGGTGTTGTGAATTATGTTGAGCATGTTAAGAGTAGTGGGTTTAGCAGACGACTACGCAACGCATCCATAATCCAGGAGAGATCTGGTGAAACTACGATAGACGGTTAGCATTACTTTCCTGCTTGCTCCCCATTTTGTGTTACCAAGAACTCTCAGAAGGAGGGGCAACACTGGAAAGAAAATGCCGATTTCTGACTATAAACTCTTCTGTATATGACAGTTTCGAACTCGTTACTTCCAAACTATGAATCCTAGAAGATTTTGAGCTAGCCTACGAGATTTCCCATATCAAGACCTACATATGTGCGAAGTTTGGTCCAAATCGGTCAAAAGGTGTAGATTTGTATAAAGAACAAACAGACATACAGACAAACAGACAGACACGAGATTTTTATATATATATATATATATATATATATATATATATATATATATATATATATATAGATACACACGTTTAAGCCACCGTTATTTTCGAGAACGTTTTATTGGGAGAAATAGTACAATAAGCACAGTACAATTGTCACATAGTGAGTTCTACATTCACATAAGCTTAATACAGCTATGGCTCTCCTTACCATAATGAATTGGTGTCAAAATACCGAGTAATAAATAGTACCAAAAAACAAAAAGGGTATTTTATTACCCAGGACACCTCAGCCATATGCTATGTGCCAACCATAATTTCGGAGTTAAGGCTTACTACTACTAACCCCTCCAGAAGTCCAATTAAAATAAAAGTAGACAGGTTAAAAAACCTGTTGTCTTATGTCCTAGAATAATTTAAAACATACATAGACTAATAATTAAATTTACATGAGTTCCTCAATAGAAATAAAGAGAAGAAAAAAAAATATAAAAACCCCTTTAACTTTAACTACCTTTTTTAACTTTAACTTTAAATTCTTCAAAATCGTTACACTTATTACTTATCACATTTATGCTTTTCGCACAGGACTAAAGGAATATCATTGTACAGTTTTAGTCCTCTAAAATTGACAAATTTAGTCCTCTAAAATTCACAAATTTTCATGCTATGAAAACAGTTTTTATTAACGTGTGAGCCAACGTGAAAACATTAATCGTTAACGGCCTGTTTTAAGTGAAAACATTATTTTATTGTGAATACCTTGTATATATAAATATATATATACATATAAATAAATATATAAATAAATATATATATATATATATATATATATATATATATATATATATATATATATGTATATACATATACACACACGTTTAAGCCACCGTTATTTTCGAGAACGTAAAACGTAAACGTTTCTAGTTGGCACTTTCGGATTGCGTCATGAGGCCAACTTTATAAGCAGGGTTCTTTCCTATAGAGGGATGGAAGAACTGCGCTAAATGTGTGACATATAGTAACAATGAAAATTAGACGTAAACCTATATTTTAATATAAAATTTGAGAATATTGAACTAACGAACATTTTTTAAATTGTTAGTACTTATATGTATAACTCCAATTGTATAGTTGGATGTATGTATAGGTATAGTAATGTAATTGGATATATATATATATATATATATATATATATATATATATATATATATATATATATATGTATGTATATGTAATAATGTTATTAGCGAATCTCCTGAGTTGCTAAAAAGGAAATCATCTACATATACTTTATAAAAGCTATAGAAACAGATACAACGAATATTCAAGAAGTTTCTCCGGTAAAACAATTTTAGGAATATGTTTATGAAACTTAGAGTTTACAAGAGGCATCTTGTGTTACAGGAAGTGAGAGAGTTAATTACGAAATATAAAGAGATTCTTGAAAAACTATTTAAACATGAAAGGGTTAATTAGAGCTGAAAATTGCCAAGTAGTCAAAGGAACCTTTCCACCATGAAGAAAGGAGTCTCCTTGACAGGCACGTGAAGGGAGTCAAATTTTCCTTAATGAAATTAGTCAAAACTTCTTAAGGAGTTGTAACAGAAAATGTAATTAAATGCTGCCAACCTCACATTTCTATCTGTTTTTGTTCCAAACATGTGCCTTTCTAAATATTACTTCGACTAAATAGTGTTTTTGTATGAAAACCTCAATTTTGGCTACATGTACTCTTTATTTTTTAACGTTATATTACTCTCTTGAAATGAGGATTAGAGGATTGTTATCTACTTGCGATACACCCTGTATACGTCATTTGTCTCCAGCTTTGTGCTTGTATTACTACATAAATATAATTGTGGAGGGATTTTCCCCTAAATTGTGTATTGTGTTACATAATGGGTTTTGAAAAATAATTAATATATAAGAGTAAATTAACTCTTCATTTCTATCCAATTCCTAGAAAAACCTTACTTTCCATTTTAATATAAAAGGACACTTTAATGTACTCCAAATCTTCCCTAGATGCCTTAGTGAAGGAATATACGAATTTATTGATATGTTTTAATCTTTCGTGAAAAATATTCCATGAAATCTCACAGAGAAGTTATATAAAATTTTAAGCGCCAGAACAGGAAACTGATTGTAACCTACGCGGACATTACTCCATCCTCTTTCTCAACTTCTTGAAAACACTATAACAGTGTTCCTCCTTTTCGAACCTCGTTTAACTAAAATACTCAGTTTAGTGTTAAATTCAATTTAAAAAAAAAATCCGACTCGCAGGAACTGCATCATCTTAGCGCGGTTCCTGTTCATATCCCTATTGTCACTTGAAAAGCTTAGAATAGAAACAGATAATATTTTTCCCTTTAAGATGGATGATAAGTAAAGATGGAACGATGGGAATTCGGCTAAAGAAACCTCGGGTCGTTTTGCGAAGACCACATCCATAGTTGGTGCTAATGATCCTGGAAATAGATGCACCAAAAAAAAAAAAAAAAAAAAAAAAAAAACACATCCAGTTACTTTTGAAGTAGCAGTAGTGATTCAGCGCATGCGCATAACTCCTTTGCCTTCCTATTGGAGGATTCTGCTGACCAATTGCATTGGTTCTTGCTGGGAGTAAAGTAACCTTCAACAGTGAATTAGTTTGTTTACGAAGAAGCTCTGCTTATGGTAGTGAGAAAAAATGAGTCTTTTACAATTAGTTCGCGATGTTCCTGACAAAGAAAAAGGGATTGGTTTCTTACTCGAAAAATTAATGGAATCCTATTAATTTTAGTGAGTTGGATAGACAAGAGTCGCTAAAATTAATATAATTCTATTAATTGCGAGTTGAATTGACTAGGGTTTTGATATCTTCTTGAGCGAACGGAAACGCATAGCATGTAATGCCTAATAATTGTAAAATATCCAAAAAAAGAGAGAGAGAAAAGGAATAAAATATGTTTGTTTACAAATATCGTTGTTTGTTATCCTTCATTACCTGCAAAACAGTCAACTTTAATGCTTAATAACTTTTTCATAGTTGAGAGAATTGATTTTGATCATATTAACCTTTTTATTAATAAATATTGATAGTCATTATCTAAAATGAATTATAACCGTAGATAACGAGTCAAGTAGTGATAGATAACCAGCAAAGAACCTATAAGCTAATCAGTAAGCTTATCATCGAGTACGAGTAACTGTTATAAATCACTACTGCTACTTCAAAAGTAACTGGATGTGGTCTTCGCAAAAAGACCCAAAACCTCAATAAGATTTTTGTTAAAAAATCTATATTTAGGACGTTTCGGCTACTCATTGGTAGCCTTCGTCAGCTAAAATGACAAGAAAAACAGAAATTAATACAGAAACAAAACAAAAAAAAAGTTTATAATTGAGATAAGTAACAGAACTATAAATACAATAAACTTATTATAAAAGAACAATTTCGTCTTAAATTCTTAGAATGAGTAGAATGAAAATCAATACAAACATAACAGAAAAAGAAGAAAAAAAAGCTATTTTACTGAAGTTTATATAAGTAAATAGGTGCTAATAGTAACATTAATTGATTTTACAAAGAAATAAGAAACTACATACCAATGAAAACTATAGTAGCTAATAGTAACATTAGTTAATTTTACAAAGAAATAAGATACTACATACCAATGGAAATGCCGGGAGGCAGAGGAAGACCAAGGTTGACAGTTCAGTAACCATTGTGGATAATATTTTCCTCGGCCTTTGTTCATAGGGTTTTTTGGCTTTACCTGGTCGGGTCCGCCAGACCCTAGAATCCTCTTCTACCGATACTTCATTTCATACGTTTCAAGGAATTGGAAAATATCAAAATTTTTCACATATTCCTGTGTTTTTTTACTATAGTAATAATTCTACAAATAAAATCAATTGAAAAATAAAATAAAAAAACCAACAGCATGAAGGCAATTGAAAATATTCAAAAGACGTCATCGAATCTCTTTCTCTTGGCAAGCTATATTTCTAACAATGAATTTTTTTTTCTTATTTTACCTAATCTGTTTTATTGTCAAATACATTACCCAACTATAAGCAATTAAAAAATAACAAGGAATAAAAACAGACAAAAAGAACCGTTCGAATAAACGAAATCAATTACTTCAAAGTTTAAGCACTTATTTCTCCGATTGACATCACCTAATCAAAAATTGTTTCGGAATCTTTTTTGTAGAGAATTTATAAAGCTTTCAGATGATTTCTATCCACTTATCACGATTTCCCAACCGTGTTCGAGATATTTTATTTTTTTTTTTATTATTTATTTATGAGCATCCATGCGCATCTAAGGCGTTTCGCTCCAAACAGTTATTGCATATATACATCTAAAAACAAATGGTATACATCCAAATATATATACACATACACACATACATACATACATATACACATATATATATATATATACACATATATATATATATGTATACATATACATATATACACATATACGTACACATACATACATACATACATACATACACACACACATTTATATATATTACATCTATCATTATACATCTATAAACAAATTATATGTAGAAATGACAATATATTCACATCTAAAAACGAATAATATATACAAATGACAATATATACACATCTAAACATCATATATATATATATATATATATATATATATATATAAACAAATGGTATTATTTATATACATCTGGTTGATCAATCGGATTACACAATTAGACATAGTTACTAATTCATTAATTACATGTTATCGTTCTTTACAGTTTACCAAGTGGTGTAATATCTTCCTTGTGTTTTTTATTGCAATTGTTTGAATATAGTATTGAGATGGGGTAAAAAAAAAAAAAAAAAAAAAAAAAAAAAAAAAAAAAAAAAAGGGGGGGGGGGGGTGAAAGTATTAAATTTTTCCATACATATTAATAGTTTTGAGGTGTGTAAGGATTGCTGGTATGTGTGGACTGCTGTCAGTAAGTAATTCGGTCATGTCATGCGGTAAGTCTAGATTTTGACGTTGTCGGCATTCTGTTAGTATGTGTTTTACGGTTAGTTCGGTGTTACAGATTTTACATGTAGGCTTTTCTTTTTTAGTCATTAATTACTCGTGTGTTATTCGTGTATGTCCAATTCTGAGTCTAGTTAGTACTACTTCTTCTCTTCTGTTTTGTCTGTGACTGGAAGGCCATTCCGCGATGTTCCGTTTTATTTGTCGCAGTTTGTTGTTGGTAGATAGGTGTGTCCAGTCATTTTGCCATTTGTTTGTGATTTGGTGTTTAGCCTGTCTCGTAAGGTCTTGGTAAAAAATGTCTAGTGGTTGAATTGTTAAGTCTTGAGTAGCCAATTTTGCTTGTTCGTCTGCAGTCGTACTAAGTCCTAGGTCTTCATGTCCTGGCAGCCAATATATTGTTGTATGTATGCCTGAAAGTTGTAAATTGTAGATGTGTTGTTTGATTTGGATTGCTTTGGGATGTTGACTGTATAAGTTCTGTAATATGTGTAGTGAACTGAGAGAATCTGTACAGATGATAATGTTTGTGTGTTGTGATGGAGGAGTGTTAGTGAGGGCAAGAAATATTGCATGGAGTTCAGCTTCTAGTATATTGTACAGCGCCGGGAGTTTTTGCTTGTAAATAGTGCCATTTACAATAGCTGCCGATCCAATGCCGTGTTTTGTATTTGAACCATCGGTGTATTCAAGGATGTAGTTAGTTTGTCGATTTAAGAAGTCCAAGAAGTTAGTTTTGTATAAATGTTTGGATAATATGTTTGACTTTTTGTACTTGGAGAGGGATGTGTCTATTGTGAATTTAATGAGCCATGGAGGAGTGAGTGAAATGGTCTGTTTCTGTATTGGTTCTGTTTGTAGATTTGTAATCTCCTCTATTTCTAAGCTTCTTATAGCAAGAGGTCTGGCATGCTTGTTATTTATTTGGTATTGATTAATATTAGGGTTTTCTATGATATCCCTTGTGCAGGATGGCTGAGGGAGAGACTTAATTTTGTAGTAATACTTTGCAATTAAGTATTTTCTTCGGATCTCTAGTGGAGGTTCTACTGCCTCTACGTTCAGGCTGCATATTGGGCTTGATCTGAAGGCACCCAGTGCTAGACGTAGTCCTGTGTTTGATATTGTGTTAAGCATTTTCAGTGTAGTGGGCTTGGCAGATGAGTATGCTACGCATCCATAATCCAGAAGGGACCTGGTGTAACATCGATAGAAGTTTAGCAGTACTTTTCTGTCTGCACCCCATTTAGTGTTTGCTAGAACTCTCAAAATATGCAGAGATTTTTTACATTTAACGAGAAGTTCTTTTAAGTGGGGAACCCATGTGAGGTGTTTGTCAAAATGAATTCCTAAAAATTTTATTGTTGTTGTTTTTGTAATGTCTGTATCGTACATAGTAAGTTGGTAGTCTATGTTCCGTCTTTTCTTTGTAAATAATATAGATTTGGTTTTGGTTGTCGAGAACTTCATACCTGTTTTGTCGTTCCAGAGTGTAAGTGTATTGATTGCGTTCTGTATTCGGTCTTGGGCTTGTTCAGTGGATTTTGAAGTGTAGAATATTAAAATATCGTCAACATACAGGCTATATTCAATGTCAGGGGGTATGTATTCGACAATTGTATTCATTCCAATGATAAATAGGGTTGTACTTAGTACGCCCCCTTGAGGTACTCCCGTCTCTAGTTGATATATATCGGAGAAACAGTTGCCATTCCTTACTGTGAAAGATCTTCTAGAGAGAAACCCAGCAATAAATGCCAAAGGTTTTCCTCGTATTCGCCATTCAGAGAGTTGTTTGAGGATAACATCTTGCCGGATTGTGTCAAAGGCTTTGTTTATGTCAAATGAGACTGCTAGGAGGGATTTTTTATTTGTAAATGCGTTAAGAATAGAGTTTTCTAGTCTAACGATGTGGTCGGTTGTCGAATGATTTGTCCTGAATCCACATGTTCAAGATATAAATGAAATTATACGAAGTTCCCAAAACTTTTCATGTCTGTTCATAAAATATTTTATTCTAACCCTTCCTTAACTCCAAACGTAACCAAAAGTTTAACATGTTAGTTTTGATGAAATTCAAACATGCAAAAAATGTTTCAACTGAATCCCATGATTCTAAGTACCCAAACCAAAAACGATATTCAACAACAATTTTTCCAATTTTCTCGAAAACGGTTAAAGCTATCGCCTTGAAAATGGTTTCATTCGTTTTCCTTGGCCAATAAGCCAAAAAACGAAAGCTTTACGATTTGTTTTGCGCGAATTTCGCCCCAAACGCCATCTTCCAGTAGTCGGATTTTCCTGGTTAACGAACTTGACCTTTCAAATTGGCCATTAGGGAATCCAGAAATGAGAAAACACACAAATATATATATACAAATTTGAACCACCGTTATTTTCGGTCTCTAGGGGTTCTGAAATGCGAAATTTTCTAGTCGGCACTTCCGGATCTTTTCATGAGATCAACCTTATAAGCGGGGTTCCTCCCTATGAAGGGAGGGAGGAACCGTGCTAAAAGAGAATTTATTAAGTCCACATATTACGATTTACTAACCGTTTTTGAGATATTTTAGAATTGCCGAAAACCCGAAAACGTTTCATGTCTAATTATAATTTTTTTTATAACACACTATTTCCACTAATCCCTTCTGTTTGTAGAGAAGCTAAAAATCACAATGGTATTGGTATTTTCTGTTTTCGTACATGACAATCAATATTCATTATGCATGTAAACATTTTAAAAACGTTAAGAGGAATATTTTAATTAAATAATCAGAGACGACAGAGTAAATAGTAACTGTGTACACTGACGGTTGTATTCAGTATGCTCAAATCCCCCGAGGCAATTTTGAACACTCAATATTTATGAACGTGAAATACAATAGCTACAATTTTAAGTATATATTTAAAAATCTCATTGGAAGATATTTCCATTATTTGTTTCTAAAAGCTTCGTTAGTAGAAAATATTCCAAATTTTCATCATATTATTGTTTCTAAACAAATACTTACATAAATATATAACTTTCTTGCCTTAAGAGTTTTAAGAATCGATGAGATCCTGGGTCGGGGGTTAGGGGTTAGGAAGGGAAGATAACTCATTTTAGCCAATAGAATTACCCAGATTAAGGGGCGGGTAATTATTTAACGACTCATTACCTAAACCTGCCCCTTCTCGATTCTACCCTCTCCAGGAATTTTCAATATTATGTCCATTCGGTTTTTAAACTCCTCACTGGTTAAACTTGTTTTAGATTCGTTAAAGTGATGAGAAAAAGTTCGGCTCACAGGAACTGCATTATCTTAGCGCGGTTCCGTTCTTAATCCTAATGTCATTAGGAAAGGTTGAAATAGAAACAGTTATAATTTTGGTTAGACCTTTCATGAAGAATTTATGACCTCAAATAGGTCCCCGCAGACCCTAACCTCTACCTGACAGAAAAAGGGTTAGGCAGCATCCTCCATCAACTCCTAGAGATACTAACACTGATTTGTTCTTAAAAGAACAAACCAAACACATTTAAAGTTTTAAGCACTTATTTCTCCGATTGTCATCGCCTAATCGAAAATTGCTTCAGAATCGTTTTTGTAGAACATTTAGTAAGCTTTTGAATGGTTACCAGCCGTTTTCGAGATATTAAGGAAAATATACAAAGTTCCCAAAACTTTTCATGTGTAAAAGTAAAATATTTTATTCTAATTCTTCCTTAACACATTAACCGCCATTAAGCCAGCCATACACTATCAGGTACACCTGACAGGTACAACGGATCAGGTACCTGTTACCCACACTCTTCAGTTATACCTGACAAGTTTGTCAGTTTTCAACATGGATCCTCCAGGAGATGATCTCATTTTTCTCTCTTTATTTGCTGAAATTTTTGTGACGTGTAAAATCAAACGGAAATACAAAAAGTCCGACTCGCAGGAACTGCATCATCTTAGCGCGGTTCCATTCATATCCCTAGTGTCATTTTGTATACTTAGAATAGAAACAGTTATTACTTTGTTTAGATCATTCTTAATGTAAACACATATTCCAAAGAAAAGCAAGATTGTCGGCAAGGCACAAGAAACTATTCTAAACGAAAATTACTCTTTCCGCCGTCCCAAGTTTCTCTCTACGAAGACTCTACTACGAATTTGTTTCTAATTGACTTAAATTGCTTTACTAACATATCCATTTTAGTGTTAAATGCAATTAAAAGCACTAAACTACTCATTTTACTGTTAAATGCAATTAAACATAATAAAATTGTACAAGAAAATGGGAAAGTATTATTATGTTATTTTTTAATGTATTACGCCACATACAACCACAAAATACAATTATATTTCTACTATTGCATTTGGCTTTATGACTTCCTACAGGTACAATATCTGTCATCTCTCCTAGGATGCATCTTGATTTATGAAGTGCAACAAAACCTACCTGAAGTCAGCCTAGTAGCTCGACCCGAGCAAATGTCTGACCCTACACAGAGTCTAAACACTCTCTTTCTGCAGGAACTGCGTCATTTTAAGACGTATCCATTCTCATCCATATTGTCATTTCGAAAGTTTAAAATAGAACGAATCTTTTTTTTTTTTTTTAATATTTCATGAAAACTGTTAACACCCACAGGTTAGAAGCGGGAATTCCTCAATCTAAAGCAAGACTCTCAAAGTCAATTCAAAATACAAACACGCTTCTCAATTACTTGTTATGTTTTATTGAAAAAAAATGCAATCAAAATAACAGCAAGATATTAAAAACTAAGGCAAACCGAGAAAAAAAACACCATTAAGAACAAAGGTAAACCGAGATAAAAAAAAATCTCTTTCTCTTGGCGAGCTATATTTCTAACAATGAATTGTTTTTCTTATTTTACTTGATCTGTTTTATTTTCAAATACATTATCCAACTATAAGCAATTAAAAAAAAACAAAACAGGGAATAAACACAGGCAAAAAGAACCGTTCGAATAAACGAAATCAATTACTTCAAAGTTTAAGCACTTATTTCCCCGATTGACATCGCTTATTCAAAACTTTCTTTAGAACCTTTTTTGTAGACCATTTAGTAAGCTTTCGAATGGTAACCTTTCGCTTCCCAAGATTGTCAACGGTTTTCGAGATACTAACAAAAATATAAAAGGTTACCAAAACGTTTCTTGTCTGTTAATAAAATATTTTATTCTAACCCTTCCTTTACTCCAAACGTAACCAAAATTTCAACATATTAGTGTTGATAAAATTCGAACATGCAGAAAATGTTTCAACTGAATCCCATAATTCTAAGTACCAAAATCAAAGACAAAAAGAACAGTTCGAATAAGCGAAATGAATTACTTAAAAGTTTTAAGCACTTATTTCTCCGATTGACATCCCCTAATCAAAACTTTCATCAGAACCATTTTTGTAGAGCATTTAGTGAGATTTCTAATGGTCATCTTCCGTTTCCCAAGATTCTCAACCTTTTTCGAGATATTAAGGAAGGTATACAAAGTTACCAAAACTTTTTATGTCTGTTAATAAAATATTTTATTCTAACCCTTCCTAAACTCCAAACGTAACAAAAATTTCAAAATATAAGTTTTAATGAAAGTAGAACATGCAGAAAATGTTTCAACTGAATCCCATGATTCTAAGTACCCAAACCAAAAACGGTATTCAAAAACTATTTTTCCAATTTTCTCGAAAACGGTTAAAGCTATCGCCTTGAAAATGGTTTCATTCGTTTTCCTAGCCCAAGAAACCTATAAAACGAGTACTTACAAGCTTATGAACTCAAAAACGTAAGCGTTACGATTTTTTTGCGCGAATTTCGCCTCAAACGCCATCTTCCAGAGGGCGGATTCTGCTGGTTAACGAACTTGACCTTTTAAATTGGACGACGGATTTTTGTACCAAATTTCATCATAATCGGACCATTAGGGAAGCCAGAAATGAGCGAACAGACAAATATATATATACATATAAATATATATATATATATATATATATATTTATATATATATATATATATATATATATATATATATATATATATACAAATTTGAACCACCGTTATTTTCGGTCTCTAGGGGTTCTGAAACGCGAAATTTTCTTGTCGGCACTTCCGGATTGTTTCATTGTATCAACCTTATAAGCGGGGTTCCTCCCTATGGGGGAGGGAGGAGCCGCGCTAAAAACGCAATCAATGATGTAAGGAATGGTTGGAGAGAAGTAACAAATTTACCCAAATCCATATCCTTCGTGAATAAAGAGACGAACCAACAGATTATCACAATTTGGATCTATTTCCTTTAAATTGTCCACTAATTTCCGGTATGCAGCATCACTATTGTGATAACCATCATCTTTTACTTTCCTCGCGCATGGTTATCTTTTATGAATTTCGATGAAATCACCGTTAACTTCATTATTTCTTTGCGACATTTTTCACTGTAAACTGATTTGATAAATAAATAAATAAAAAGGCCTCAAGGGCAAAAAAAATCAAAATTGAAAACACAAATCAGAGTTCTTGAAAACTGAGACCTGATCTGGTACACCTGACAACCGCCACACACAGATCAAGTCTCCTCGACTCTCAGGTGGAACTGATCGAATTTTGATCAGGTGTCAGGTCGTCTGAGAGGCTAGTTATTTCCCCCACAGACTATCAGGTATACCTGACAGGTACAACGGGACAGTTGTACCAGTCAGGTGTATCTCATAGTGTGTGGCCGGCCTTAAACTTTTTGAAAAAACATTTCTTGTAATTTTTTGTTTTGTGTTTTTTTTGGTCTAATTTAAATTTATTTCAATGTTTTGGGTAAAGAAAATGTAACGCAAGAGATATTGATTGGTGCCGGTCACCCATGTTCGCCTTGGCGTGAACTGGTAGATTTTACCCTCAGGTAAAAAGGAGTGGGCCGATGCGGGCACTTTGCCGGTCACAGCGCAATCTAGAAACCGTGTAAGTTTGCTTTTCCGCACATTTCTTAGAACCAATGAGTCATCGCTACCACATGATAAACTTCGTTTATGTCTCCATTCTAATTAAAAATAGAACGATAAAAGTGTCAACATTTTGTCCTGAATATAAACGTCAGACACACTATTTTTGACATGTTTCAATAGAGAACATCGCCTCCGAATGGTGTTATATTTTAATTATTTGAAATTCAATTATTTCGTTTTTTTTACTAATCATGCTTGTTTAAAATTATAATGTAATTTCATAGATCTTTTTTTCTTATTTTTATTTTATTCCTATCTTCTACATTATAAGCTACCCAAAAGTCATAAGAGTCGAAATTTCCAAAAACCAACGTACCAGGCAGTTCAGTTGGGCCCCGCCGGTCACCGCACAGCAGTAGATTACGAAGTATTTGTGTGCGGCAATGATCTGTACTTGAGTTAAGAAAGGGCCGTTTTGCCGGTCACGGGTGACCCCCATGGCCTCATGAAATATATCACTGCCGGTCATGGGTGACCTCCATGGTGTGTGTGATGTGTTAACTCCGAACGTAACCAAAATTAAAACATCGTTGTTTACAAGAATTTCAAATATGCAGAAAATATTTTAAATTAATCCCATGATTCTAAGTACCCAAACCAAAAACTTGATTAAACAAATATTTTTCCACTTTTCTCCAAAACGGTTAAAGCTATCGCCTTAAAAATGGTTTCATTCGTTTTTATGGGCGAATAAACCTATAAAACGAGTTCTTGCAAGCATATGAAGTAAACTTAAAGATTTTTTTCGCGCAAATTTCGCTCCAAAAACCATTTTCCGGTGGACGGATTCTGCTGGTTAACGCATTTGACCTTTCAAATTAGACGAAAGATTTTTTTACCAAATTTCATCAAAATCGGACCATTATTGAGGCCAGGAAAGAGCGAACAGACAAATATATATATATAAATTTGAGCCACCGTTATTTTCGGTCTCTAGGGGTTCTGAAACGTAAAATTTTCTAGTCGGCACTTCCGGATTGTTTCATGAGGTCAACCTTATAAGCGGGGTTCCTTCCTATGAAGGGAGGGAGGAACCGCGCTAAAAGTATGTTAAGAACACTTTAAGCAGCCAATCTACTATATATTTGACAAATACCACTCACTCACTGACCTATCAATCGCCCAGCCAAAACCACTTGACTGAAAAATTTGAAATTTTGTACGGACACTCCCGTTAGAATCTAAACACTCGCTAAGAAACGTTTTTTTTTATATTCAAATTTTGAAGTATTTTTAGAGGGCTTTGAATTTTTAGTTGGTTCAAAGAGATCATACACTCCTAGGCAGCATGCTTTGATAGGACGATAACAGGTCAGCTGTATCCATTTCATAATATATTTTTTTTTAGGTTAATTTCAACGATGACAAACCTTGCACAGCCTCCTCACCCATCAGCATCCGCAGTCATAAAACTTCTTAGTAATGCTCGCATATATAATGGGTGACAAATAACATCTTGGAAACGTAATTTTTTAAATTTTAACGTCCGTTTATTATTCTCAACTAATTTTAATATGTACTGGTGTAACTCCTGTTACTTGTAACCTATGGAAAACGGGTTATCTATAGGTTACCTGCTTGTTGTCCCCGGTCCGGAGCGCCCCAGAATCAAGAAACATTATACTTTGATTACTTATCAATTCATGAATAATATATAGTTTAACTGGAACCGTGCTATAATAAACTGCACAAATCTGTATCGTTAATTTTGATGATACATTTTGTAACGCAATAAAATAACTAGTTATCTGCCTTAAGCACGGGTAGTCAGCTAGTGTTTTCATATGCACGCAACTAGGTACCTTCGCATTCTCTATTAGAAATGTTAATATTAATAACGGTGTTATTAAAAATCTTGTAAAAAGAGAGTCACAATTAAAAATGGATCAGATAGCAGAAAGGATGGATTCATCTTATAGATTAAAATTTGCTCATGGATGGTGAACAATATGTAGATTTATCATGAAAATGCTTGTCCGCTTCCGCCTCTAGCAACGCTACAACAAAATTAACTTTGTAGGCATCAAAACTAATGTCTTTCTACAGCAATAAAGACCCAGATCATTGTTCTTTCTACAAGAATAAAGATTCTTTCTACAAGATTAAAGATTCTTTCTACAAGAATAAAGAAGTTGTTTGTAAAAAACTTTAGATAGTCAAGAAAATATAATATCATTGATTCCTATGCTAAATTTTCTTTTATTTACACCAATTAAAAAATGTCTGAAAAATGCACCTAATAATAACAATAATGGGGTTTAAGTGGATGGTGTAGTTTTTAAGCTCTATATTTGACAAAAGGAAAAGATGGCGATATAAACAATTAAAATAAAATCTTGAATATTTCTTTCTTCGGGTAATCGTAACTTTTTTTGGAATGGATAGAAGTATTTTGTTACCATTTGATAACAAACATAGATTTTAATTGATTTTAAATAACATTCCCAAATCAAAGTAGGCCTTATGCTCATTACAGAATACCGTCAGTTGCGCAATATTTATTTTATTTTTAATAAAGAAGAATATTTTTTATCATTTTATTTATTTATTATCTGGCCTGTCACAATAGTAATTGTAATTGTTTAGAGTCGTTTACCATAATATATATATATATATATATATATATATATATATATATATATATATATATATATATATAATCATTAAAATGTAAATATTAATAATTTACTAATACTTTCATTGGTAATCTTACTAACAATATTATCTTAATAAAGACATATTTTTTAGAAGTTACTTGCTACAGATGAAACCTTTCGAAGCAATAAAATATAAGATACGCATATTTCTAAACATCAATATAAAATTTAATGTGGGCCATTTTTAGTACCCAGTAGACAGGATTGTTGAACATTTGGATAAATTTAAAAAATCATATATTCTCATGCCAGCTTCAGTCTTCGACATGGACTATAAAATCAGCTGGATAGTGACCGGTTTCATCCAAAAGAGCAATACCGCCATTTACCGATATATGTACATAGCTTTTGAAATACATATTTTTTAATACGTGTATGTAATGTATTAAGGCGAGGAATATATAATTATCCTTCGTCGATATATTTTGTAAGGTCTCGTGGAATAGAACATACATCCTCTATTCTATATGTTTAATGGAATAGAAAGTTTTATCATTTTCTTTTTTCTATCGTCCTTAATTAAAAGTTGTGTAATGGCTCTTCCTAAAGGCTTTGCCCTGATTTAGTTGAAATGACCCATGAAGGTTATGACCCACTCTAGAACTACTCCTGTATTGTCCGACCCTATTTCTCAGAGGAAAATTATTCTCGGGCGGAAATTCTACCGTCCTAATTTAAATCAAAACCATAGTTTGTACTTAATAGCTTTATGATATCTGATAATTTAGGATATAATTGGATTTATCTGTATTCCTGGATTAGTTACAAATCATACATGTTTAATATACCTAATGAATGTGAATTCAAATTTATTTCAATAATAGTCATAATAAAGGGTTAAATAATTTATTTTTATTTCCTTGTTTATGGGAACATAGGGATAAACATCATTGTGTTCGATTCGATTCATGCCTGCACTCAGTAAATCTTTAATACAGTGGTAACCTTTGCTGATAACTGATTGTAGCATTTCAGGCAAGTAATTTCATAATTGAAGAATTTGAGTGAGCCTTTGTAATTGGAAAATGTAAAATATTGCCTTCTAACAGAGATACTGAGAATTTGAAAATATCCAAGAAATTATAATATTATTCGTAACGGTGGGGGAACGTATCAACATTTCAAAAGAAATGCAAATAGGTTTCCTACGAGCAAAAAATATTCTATTGGATCACTTTCCTGCAGGATATGAAAACATTTTCTCAGGCCAGTCGGTTCGATGAAAGCAAGCTTTCTCACGATATAACGTATGGAAAGTATGGGAGTATTTTACAGACTTTAGTAATTCTTCGCTATATTTTAATAAGAATTAATATTTGTTTCGTTAAATTTCTTTTGAATTGTATTCTTACAACAATTTCGTCTCCAAACAACCAAGGGGCAATTGTGATCTTGGTCCATAGCATCACTGACTTATCTTATCAAATACCCAACATTTTTTAGAGAATATTCTCAATGTGTATTCCAAAGTTGTTTTGGATAATACGTAGAAACGTAAAAAAAAGTCCGACTCGCAGGAACTGCGTCATCTTAGCGCGGTTCCATTCATATCCCTAGTGTTATTTTGTAGACTTAGAATAGAAACAGTTATTACTTTGTTTGGATCATTCCTAATGTAAACAAATATGAAAAAAAAAAAAACAAGATTTTCGGCTAGGGATGAAACTATCCTAAGCAGAAATTACTCTTTCTGCCGTCCCAAGTTTCGGTCTACTTTACTTAACTTGCAGTGCTAACATATCCATTTTACTTTTAAATGCAATTAAACAAAATAAAATTGTACATGAAAATGAGAAAGTAGTGTTATTTTTTATTGAACTACGGCCACATTCAACCACAAAATATAATTATATTTCTAGTATAGCATTTGGCTGCATGACTTCCTACAGGTAAAGGTAACTGTCAGCTGTCCTAGAATGCTTGATGAGAACAATGAATCTTGATTTATGAAGTGCAATAAAAGCCTACCTGAACCGGCCTACTACCTCGACCCGGACTGACCCTACACGGAGAATATTTACGTTTTCAGTTCTGTTACAGGTTCAAAGAATTTGTATTTATTCCCCTGTTTTATTGAGAAATACATCCTCCTCCTAGAAGCAATAACAAAATAACAAGAAATAAAAACAGACAAAAAGAACCGTATAAATAAACGAAATCAATTATCGTTTATCAAACTTCTAAGTTATATGTACTTATTTCTCCGTTTGACATCGCCTAATCAAAACTTTCTTCAGAACCTGTTTTCTAGAGCATTTAGTAAGCTTTCGAATGTTAACCATCCGTTTACCAAGATTCTCAACCGTTTTCGAGATATTAAGGAAAGTATACGAAGTTTCCAAAGCTTTTCATCTCTATTAATAAATTATTTTAATTTAACCCTTCCTTAACTCCAAACGTAAGTAAATTTTCAGCATACTAGTTTTGATGAAATTAGAACATGCAGAAAATGTTTCAACTGAATCCCATAATTCGAAGTACCAAAATCAAAGACAAAAAGAACCGTTCGAATAAACAAAATCAATTACTTCAAAGTTTAAGCACTTATTTATCCGATTGACATCGCTTATTCAAAACTTTCTTAAGAACCTTTTTTGTAGACCATTTAGTAAGCTTTCGAATGGTAACCTTTCGCTTCCCAAGATTGTCAACGGTTTTCGAGATACTAACGAAAGTATAAAAGGTTACCAAAACTTTTCTTGTCTGTTAATAAAATATTTTATTCTAACCCTTCCTTTACTCCAAACGTAACCAAAATTTCAACATATTAGTGTTGATAAAATTCGAACTTGCAGAAAATGTTTCAACTGAAGAAATTACAAAAATAAAAAGCAATAAAAAACCAAGGGAAAGAGACAAAAATTACAAAAAGAACGACAAAAAACCGTTCATAAGAACAAAACAGACGTATTTGAAGTTTTAAGCACTTATTTCTCCGATTGACATAACCTAATCAAAAATAGTTTTAGAATCATTTTTGTAGAGAATTTAGTAAGCTTTCAAATAGTTTCAATCCACTTACCACGATTTCCCAACCGTGTTCGAGATATTAATGAAATTATACGAAGTTCCCAAAACTTTTCATGTCTGTTCATAAAATATTTTATTCTAACCCTTCCTTAACTCCAAACGTAACCAAAAGTTTAACATGTTAGTTTTGATGAAATTCAAACATGCAAAAAATGTTTCAACTGAATCCCATGATTCTAAGTACCCAAACCAAAAACGGTATTCAAAAACTATTTTTCCAATTTTCTCGACAACGGTTAAAGCTATCGCCTTGAAAATGGTTTCATTCGTTTTCCTAGCCCAAGAAGCCTATAAAACGAGTACTTACAAGCTTATGAACTCAAAAACGTAAGCGTTACGGTTTTTTATGCGCGTATTTCGCCCCAAACGCCATCTTTCAGTGGGCGGATTTTGCTGGTTAACGAACTTGACCTTTCAAATTGGACGACAGATTTTTGTACCAAATTTCATCAAAATCGGACCATTCGTCTTCTACCTAGAGAGCGAACAGACAAATATATATATATATATATATATATATATATATATATATATATATATATATAAATATATACATATATATATATATATATACAAATTTGAACCACCGTTATTTTCGGTTTCTAGGGGTTCTGAAACGCGAAATTTTCTAGTCGGCACTTCCGGATTGTTTCATTGTATCAACCTTATAAGCGGGGTTCCTCCCTATGGGGGAGGGAGGAACCGCGCTAAAACCAAGTGCCAAGGCTAAATATAAAATGGAAGCTAGTTCAACAAGTATTTCCAACAGTTAAGTATGTATTGGAAGCTTTAAGTCGAATGAACTAACTAATGAAACGCTCAAAAAGCCCAATTTTTTTCGAGTGTTTTATTTATTATTTTTTGGATATTTTGTTAGATGTAATGCCACCACCCAGCAGCCCATTCCAGGACTCAAAATTATATTTAATATTTAAGAATAATAAGTTGTTTAACTACCAACTGTCAATCAGGGTTCATAAAAACTCAGCTTAGATATATTTTTTATCGAAAAAAGTGAAATACAAAACTAACTTACATTTTCATTTACTAATTTTATTTCAAAAATGATTTTAAATATATAAATTCTAATGATAACAATATTATCTCATTTAGTTTAAAGTTCTATAAATTTTTTCAGTGAATTAAATTTTGGCCTGGTTAATGACATTTTTAGTGATTAATAAATAATTTGAAATTGATTCCGGCTAAATTTTGGATAAAATGATACTCGTGTATAAGCACACTTAATAATCTATAGATATAACGGATCGCTGTCTGTACATGGAAAATAATAGTATTGGGGGCCTTTATCAACGCAAGAGTACCCAAAACAATGATTTTTTACAATTTTTGTGTGTTTGTCTGATTATCGGTTTGTCCATGCGCGCTAATCTTATATTGTGGTAAGCTTAACTTTAACATTACATAGTGTTTGTTTCATGTCAATCGGTTCATAAATAAAAAAGTTTTGCCAATGTGAAGAATCACGTCAAACATTTCATCTATCGTTAACACGATAGACACTAGAGTTTTTTGTTTTTTCGTCACAAAACGTGTGATATAGAATTCCCCTAGCAAATGATTGAACGAGTTCGTTAACCAGCAAAATAGGTTCATCTGGAGGGGGGTTTTACTCTAGACCCAAAGTAGTTATTCGCCCATACCGGCAATTATTGTTGTATTGCAACGAAAATCGGTATTCGTTGTGGAAATATTAATAGACAAACATTCTGTAAAATTAACTAATCTGGTTCAGAGGGAGGGGGGGGGGGTTACTCTAGACCCAAATTATCAACTTTCCGCTATCAGCCGTAATTTATCTATACATATAATAAAATTCTAACGGATCGCTGAATGTACATTGGATATATATGGGAAAAATAATATTTGGTCATTATCAACGCAATACTACCCAAAACAAGGAGTTTTAGAATTTTTGTCTGTACAGGTTGTGTTAGAATGTATGTCTGCATTCTGTCTGACACTCTATACAGACTAGGGTTTAACCATCCCTTAGGGGGGATTCTCCTAAGGGAGCTTCACGTTTCAGGGCTCTGTCACGCTTTAGCAATCCTAGCAGCCTGTAAGCTTGATCCCCGATGACTATACGTCTATACGTGTATAGGGAGGCATTGTGTCTTTTTTTTATATGCCCATACGACGGTGTACGACAGCATCAACCACAAAAATATGTACAAGTGCCTAAGGATACTGGGTGTGCCAGGGAAACTTATTAGACTGGTACGGATGACCTTAGAGACAACTAGATGCAGGGTGAAAGCTGGTCAGAAATGTTCTGCCGCATTTGATGTTAGAAGAGGCTAGACCTGGGCACTACTGGAATAATTTATTCCTTAAATAAATAAAATGGTTATTCATGAAATAATTAATTACGGAATAATGTAAATTCTTTAAATGTTATTTCAAAGTTAAATAAAACAATCTTCATCAAATAACTAGATGTATTTATTCCTTGAATAATTATTTGAAAATTTGATAATTCTTTGAAATAAATCAACATAATTCTAAAAGCTTTATTTCTGAAATAACTATTTGATAAATGATATTTCAGTATTTTTTATTCATGAAATAAATTATTTCACTCAGATAATTATTCCCGAAATAACTTCATCATGAAATAACGTTTGTAATGGATGAGAATAATGCGAATGGTTAATACTACCATCAAAACACGAGTTAAGGAGAAAATCCTTTTAACATTATTATTGGGGTCTCCCCCCTTGGTCTAGTGGTTAAAGCCTTAGATTCTCATGCAGGAGATGGTGGATCGATTTCCGCCGGCAGGAATTTTCTCATCTAACGGCTCGTTGAGAAAATTCCTCGCTGGAGTTTGGATGTTGGCGATAATGGCCCTGATGTCAACATGTCATAATGGTGTCTATTACAACACATTTGCGGTCCATCACTACACATTTTTTACCACCACAGTGTACTACATGAGCGGCACACTTCATCAATCAATCAAACTTAATTAATAATAAAATCCTCTAAATACATGTTTTCCTGTGAAGCCTCATTGAGCTGTGTTGGCGATAATGGCCCTGATGTCGATGGGTCGTAGAAAAAAAAGAAGCGGTGCTAACGTGTTAGTCTTCATTTTTTTTTTTTTTTTTTTTTTTTTTTTCTACGACCCATCGACATCAGGGCCATTATCGCCAACACAGCTCAATGAGGCTTCACAGGAAAACATGTATTTAGAGGATTTTTTTGTATAAATTAAGAAATCAGAATATATTGTTCCATCAAATAATCATTTCGGGAATAAATATATCATTAATCATGAGATCATTTAATCCTTGAAATAATTATTTCCGAAATAATATTTAAAAAAATTATAAAATAAATTATTTCTGAAATAATCTGTTAAGGTTGTTTCATGATTTATTCCGAAAATATTATTTCAAATAAATTATGCACAGGTCTAGAAGAGGCCTTAGACAGGGTGATCCACTCTCCACTTTACTCTTCAACCTTGTCCTTGAGTATGCCATTAGGAAAATTAGGTCAAACCCCGGCGGAACTATTTACAATAGGCTGACCCAACATCACGCCTATGCGGATGATGTCGTTATATCAGGCAGAACATTCGCAGCTGTAGCCGGGGCTCTGGAAGAATTCCTGCGTGCTTCAAGAGAACTCGGACTGGAGGTAATTGTGGAGAAGACGGTCTATATGAGGTCAGCAACGTCAGAAGAAGCCCGTGAAGAAGTTGTCGTCTTTGGAGAATACTCTTTTGCAAGATCCAAAGAATTCAAATATCTTAGTAGCAAGCTGACAGAAAATAAGAAAATAACAGCTGATATAAGGGCGAGGATTGCTGCTGGAAACAGATGTTTGTTTGGACTGCAGAGACTACTCAAGTATAAAAGGTTGTTCCACTTGTACATAGAAGTATTCTGAGACCCACATTCACCTATGGCAGCGAGGCATGGACCCTAACCTCAGAGTCTATGCGTATTCCCAGAGTTTGGGAGAGAAAGGTTCTGCGGCGGATTTATGGGCCTCTGAAGATCGGTGAGCAGTGGAGGATCAGGAGCAACCAAGATCTGCGGGATCTTTATGTAGAGCCGGACATAGTGGCACACATAAAGACTGGGCGGCTGCGATGGCTTGGCCATGTGGAAAGGATGGGACCTACACGACTCCCCCGAAAACTCCTGTACGGCAAGCCTGGAGGAGGACGGAGGCGAGGGAAGCCCCGTCTTCGCTGGCTGGACCTGAAGGATCTGGGGATCAGCCGTTGGAGGAGATTCGCTGCCGACCGGGGGGAATGGATGAAGCTGCTAGCAGAGGCCATAGTCCTTCATGGACTTTAGCGCCCACCAGTAGGTAAGTACGACGGTATTCATTATCCAAAATAAACCGAAAGATATATCCAAAAATACTGCCCTAATTCAATATCCACGCGGACAAAGTCGCGGGTGCAGCTAGTTAGTTTTTTTTTTTTTTATATAATTGTAAAAATACAATCTCTAAGGAATTATTTTACTATTTGAACACAATAACTTTAACTTTTATCAGAAGACTGGAAATTTTACGGTTGACGTCTTTTATTTATTTCATTTTTCCCTAACACTTCCTCGTCAAAAATGAATCCTTTAGAAACTTTTTCATTTGACGGAATAGAACAAACTGAAACAAAGTCAAATCAGCCGCGCGGAGTGAATCGGTTGGTGAGGAAGCTCTCTTCTCCCTTTTCAATTAAAAGTTTCAATTCAAAGCGGGTTTTGCAGGCTCATTGCCACGGCAAAGCAATCAGACATCAGTTAATAACAAGTTAGCCTTTTTTTCAACTCCGTGACTTTATGTAAGAAATACATACGTAATAAATATTTTCTGATTGTATACAAAGAAATAAGCTAAAATGGATATTAAGACACTAATAATGTAGACCCATAGGAGAAGATATGGATTCCTAAGTGGTAGTGAGTAACCAACTCGGGGTATTAGGGAATTCCTAGTGAGGCAAGTGTGCCGCTCATGTAGTACACTGTGGTGGTAAAAAATGTGTAGTGATGGACCGTAAATGTGTTGTAATAGACACCAGGAGGGTATTGGGTCCTCACGTTGAATTAGTGGATTCCTAGAGAATACTTGTGGGCCAAAAGTGGATAGAAGGACACTAAGGGGTAGTGTTACGAAGTAGGTTAGAATTTATGTTGAGGCAGGTTGCCTTTCTCAATGACAAGCTCGTTAAAAAATAGTCTCCTTTTAACATGGATGTTCAAAAGTCCGTCTCGCAGGACTGCATCATCTTAGCGCGGTTCCGTTCATATCCCTAGTCTAATTTGGAAAGATTAAAATAGAAGCAGTTATTATTTTGGTTCAGCCAGTCTTTTTTCATTCCAGCCTTGAAAATGGTTTCATTCGTTTTCCTAGCCCAAGAAGCCTATAAAACGAGTACTTACAAGCTTATGAAGTCAAAAACGTAAGCGTTACGATTTTTTTTGCGCGAATTTCGCCCCAAACGCCATCTTCCAGTGGGCGGATTCTGCTGGTTAACGAACTTGACCTTTCAAATTGGACGACGGATTTTTGTACCAAATTTCATCACAATCGGACCATTAGGGAAGCCAGAAATGAGCGAACAGAGAAATATATATATATATATATATATATATATATATATATATATATATATATATATATATATATAAATATACATATATATATATATATATATATATATATATATATATATACAAATTTGAACCACCGTTATTTTCGGTCTCTAGGGGTTCTGAAACGCGAAATTTTCTAGTCGGCACTTTCGGATTGTTTCATTGTATTAACCTTATAAGCGGGGTTCCTCCCTATGGGGGAGGGAGGAACCGCGCTAAAAAAGTAGAAACCAGCCATTTTCTAGTGCTAACGCCCATTGGGATCGATGCGGTATACAGATAAAATGAAATATTTCATAATTACATTAAGCAGTCGAATTATTACATTCATTAAATAACGTTACAAGGAGATGGCAATTGATCTGACGAACTGTCCATAGAATGACTTCTCGAGAGAGGTATGAACTTAATTAACTAAACCCGAAGGTAAGAAGTTACCTATCGTCTGTAGTAATAACTGGATAATAAATGCTTTTAATAGGATTAAAATGTTGATAAAGAAAATATACTATTAAATATTTAATAGTTGCAAGAAGATAGAAAATACCTTGTTTCGTGGAGAAAACATTTCTAAGGAACACGTTAACTAAGGTTTTACCAATAAGACAAAATTTCGCTCCCGAATAGAGAAAATGTATGCGAACTGTACACTCACTTATCCATCAATTGATCATGAGAATGATTTCAACTAAAATTTGTGCAATGAGGTTCTGATAGTGTATTAAGTAGGAAAGGATTTCCGACTTGAAGTGCGTTATTTTATGTCGGATTTGATTGGGATAGGCTATTATTATGTTAGCTCGATTCGAGGTTTTCGAGCGAAAGTGAAACGTAACAATGTTAAGAGAACTCAAATACATTAAATACGAAATTTACTATCTTTCTGTTCTATAGATTGCTCGGGTCTGTTTGCGAAGACCACACCCAGTTACTTTGAGGTATCTATCGTGAATTTAAACAGTGATTTTGGTACTTACTGTTTAGCTTACAGGTTATCTATTTTATAGTAATGAAAAGTATTTAAAATCACTGCTACTAAAAGTAACTTTTTTTTCCTACTATATTTATAAAAAATAGTTGCTAACTAACCGTTAGATAACATGTATTTGTACGTAATACTTATAGGCTTGTAAAGCATAAATGAAAATAAGAATATATTTCAGCAAGCAATATTTATTAATAAAAAGGTTAATATTATGAAAATTGTGAAGTTTAGGGGCCTCCTCGCCGATATAATATATTTATGTTTTATATTTATTTCGCATTACGGGGATACATGCTATACGTTTTCTCTCGCTACACTCATTCAAGAAGATATCAACACTTTAGTCAAACCAACTCGCTAAAATAATTCGAACTCTATTAATTTTTGCGAGTTGAATTGACTAGAGTGTTGAATAGACTTCCCCATAGGAATAGCTAATGAGTTATGAGCAAGCGCTGAATCACTGTTATAATCACTACAGATACTTCACAAGTAACTGGATGTGGTCTTAGCAAACAGACCCGATTTCTCGATGTATAAATCGCATAGGTTTGTCCGAATGTAAAAAATGTTTGTATTCCTCGGCACAGTCCTTTGCATAGTCATTAAATCCCAATGAACTTCTTACATCTTTCAACTAGCAAAATGTAAATGATTTGTTCACTCCCGTAATACCCGCTCTCGTCCTTACAATCTTCATATTTCTTCCAGTGGTACTGAATTGAACCTTCATTAATCGACAATATGTTTATAAACTTGGAATATTCCACATATTTTATATGTACTCACTGTATATAATTACTTTGAGACGTTGAGCATAAATTTCAACGTAAATGGCCAAGATAATTAATCTAAGAAGAAGAGCGAGGATAAAAGGGTATAGAAGAGGCTGGATAAACGTCAATGAAAAAGAGAATTACCCTGCCTCTTTAACAATTAACTGAAATCAACAGGTGTACATCCTCTAGAAGCTTCCACCGCCTCTAGCTACACGGGGGTTTTTACTTCACTGTATATTACATGAAATCCTATTCTCAGGGCTCTTACTACTTACATAGAATCATGCATAATTACTCAAGAGGTAAAAGCTTCAAAATGATTTAAATATAAAATCAGAACAACGGAGGCTATTTGTGTGATTCTTTCCTACATATAAAGAGAATACTCACTAGTCATAGACCCCAAAAACCGGTTCTACAAATCTGCCGCAATGTTAGTAAACAAGTGGATGCCTACTCACATCCACTTGTCTACTATCATTGCAAGATATTGATGCAATCTGGCACGAGCAGACTTCTCTTATCGGAACAATTTCCTTGGAATTTGCAAGAAACGAGTTCACCTCTGAGGTGGTCCTATTGAAACTTACTTTTAACTCGGTTTGATAAACTGTTATAACCTTTTTAGGTTCACATTCTACGTACCACGTTTTGTCAACGTTTTAGCGCGGTTCCTCCCTCCCCCATAGGAAGGTACCCCGCTTATAAGGTTGATCTCATGAAACAATCCGGAAGTGTCGACTAGAAAATTTCGCGTTTCAGAACCCCTAGAAACCGAAAATAACGGTGGTTAAAATTTGTGTATATATATATATATATATATATATTATATATACGTAGTAAGGTCCAAAAGTTTCCGGCCTGGGATAGAAGGAAAGGTGAAAGAAAAAAACTGGTTTTACTGTTTTTCAATATATACTCCTCTAAGTTCAACACACTTAATACAACTCTTTGGCAACATTTCTATACCCTGAAAAAAATAATTTTCTTCTTTGTTAAAAAAATGTTCTTCCACTGCTGCTTGGAGCTCTTCGTCGGTGTCTCCGTGGAAGGCGATTTAACACCGACGAAGAGCTCCAAGCAGCAGTGGAAGAAAATTTTTTTAACAAAGAAGAAAATTATTTTTTTCATGGTATAGAAATGTTGCCAAATCATGGCAAAAGGTAGAAATCGCTAGGGTCCAAGTCTGGGCTGTAGGGGGGTGGATGAGAGATTTCTTGGAATCCACAGTCCTTCACAGCGGACTTGGAAATCAATGCTGTGTGGACAGAGGCATTGTCGTGAAGGAGGCGGACACCTCTGCTTAACTTCCCTCGCCTCTTCTCTTTAATGGCGTCTCGTAACCGGTGAAGTAGGGCTGCATATTACTCACCATTCATTGTGTATTCCTTTCTTTAAAATCTATCAGTAGTATTCCTTTACAGTCCCAAAAAATTGTGGCCATTACCTTTTTTGTTGACTGCGTGACTTTTGCCTTTAAAGGAGGCGCTTCTCCTGGTCTTCTCCATTCCATGGACTCTCTTTTGCTGAGTGGGTCATAATATAGAAACATTGTCTCATCCCCAGTTACAATCGAGTCCAAAAAATTCCTTGGGTCGGCATTATACTCGCGTAAAAATTCATTGCAGCAGTGAAATCGTTCCTGTTTTTGAGCAGCTGAAAGAATTTTTGGAACCCATCTTGCACTAACCTTGTTCACATGCAAATGTTCTTTGATGCTCCTCAAAACACTAGTTTTTGAAAGCCCTAACCTCGCAGCTATTTCCTTGGTTTTTAGTCGCCGGTCAGACAGCAATTTAGATTCCACATTGGATTGTTTCAGAAGTGACAGCTTCCAATGGGCGACCGGGACGTGGGTCATCTTCTAGACTTTCTCTCCCTACCTTAAATAATTTTGCCCATTCTTTCACTGTGGAATACGAGGGGGAGGACTGCCCATATACACAATCCAAGCTCTCTTTAATTTACGCAGGAGTAAGACCCTCTTTACAAAAGAATTTAATTACCGCAGGGTACTCGAGTTTGAACATTGTAAAAATGGGGAGTCTCCTTCAAGGCTGGACACTGACTCAGAAGACTGAGGAAGTGCGGGCGATGGGTATGGAGTGAGCAGGCATGGGACCTGCATAGGCGTGCAGGTCCCGGCACGTTTGAAGGAGGGGAAGCAGGACAGGCCGGAAACTTATGGTCCTTACCTTGTATATATATATATATATATATATATATATATATATATATATATATGTATATATATATTTGTCTGTTCGCTCATTTCTGGCTTCCCTAATGGTCCGATTGTGATGAAATTTGGTACAAAAATCCGTCGTCCAATTTAAAGCTCGTTAACCAGCAGAATCCGCCCACTGGAAGATGGCGTTTGGGGCGAAATTCGAGAGAAAAAATCGTAACGCTTCCGTTTTTGAGTTCATAAGCTTGTAAGTACTTGTTTTATATGCTTCTTGGGCTAGGAAAAGGAATGAAACCATTTTCAAGGCGATAGCTTTAACCGTTTTCGAGAAAATTGGAAAAATAGTTTTTGAATACTGTTTTTGGTTTGGGTACTTAGAATCATGGGATTCAGTTGAAACATTTTCTGCATGTTCTACTTTCATAAAAACTAATATGTTGAAATTGTTGTTACGTTTGGAGTTTAGGAAGGGTTAGAATAAAATATTTTATTAACAGACATAAAAAGTTTTGGTAACTTTGTATACTTTCCTTAATTTTTTTTTTTTTTTTTTTTTACGGCGCATCTGCATCTAGGTCATTAGCGCCGACATCCAGGGTGCAGCGAGGAATTTTACCAGCGAGCCGTGGGATGATAAAATTCCTGCCGGAGGTTGGGAATCGAACCCACCCTCTCCCGCTTATGAATCCAAGGCGCTAGCCATTAGACCACGGGAGACCCCACTTTCCTTAATATCTCGAAAAAGGTTGAGAATCTTGGGAAACGGAAGATGACCATTAGAAAGCTCACTAAACGCTCTACAAAAATGGTTCTGATGAAAGTTTTGATTAGGCGATGTCAATCGGAGAAATAAGTGCTTAAAACTTTAAAGTAATTGATTTCGCTTATTCGAACTATTTTTTTGTCCGAAGACAAGGTATAGTTGGGATTCGGCTAGGAGAAAAACGTCAGACTTTCAGGAAGAGATCTGTATTTGGACGATTCGGCTGCACATTGGCCGCCTTCTTCAGCTAAAAAATACAACTTATAAGTAAAAAAATAAATGTGCAACTTGTAAGTAAAAAACAGGCAGAAATGAGTGTAGTATATACATAAAGACAATAAATTTTAACTAATCTTATTTTTAAACAATGAAAATACGGTAGTTGGAAAGTAAACAGCATGTAGAAAGTAGTAAGTAAACAGTACAAAAAACTAATCAGTACAAAAAAGGAACATTTTTCATATAGTGAGAAAAAACAATCTATTCTATAAGTGAATACAATTTATAGTAATTAATATATAGATACGTACCACTAGAGAATGCCTAGGGGGGAGGGAGGAAGACCTCGGGAACAACTTAGGTAACCATGGTTGAATGTATGAGGGACAGCAACAACACAGGGGGTTTTTATAGTTTTGACTGGGGGAGGGGTGGGGAAGCGGTATGTCGGTGAAGATGAAAGAAGTGCAATTGCTAGGTTGTGAAAGCTGGTTGTAAAGGTGTTAAGAGTTTTGGGACACACAAGTAGAAAAATTGTCTGGAGCCTGGGAACAAAGATAAATAAGTCCGTCACGCAGGAGCTGCATAACTAAGTACTTTCCTCAGAATTTGGGTAGTGTAGACTGCTTTCCAGAACATTTTGCTTAAAATATCCTACAAAAATAAAATAAAAACATGAATAGTTCTCTTTTAAATTTGTAATGAGTAACTGATCAATTATTAATTTGCTTCCAGAGTTATGTTTACACATGGTACCTATTACACTACGTAATAAATACAAAAAACCTCATATTATCGTATTTTGATCTAACTCAGGAACAGGATACAGTCACTCTAGTTGTAGAAAGCGCTCCTTGCGGCCGCTTTGTGAACCTAGGTCTGGCGGGCTTTTCTATTGAAATATATTACAAATTAATCCCCCGCTTTCCGATTGACCGATTCAGCTCATTTTTACAACACTTCTTTCTCATGAGTTACCCACGACGTTTACCGCGTTTCGTTACAATAAAGCAGAAATTACGACCGGTATGAGTATATTAGGAATTTGGGTCCGGAGTAAACCCCCCCCCCCCTTTTAATGAACCGATTTAGTTTATTTTTACAACACATATTTACCTGTAGATTACCACAACTAATACCGAGTTTCGTCGAAATATACCAAAAATCACGGCTGGTAGTGGCGAATTGGTATTGTGGGTCCGGAGTAAACCCCCCCCCCCCCCCCCCTCCTAATGAACCGATTTAGTTTATTTTTACAACACGTATTTACCTGTGGATTACCACTATGAATACCGAGTTTCGTCGAAATATACCAAAAATCACGGCTGGTAGTGGCGAATTGGTATTGTGGGTCCGGAGTGAACCCCCCCCCCTTCTAATAAACCGATTTAGTTCATTTTTATATCTCACTTTTCTCTCTATATTACCACTACAAATACCAAGTTTCGTTGATATATAACAAATATTACGGCTGACATGGTCAAATTAGTGTTTTGGGTTCGGGGTAAACCCCCCCTTCCGGTGGACCGACTTTGGTGGTTAACGAACTCGTTCAATCGTTTGCTAATTGAAAGCTATATACCAAGTTTCGTGACGAAAAAACAAAAACTTTGGCTGCTATCGTGTTAACAGACACACACACACACACACATATATATATATATATATATATATATAAATTTTAACGGGGGTAATTTTCGGTGTCTACTAGGTAGGATCGATAAAGATTTGAAGAAATTTTTCAAAAATTCCGTCATAAGTCCAACCTCAATAGCTACTTTCCTTCGGAGGAAAGTGCTAAAAAAGGAGGTCAGGACAATTTATGGAAGACGGCGGAGTAAGCAGGGGAGATGTTTTGTTTGTCGGTTTTGTAATTAATGTTATTGGGGTTTAAGTTAATGTGGACGCATTCGGAAATCTGTCGTTTTTTGGTGTTTCGTTCTGTGGAAAGTATTTTAGTGTCGTCAAAGTTGAAAGTGTGTTTTTTTGTTATGGCGTGTTTTGCGAGGGCGGATTTGGGGAATTCTTTGTTTTTTATTGTCCGTTTGTGTTGTGTTATGCGGGAGTGAATATAATTTTGGGTTTCACCTATGTATACTGGGATCTTTGAGTTTGGTGTACAATGTAGTAAGTTTGTTAGTGGTTTTTAACCCAAAGTTTAGTGACGGGATGGCTTTTTTTAAAGTCTTTGTGAGTTTTTCAGTCAGTCCTGGTGTGTAAGTCAGGGAACGAAATATCTGGGGGGAGGAGTCAAGAGAGGTATTGGGGGAGGTGGCATTGTAGGAGTGGGATTTTATTTGCTTTATAAGCCGGTTTATGAGGTTCGGGGGGGGGGGGAATTGGTTTAGTGTTAATATTTCGGTAGCTCTTTTCAAGTTTTCATTGTGGAAGGACTCATGGGATAAAGAAAGGGCGCGGCGAAGAAGGTTTCGAGCTACATTGATTTTCTAGTGGTAAGGATGGGAGGAGTGGAAGTTGAGTAAACGTCCAGAATAAGTAGGTTTTGTGTACCAGTTTGAGATGATAGTGCCGTCGGTCTGTCTGATTAGTAGAACGTCCAAGTAGGGGAGTTGTTGGTTCTGTTCTGTCTCTACCGTAAAACTATAAAACCCCCTGTGTAGTTGCTGCCCCTCATACATTCAACCATGGTTACCTAAGTTGTTCCCGAGGTCTTCCTCCCTCCCCCCTAGGCATTCTCTAGTGGTACGTATCTATATATTAATTACTATAAATTGTATTCACTTATAGAATAGATTGTTTTTTCTCACTATATGAAAAATGTTCCTTTTTTGTACTGATTAGTTTTTTGTACTGTTTACTTACTACTTTCTACATGCTGTTTACTTTCCAACTACCGTATTTTCATTGTTTAAAAATAAGATTGGTTAAAATTTATTGTCTTTATGTATATACTACACTCATTTCTGCCTGTTTTTTACTTACAAGTTGCACATTTATTTTTTTACTTATAAGTTGTATTTTTTAGCTGAAGAAGGCGGCCAATGTGCAGCCGAAACGTCCAAATACAGATCTCTTCCTGAAAGTCTGACGTTTTTCTCCTAGCCGAATCCCAACTATACCTTGTCTTCGTATCTCTGCAACGGCTAACTATCTCCATCTTCACTATGTTCTTTTTGTCTTTGATTTTGGTACTTAGAATTATGGGATTCAGTTGAAACATTTTCTGCATGTTCGAATTTTATCAACACTAATATGTTGAAATTTTGGTTACGCTTGGAGTAAAGGAAGGGTTAGAATAAAATATTTTATTAACAGACAAGAAACGTTTTGGTAACCTTTTATACTTTCAGTGAAGATGGACATAGTTAGCCGTTGCAGAGATACGAAGACAAGGTATAGTTGGGATTCGGCTAAAAAGGCCAGCCGAATCCCAACTATACCTTGTCTTTGTTCCTTTTATACTTTCGTTAGTATCTCGAAAACCGTTGACAATCTAGGGAAGCGAAAGGTTACCATTCGAAAGCTTACTAAATGGTCTACAAAAAAAGGTTCTAAAGAAAGTTTTGAATAAGCGATGTCAATCGGGTAAATAAGTGCTTAAACTTTGAAGTAATTGATTTCGTTTATTCAAACGGTTCTTTTTGCCTGTGTTTATTCCCTGTTTTGTTTTTTTAAATTGCTTATTGTTGGATAATGTAATTGACAATAAAACAGATTAAGTAAAATAAGAAAAACAATTCATTGTTAGAAATATAGCTTGCCATGAGAAAGAGATTTTTTTTTTATCTCTGTTTACCTTTGTTCTTAATTGTTTTTTTTTTTTTTTTTTTTCTCGGTTTGCCTTAGTTTTTAATATCTTGCTGTTATTTTGATTGCATTTTTTTTCAATAAAACATGACAAGTAATTGAGAAGCGTGTTTGTATTTTGAATTGACTTTGAGAGTCTTGCTTTAGATTGAGGAATTTCCGCTTCTAACCTGTGGGTGTTAACAGTTTTCATGAAATAAATAAATAATAAAAAAAAAAGATTAGTTCTATTTTAAACTTTAGAAATGACAATATGGATGAGAATGGATACGTCTTAAAATGACGCAGTTCCTGCAGAAAGAGAATGTTTAGACTCTGTGTAGGGTCAGATATTTGCCCGGGTCGAGCTACTAGGCAGGCTTCAGGTAGGTTTTATTGCACTTCATAAATCAAGATGCATCCTAGGAGAGATGACAGATATTGTACCTGTAGGAAGTCATAAAGCCAAATGCTATAGTAGAAATATAATTATATTTTGTGGTTTTATGTGGCGTAATACATTAAAAAATAACATAATAATACTTTCCAATTTTCTTGTACAATTTTATTTTGTTTAATTGCATTTAACAGTAAAATGAGTAGTTTAGTGTTTTTAATTGCATTTAAAACTAAAATGAGCTCTATTACGCTGGAACAGCAACATTGCAACCCCAACTTCTAACATACTCAGTAATTTGTTGCTAATTTGTTACACTATTTTCAAATTTGTTGCTCCGGCCGTTTCTGAGAAAACGTGGCTGTGCTAGCGTAATATTACGCCAGCACAGCCACCCCCATAACTTTTGATCTAATTGTCTGACGAAATTCAGACTGGTACCATAATTTGTTGCTAATTTGTTGCTCTAGAATGACACCAATCACGAATTTGTCGCTCCAGCCGTTTCCGAGAAAACGTGGCTGTGCTACCGTAATATTACGCCAGCACAGCCACCCCCGTAACTTTTGATATAATTGTCTGACGAAATTCAGATTGGTGCCAGAATTTGTTGCTAATTTGTTGCTCTTGAATGACACCAATCACGAATTGGTCGCTCCAGTCGTTTCCAAGAAAACGTGGCTGTGCTACCGTAATATTACGCCAGCACAGCAACCCCCATAACTTTTGATCTAATTGTCTGACGAAATTATGACTGGTTCCATAATTTGTTGCTCTAGAATGACACCAATCACGAATTTGTCGCTCCAGCCGTTTCCGAGAAAACGTGGCTGTGCTACCGTAATATTACGCCAGCACAGCCACCCCCGTAACTTTTGATATAATTGTCTGACGAAATTCAGATTGGTGCCAGAATTTGTTGCTAATTTGTTGCTCTAGAATGACACCAATCACGAATTGGTCGCTCCAGTCGTTTCCAAGAAAACGTGGCTGTGCTACCGTAATATTACGCCTGCACAACCACCCCCGTAACTTTTGATCTAATTGTCTGACGAAATTCAGATTGGTACCAGACTTTGTTGCTAATTTGTTGCTCTAGAATGACACCAATCATGAATTTGTCGCTCCAGCCGTTTCCGAGAAAACGTGGCTGTGCTACCGTAATATTACGCCAGCACAGCCACCCCTGTAACTTTTGATCTAATTGTCTCACGAAATTCAGACTGGTACCAGAATTTGTTGCTAATTTGTTGCTCTAGAATGACACCAATGACGAATTTTTCGCTCCAGCCGTTTCCGAGAAAACGTGGCTGTGCTACCGTAATATTACGCCAGCACAGCCACCCCTGTAACGTTTGATCTAATTGTCTCACGAAATACAGACTGGTACCAGAATTTGTTGCTCTAGAATGACACCAATCACGAATTTGTCGCTCCAGCCGTTCCCGAGAAAACGTGGCTGTGCTACCGTAATATTACGCCAGCACAGCCACCCCCGTAACTTTTGATCTAATTGTCTCACGAAATTCAGATTGGTACCAGAATTTGTTGCTAATTTGTTGCTCTAGATTGACACCAATCACGAATTTGTCGCTCCAGCAGTTTCCGAGAAAACGTGGCTGTGCTAGCGTAATATTATGACATATAAGTTATTATTTTAAAAATAAGAATAAGTAGGCCAAATATTCAACAAAATATTTATTTAAAAAAACAAAGTGAATGAAATTTATTTAAATAAAATACATTTTATAAATAAAACGATGTTTAAAAGAAAGAAAGAAAAATAAATTAAATTATACAATAAAACATACATTAATAAAAAACGTAAATAAGAACATAAAACAAAACAATTATTTAAAGGAGATTTTTAAGTTTCTCTGCTAAAGAGTTCCAACTTCTAAAGAACATCAGGAAGAATTTCACTGCCTATAGAAGGGTATTTAACTAAGTTAAAAATGAAATAATTAAATCTTGTAAAAATTTTGAAGGGAAAATATGAAACTAAAATAGGTATTACCCCTTGTTACAGTAAACTACCATATAGGTGCCTAGGTTTTCGACGGCGAAATTCTTTCTGTTGTCTTAGAGAACCGTCTTAGAAGCGGAAAAGATAAAGATACACCCGTTTACGTCACAAGACGTCATAGGGGAGTATTTCATAGCATCTTTTAGCTCCAGTGTTGGCCATTCCAATTTTCCAATGAGATTAGGAAGATCTAAGAAATGTGCTCTTAGGAATGCGAATGCAGCATGGATCTCGTTGTTCTGGAGGAGCATCGAAGCTTTAGAAATGACAGCTGCTTCATTCATATCCAAAGCGTCAACAATTGTTATTATGTTTTCCTCAGCGCGTTAAAATGGGGCTCTGGGGGAAGCGATACTCCCCCTTACGGAGGGAATTAGTTCATAAAATTGTATCTTCTATTTTAAAGATTAGGTCTGTCTAGGTCATTCCATCATTATTTAGGTGATTTTAGGTGATATCATCCTGACTAGGTTTTTTTAGGTACTTCCAAATTTGCATGAATGATAGTACAAGACACGAATCGTATAAAAAACCTATCATTATCATGTTTAGGAGAACGGAAAAAAATAGGGGAAAACCTAAGAATCCGGTCCCTAATTATAACAGAGAAATGTCTGTAATTGTTTCTATTCTAATGACGTTGACAATGTTAGTTAACGTATTGAGTCTGCGAGAGGTGTTGTTACCAGGTATGTAAACAAAGCATCACGTGTACAAGCTAAGAGAGTTAAGAATGAGGTAGAAAGCGGTGAATTTCCTGTAGCTACTTGGTACTGTCAGATTCCTGTAAAAGGCTGATTCTTATAATCTCCCGTTCTCCGGTATGTCACTGTTTAGATGTTTGTTTCTTAAAATATAAAAATAAATGTTTTTATTCCAATCTTTACAGATGACACTAGGGGTAAGAACGGAACCGGGCTAAGATGACGCAGTTCCTGCGAGTCGGACTTTTTTTAGTTTCCTTGTCAATGTTTTCATAGCAGTCATAAGGGGAAAAAAGGTTTGTACTAAAAGTTATTAAAAAATAGAAAACAACTTTTTACAAATACAATTTTTTTTAAATGCGCTTAAAAACTTTAACTTTCAAAAATGTCATATAATTTTTCACATTATTATAAAAAGGTAATGGTTAATTTATTAGAAAAATCAGTCGCTCGTTTGGAAAGAATACAAAAAGTTAAATAAAACTTTAAGTAAAGAGAAATCAAATACATTTTAAATCTCTAATTCAGTTTCAAAATTTTAAATCATCAATATAAATTATGGAGAGGTTGTAAAAAATAACGTTTTCGATGTATTTTTGCACGTTTCAGTTTTGTGTAATTTTGATTTTTAAGAGTTTCATCCGTAAAAAAAAAAAAAAAAAAAAAAAAAAAAAAAAAAAAAAAAAAAAAAAAAAAAAAAAAACATGTTTATTTTATAAAAACATAGTTTATTTCGCCTAACCGGATCCGAACATCTAGAGCCTTCAGTTGTAAGATTTCAAATTGTTCATCACTTATAGGTGAGGGATTTTTTTTTTTTTTTTTTAAAGCTACTTTAACAAGGATTCCACTCTCCATAAGGAATTTATTTTTGTCTGTTACATTGTTATGTTGTTATGAAGCACATTCAAAAAATTCAACAATGTTATCAGCACAATTTGTTCGCATTCTGGTTGCTTTTCAGTTCTATATACACAAAGCTACATTAAAACATTTAAGGTATAACTGCTATTTGTGTAACAAAGGTACGTGGTAGAAAAAAAAAAAAAAAAAAAAAAAAAAAAGATTACAGTTTTGGAATAAGCAAACCAAATTTAGTACATTAGGCCTGTTTTGAAATAATAGTGATTGGGCTCAATCTAGAGCAAAAAATTAGCAACAAATTATGGTACCAGTCTGAATTTAGTTTCTGAAGTTACGGGGGTGGCTGTGCTGGCGTAATATTACGGTAGCACAGCCACGTTTTCTCGGAAACGGCTGGAGCGAAAAATTCGTGATTGGTGTCATTCTAGAGCAACAAATTAGCAACAAATTCTGGTACCAGCCTGAATTTCGTCAGACAATTAGATCAAAAGTTACGGGGGTGGCTGTGCTGGCGTAATATTACGGTAGCACAGCCACGGTTTCTCGGAAACGGCTGGAGCGACAAATTCGTGATTGGTGTCATTCTAGAGCAACAAATTCGGGTACCAATCTGAATTTCGTCAGACAATTAGATCAAAAGTTACGGGGGTGGCTGTGCTGGCGTAAAATTACGGTAGCACAGCCACGTTTTCTCGGAAACGGCTGGAGCGACAAATTCGTGATTGTTGTCATTCTAGAGCAACAAATTAGCAACAAATTCTGGTACCAATCTGAATTTCGTCAGACAATTAGATCAAAAGTTACGGGGGTGGCTGTGCTGGCGTAATATTACGGTAGCACAGCCACGTTTTCTCGGAAATGGCTGGAGCGAAAAATTCGTGATTGGTGTCATTCTAGAGCAACAAATTAGCAACAAATTCTGGTACCAGCCTGAATTTCGTCAGACAATTAGATCAAAAGTTACGGGGGTGGCTGTGCTGGCGTAATATTACGGTAGCACAGCCACGGTTTCTTGGAAACGGCTGGAGCGACAAATTCGTGATTGGTGTGATTCTAGAGCAACAAATTCGGGTACCAATCAGAATTTCGTCAGACAATTAGATCAAAAGTTACGGGGGTGGCTGTGCTGGCGTAATATTACGGTAGCACAGCCACGTTTTCTCGGAAACGGCTGGAGCGACAAATTCGTGATTGTTGTCATTCTAGAGCAACAAATTAGCAACAAATTCTGGTACCAATCTGAATTTCGTCAGACAATTAGATCAAAAGTTACGGGGGTGGCTGTGCTGGCGTAATATTACGGTAGCACAGCTACGTTTTCTCGGAAACGGCTAAAGCGACAAATTCGTGATTGGTGTCATTCTAGAGCAACAAATTCGGGTACCAATCTGAATTTCGTCAGACAATTAGATCAAAAGTTACGGGGGTGGCTGTGCTGGCGTAATATTACGGTAGCACAGCCACGTTTTCTCGGAAACGGCTGGAGCGACAAATTCGTGATTGTTGTCATTCTAGAGCAACAAATTAGCAACAAATTCTGGTACCAATCTGAATTTCGTCAGACAATTAGATCAAAAGTTACGGGGGTGGCTGTGCTGGCGTAATATTACGGTAGCACAGCTACGTTTTCTCGGAAACGGCTGAAGCGACAAATTCGTGATTGGTGTCATTCTAGAGCAACAAATTAGCAACAAATTCTGGTACCAGTCTGAATTTCGTCAGACAATTAGATCAAAAGTTACGCGGGTGGCTGTGCTGGCGTAATATTACGGTAGCACAGCCACGTTTTCTGGGAAACGGCTGGAGCGACAAATTCGTGATTGGTGTCATTCTAGAGCAACAAATTCGGGTACCAATCTGAATTTCGTCAGACAATTAGATCAAAAGTTACGGGGGTGGCTGTGCTGGCGTAATATTACGGTAGCACAGCCACGTTTTCTCGGAATCGGCTGGAGCGACAAATTCGTGATTGGTGTCATTCTAGAGCAACAAATTAGCAACAAATACGGGTACCAATCTGAATTTCGTCAGACAATTAGATCAAAAGTTACGGGGGTGGCTGTGCTGGCGTAATATTACGGTAGCAGAGCCACGTTTTCTCGGAAACGGCTGGAGCGACAAATTCGTGATTGGTGTCATTCTAGAGCAACAAATTAGCAACAAATCCTGGTAACAGTCTGTATTTCGTCAGACAATTAGATCAAAAGTTACGGGGGTGGCTGTGCTGGCGTAATATTACGGTAGCACAGCCACGTTTTCTCGGAAACGGCTGGAGCGAAAAATTCGTGATTGGTGTCATTCTAGACCAACAAATTCGGGTACCAATCTGAATTTCGTCAGACAATTAGATCAAAAGTTACGGGGGTGGCTGTGCTGGCGTAATATTACGGTAGCACAGCCACGTTTTCTCGGAAACGGCTGGAGCGACAAATTCGTGATTGTTGTCATTCTAGAGCAACAAATTAGCAACAAATTCTGGTACCAATCTGAATTTCGTCAGACAATTAGATCAAAAGTTACGGGGGTGGCTGTGCTGGCGTAATATTACGGTAGCACAGCTACGTTTTCTCGGAAACGGCTGAAGCGACAAATTCGTGATTGGTGTCATTCTAGAGCAACAAATTAGCAACAAATTCTGGTACCAGTCTGAATTTCGTCAGACAATTAGATCAAAAGTTACGGGGGTGGCTGTGCTGGCGTAATATTACGGTAGCACAGCCACGTTTTCTGGGAAACGGCTGGAGCGACAAATTCGTGATTGGTGTCATTCTAGAGCAACAAATTCGGGTACCAATCTGAATTTCGTCAGACAATTAGATCAAAAGTTACGGGGGTGGCTGTGCTGGCGTAATATTACGGTAGCACAGCCACGTTTTCTCGGAATCGGCTGGAGCGACAAATTCGTGATTGGTGTCATTCTAGAGCAACAAATTAGCAACAAATCCTGGTAACAGTCTGTATTTCGTCAGACAATTAGATCAAAAGTTACGGGGGTGGCTGTGCTGGCGTAATATTACGGTAGCACAGCCACGTTTTCTCGGAAACGGCTGGAGCGAAAAATTCGTGATTGGTGTCATTCTAGAGCAACAAATTCGGGTACCAATCTGAATTTCGTCAGACAATTAGATCAAAAGTTACGGGGGTGGCTGTGCTGGCGTAATATTACGGTAGCACAGCCACGTTTTCTCGGAAACGGCTGGAGCGACAAATTCGTGATTGTTGTCATTCTAGAGCAACAAATTAGCAACAAATTCTGGTACCAATCTGAATTTCGTCAGACAATTAGATCAAAAGTTACGGGGGTGGCTGTGCTGGCGTAATATTACGGTAGCACAGCCACGTTTTCTCGGAATCGGCTGGAGCGACAAATTCGTTATTGGTGTCATTCTAGAGCAACAAATTAGCAACAAATTCGGGTACCAATCTGAATTTCGTCAGACAATTAGATCAAAAGTTACGGGGATTTTCATTATTTCTAGCAACAGAAAATTGGTCTCATTTTTCTATCCTGTTTTACACACAAATACATTTTCCCTACATAAGAAATTAAAATAATAAAAATCAATAAAAAACCACGGGAAAGAGACAAAAATTACAAAAATAACGACAAAAACCCGTTCATAAGAACATAACAGACGTATTTGATGTTTTAAGCACTTATTTCTCCGATTGACATAGCCTAATCAAAAATAGTTTTAGAATATTTTTTGTAGAGAATTTAGTAAGCTTTCAAATAGTATTTATCCACTTACCACGATTTCCCCAACGTGTTCGAAATGTAAATGAAATTATACGAAGTTCCGAAAACGTTTCATGTCTGTTCATAAAATAATTTATTCTCACCCTTCCTTAACTCCAAACGTAACAAAAATTTCAACATATTAGTTTTAATGAAAGTAGAACATGCAGATAATGTTTCAAATGAATCCCGTGATTCTAAGTACCCAAACCAAAAAGTCCGACTCGCAGGAACTGCATCATCTTAGCGCGGTTCCATTGATATCCCTAGTGTCATATTGTATACGTAGAATAGAAACAGTTATTACTTTGTTGAGATCATTCTTAATGTAAACACATATTCCAAAGAAAAGCAAGATTGTCGGCAAGGCACAAGAAACTATTATAAGCGAAAATTACTCTTTGTAAATTGTACTAATTTGTTTCTAATTGACTTAACTTGCTTTACTAACATATCCATTTTAGTAGCTCTATTACGCTGGAACAGCAACATTGCAACCCCAACTTCTAACATACTCAGTAATTTGTTGCTAATTTGTTACACTATTTTCAAATTTTTTGCTCCGGCCGTTTCTGAAAAAACGTGGCTGTGCTAGCGTAATATTACGCCAGCACAGCCACCCCCATAACTTTTGATCTAATTGTCTGACGATATTCAGACTGGTACCATAATTTGTTGCTAATTTGTTGCTCTAGAATGACACCAATCACGAATTTGTCGCTCCAGCCGTTTCCGAGAAAACGTGGCTGTGCTACCGTAATATTACGCCAGCACAGCCACCCCCGTAACTTTTGATCTAATTGTCTGACGGAATTCAGACTGGTACCATAATTTGTTGCTCTAGAATGACACCAATCACGAATTTGTCGCTTCAGCCATTTCCGAGAAAACGTGGCTGTGCTACCGTAATATTACGCCAGCACAGCCACCCCCGTAACTTTTGATCTATCTGACGAAATTCAGATTGGTACCAGAATTTGTTGCTCTAGAATGACACCAATCACGAATTTGTCCCTCCAGCCGTTTCCGAGAAAACGTGGCTGTGCTGGCGTAATATTACGGTAGCACAGCCACGTTTTCTCGGAAACGGCTGGAGGGACAAATTCGTGATTGGTATCATTCTAGAGCAACAAATTAGCAACAAATTCTGGTACCAATCTGAATTTCGTCAGACAATTAGATCAAAAGTTACGGGGGTGGCTGTGCTGGCGTAATATTACGGTAGCACAGCCACGTTTTCTCGGAAATGGCTGAAGCGACAAATTCGTGATTGGTGTCATTCTAGAGCAACAAATTATGGTACCAGTCTGAATTCCGTCAGACAATTAGATCAAAAGTTACGGGGGTGGCTGTGCTGGCGTAATATTACGGTAGCACAGCCACGTTTTCTCGGAAACGGCTGGAGCGACGAATTCGAGATTGGTGTCATTCTAGAGCAACAAATTAGCAACAAATTCGGGTACCAATCTGAATTTCGTCAGATAATTAGATCAAAAGTTACGGGGGTGGCTGTGCTGGCGTAATATTACGGTAGCACAGCCACGTTTTCTCGGAAACGGCTGGAGCGACAAATTCGTGATTGGTGTCATTCTAGAGCAACAAATTAGCAACAAATTATGGTACCAGTCTGAATATCGTCAGACAATTAGATCAAAAGTTATGGGGGTGGCTGTGCTGGCGTAATATTACGCTAGCACAGCCACGTTTTTTCAGAAACGGCCGGAGCAAAAAATTTGAAAATAGTGTAACAAATTAGCAACAAATTACTGAGTATGTTAGAAGTTGGGGTTGCAATGTTGCTGTTCCAGCGTAATAGAGCTACTAAAATGGATATGTTAGTAAAGCAAGTTAAGTCAATTAGAAACAAATTAGTACAATTTACAAAGAGTAATTTTCGCTTATAATAGTTTCTTGTGCCTTGCCGACAATCTTGCTTTTCTTTGGAATATGTGTTTACATTAAGAATGATCTCAACAAAGTAATAACTGTTTCTATTCTAAGTATACAATATGACACTAGGGATATCAATGGAACCGCGCTAAGATGATGCAGTTCCTGCGAGTCGGACTTTTTGGTTTGGGTACTTAGAATCACGGGATTCATTTGAAACATTATCTGCATGTTCTACTTTCATTAAAACTAATATGTTGAAATTTTTGTTACGTTTGGAGTTAAGGAAGGGCGAGAATAAATTATTTTATGAACAGACATGAAACGTTTTCGGAACTTCGTATAATTTCATTTACATTTCGAACACGTTGGGGAAATCGTGGTAAGTGGATAAATACTATTTGAAAGCTTACTAAATTCTCTACAAAAAATATTCTAAAACTATTTTTGATTAGGCTATGTCAATCGGAGAAATAAGTGCTTAAAACATCAAATACGTCTGTTATGTTCTTATGAACGGGTTTTTGTCGTTATTTTTGTAATTTTTGTCTCTTTCCCGTGGTTTTTTATTGATTTTTATTATTTTAATTTCTTATGTAGGGAAAATGTATTTGTGTGTAAAACAGGATAGAAAAATGAGACCAATTTTCTGTTGCTAGAAATAATGAAAATCCCCGTAACTTTTGATCTAATTGTCTGACGAAATTCAGATTGGTACCCGAATTTGTTGCTAATTTGTTGCTCTAGAATGACACCAATAACGAATTTGTCGCTCCAGCCGATTCCGAGAAAACGTGGCTGTGCTACCGTAATATTACGCCAGCACAGCCACCCCCGTAACTTTTGATCTAATTGTCTGACGAAATTCAGATTGGTACCAGAATTTGTTGCTAATTTGTTGCTCTAGAATGACAACAATCACGAATTTGTCGCTCCAGCCGTTTCCGAGAAAACGTGGCTGTGCTACCGTAATATTACGCCAGCACAGCCACCCCCGTAACTTTTGATCTAATTGTCTGACGAAATTCAGATTGGTACCCGAATTTGTTGCTAATTTGTTGCTCTAGAATGACACCAATCTCGAATTCGTCGCTCCAGCCGTTTCCGAGAAAACGTGGCTGTGCTACCGTAATATTACGCCAGCACAGCCACCCCCGTAACTTTTGATCTAATTGTCTGACGAAATTATGACTGGTTCCATAATTTGTTGCTCTAGAATGACACCAATCACGAATTTGTCGCTCCAGCCGTTTCCGAGAAAACGTGGCTGTGCTACCGTAATATTACGCCAGCACAGCCACCCCCGTAACTTTTAATATAATTGTCTGACGAAATTCAGATTGGTGCCAGAATTTGTTGCTAATTTGTTGCTCTTGAATGACACCAATCACGAATTGGTCGCTCCAGTCGTTTCCAAGAAAACGTGGCTGTGCTACCGTAATATTACGCCAGCACAGCAACCCCCATAACTTTTGATCTAATTGTCTGACGAAATTATGACTGGTTCCATAATTTGTTGCTCTAGAATGACACCAATCACGAATTTGTCGCTCCAGCCGTTTCCGAGAAAACGTGGCTGTGCTACCGTAATATTACGCCAGCACAGCCACCCCCGTAACTTTTGATATAATTGTCTGACGAAATTCAGATTGGTGCCAGAATTTGTTGCTAATTTGTTGCTCTAGAATGACACCAATCACGAATTGGTCGCTCCAGTCGTTTCCAAGAAAACGTGGCTGTGCTACCGTAATATTATGCCTGCACAACCACCCCCGTAACTTTTGATCTAATTGTCTGACGAAATTCAGATTGGTACCCGAATTTGTTGCTAATTTGTTGCTCTAGAATGACACCAATCTCGAATTCGTCGCTCCAGCCGTTTCCGAGAAAACGTAGCTGTGCTACCGTAATATTACGCCAGCACAGCCACCCCCGTAACTTTTGATCTAATTGTCTGACGGAATTCAGACTGGTACCATAATTTGTTGCTCTAGAATGACACCAATCACGAATTTGTCGCTTCAGCCATTTCCGAGAAAACGTGGCTGTGCTACCGTAATATTACGCCAGCACAGCCACCCCCGTAACTTTTGATCTAATTGTCTGACGAAATTCAGATTGGTACCAGAATTTGTTGCTAATTTGTTGCTCTAGAATGACAACAATCACGAATTTGTCGCTCCAGCCGTTTCCGAGAAAACGTGGCTGTGCTACCGTAATATTACGCCAGCACAGCCACCCCCGTAACTTTTGATCTAATTGTCTGACGAAATTCAGATTGGTACCCGAATTTGTTGCTCTAGAATGACACCAATCACGAATTTGTCGCTCCAGCCGTTTCCGAGAAACCGTGGCTGTGCTACCGTAATATTACGCCAGCACAGCCACCCCCGTAACTTTTGATCTAATTGTCTGACGAAATTCAGGCTGGTACCAGAATTTGTTGCTAATTTGTTGCTCTAGAATGACACCAATCACGAATTTTTCGCTCCAGCCGTTTCCGAGAAAACGTGGCTGTGCTACCGTAATATTACGCCAGCACAGCCACCCCCGTAACTTCAGAAACTAAATTCAGACTGGTACCATAATTTGTTGCTAATTTTTTGCTCTAGATTGAGCCCAATCACTATTATTTCAAAACAGGCCTAATGTACTAAATTTGGTTTGCTTATTCCAAAACTGTAATCTTTTTTTTTTTTTTTTTTTTTTTTTTTCTACCACGTACCTTTGTTACACAAATAGCAGTTATACCTTAAATGTTTTAATGTAGCTTTGTGTATATAGAACTGAAAAGCAACCAGAATGCGAACAAATTGTGCTGATAACATTGTTGAATTTTTTGAATGTGCTTCATAACAACATAACAATGTAACAGACAAAAATAAATTCCTTATGGAGAGTGGAATCCTTGTTAAAGTGGCTTTAAAAAAAAAAAAAAAAAATCCCTCACCTATAAGTGATGAACAATTTGAAATCTTACAACTGAAGGCTCTAGATGTTCGGATCCGGTTAGGCGAAATAAACTATGTTTTTATAAAATAAACATGTTTTTTTTTTTTTTTTTTTTTTTTTTTTTTTTTTTTTTTTTTTTTTTTTTTTTTTTTACGGATGAAACTCTTAAAAATCAAAATTACACAAAACTGAAACGTGCAAAAATACATCGAAAACGTTATTTTTTACAACCTCTCCATAATTTATATTGATGATTTAAAATTTTGAAACTGAATTAGAGATTTAAAATGTATTTGATTTCTCTTTACTTAAAGTTTTATTTAACTTTTTGTATTCTTTCCAAACGAGCGACTGATTTTTCTAATAAATTAACCATTACCTTTTTATAATAATGTGAAAAATTATATGACATTTTTGAAAGTTAAAGTTTTTAAGCGCATTTAAAAAAAATTGTATTTGTAAAAAGTTGTTTTCTATTTTTTAATAACTTTTAGTACAAACCTTTTTTCCCCTTATGATTGCTATGAAAACATTGACAAGGAAACTAAAAAAAGTCCGACTCGCAGGAACTGCGTCATCTTAGCCCGGTTCCGTTCTTACCCCTAGTGTCATCTGTAAAGATTGGAATAAAAACATTTATTTTTATATTTTAAGAAACAAACATCTAAACAGTGACATACCGGAGAACGGGAGATTATAAGAATCAGCCTTTTACAGGAATCTGACAGTACCAAGTAGCTACAGGAAATTCACCGCTTTCTACCTCATTCTTAACTCTCTTAGCTTGTCCACGTGATGCTTTGTTTACATACCTGGTAACAACACCTCTCGCAGACTCAATACGTTAACTAACATTGTCAACGTCATTAGAATAGAAACAATTACAGACATTTCTCTGTTATAATTAGGGACCGGATTCTTAGGTTTTCCCCTATTTTTTTCCGTTCTCCTAAACATGATAATGATAGGTTTTTTATACGATTCGTGTCTTGTACTATCATTCATGCAAATTTGGAAGTACCTAAAAAAACCTAGTCAGGATGATATCACCTAAAATCACCTAAATAATGATGGAATGACCTAGACAGACCTAATCTTTAAAATAGAAGATACAATTACGTGGCTGTGCTACCGTAATATTACGGTAGCACAGCCACGTTTTCTCGGAAACGGCTGGAGGGACAAATTCGTGATTGGTGTCATTCTAGAGCAACAAATTCTGGTACCAATCTAAATTTCGTCAGATAGATCAAAAGTTACGGGGGTGGCTGTGCTGGCGTAATATTACGGTAGCACAGCCACGTTTTCTCGGAAATGGCTGAAGCGACAAATTCGTGATTGGTGTCATTCTAGAGCAACAAATTATGGTACCAGTCTGAATTCCGTCAGACAATTAGATCAAAAGTTACGGGGGTGGCTGTGCTGGCGTAATATTACGGTAGCACAGCCACGTTTTCTCGGAAACGGCTGGAGCGACGAATTCGAGATTGGTGTCATTCTAGAGCAACAAATTAGCAACAAATTCGGGTACCAATCTGAATTTCGTCAGATAATTAGATCAAAAGTTACGGGGGTGGCTGTGCTGGCGTAATATTACGGTAGCACAGCCACGTTTTCTCGGAAACGGCTGGAGCGACAAATTCGTGATTGGTGTCATTCTAGAGCAACAAATTAGCAACAAATTATGGTACCAGTCTGAATATCGTCAGACAATTAGATCAAAAGTTATGGGGGTGGCTGTGCTGGCGTAATATTACGCTAGCACAGCCACGTTTTTTCAGAAACGGCCGGAGCAAAAAATTTGAAAATAGTGTAACAAATTAGCAACAAATTACTGAGTATGTTAGAAGTTGGGGTTGCAATGTTGCTGTTCCAGCGTAATAGAGCTACTAAAATGGATATGTTAGTAAAGCAAGTTAAGTCAATTAGAAACAAATTAGTACAATTTACAAAGAGTAATTTTCGCTTATAATAGTTTCTTGTGCCTTGCCGACAATCTTGCTTTTCTTTGGAATATGTGTTTACATTAAGAATGATCTCAACAAAGTAATAACTGTTTCTATTCTAAGTATACAATATGACACTAGGGATATCAATGGAACCGCGCTAAGATGATGCAGTTCCTGCGAGTCGGACTTTTTGGTTTGGGTACTTAGAATCACGGGATTCATTTGAAACATTATCTGCATGTTCTACTTTCATTAAAACTAATATGTTGAAATTTTTGTTACGTTTGGAGTTAAGGAAGGGTGAGAATAAATTATTTTATGAACAGACATGAAACGTTTTCGGAACTTCGTATAATTTCATTTACATTTCGAACACGTTGGGGAAATCGTGGTAAGTGGATAAATACTATTTGAAAGCTTACTAAATTCTCTACAAAAAATATTCTAAAACTATTTTTGATTAGGCTATGTCAATCGGAGAAATAAGTGCTTAAAACATCAAATACGTCTGTTATGTTCTTATGAACGGGTTTTTGTCGTTATTTTTGTAATTTTTGTCTCTTTCCCGTGGTTTTTTATTGATTTTTATTATTTTAATTTCTTATGTAGGGAAAATGTATTTGTGTGTAAAACAGGATAGAAAAATGAGACCAATTTTCTGTTGCTAGAAATAATGAAAATTTTGGGAACTTCGTATACTTTCATTAATATCTCGAAAACGGTTGAAAATCTTTTGAAGCGAAAGGTTACCGTTCGAAAGCTTACTAAATGGTCTACAAAAAAGGTTTTGAAAAAAGTTTTGAATAAGCAATGTCAATCGGAGAAATAACTGCTTAAACTTTGAAGTAATTAATTTCGTTTATTCGATCGGTTCTTTTTGTCTCTTTTTATTGCTATTTTTTCAATGCATATAGTTGGATAATGTATTTGACAATAAAACAGATTAATTAAAATAAGAAAAACAATTCATTGTTAGAAATATATCAGGCTGTACCGTATGAAATGTCAGTTTTGGATTTGCCGATTTCCTTCAAATGTCTTGAAACTGTCGAGGCTCCTAATCCGAGTTCTTTGGCATATTCCCTATTGTTTGCAATTGCTTATAGTAGTCAAATGTATTTGCCAATAAAACAGGATACGTATAATTAGAATATTTTATTTTTGTGGAATCTTGGGATTCTCAGATCCCATATGAATATATATTAGGCCCCCTTCGTATATTTTCCTTAATATCTCGAAAAGGGTTAGGAAATCGTGGCAAGTGAAATGTAACAGTTTGAAAGCTTACTAAATTCTCTACAAAAAATGTTTTGAAGAAATGTTTGATGGGGTCGTCACATTAGGAGAAATACGTGCTTAAAACTTAGTTAGTTTTGTTTATTTAAACGGATCTATTTGTGTGTTTCCCGCAGTTTTTTTTTCACTGCTCGTTATTTTTGTAATTTCTTGTAGTAGTCAAATGTATTTGTCAGTAAACAGGATACGTATAATTAGAAGCAATATTTTGTTTGTTAGAATTCGAAGATGCCTTATGAATATCTAGATTACAGTACTGGTGTTGATTTCTTTCTTTAGAATTGTTCTTGGTATTCCCTATTTTCATCTGTTACCCATAGTTTTTTTATTGCTAGTTGTTTTTTCTTATTGATTATAGAATATAAATCTATTTGGTTATAAAACAGGATACGTAAAATTAGTAAGAATATTTCGGAGATTTCTGAGCGAAATGCCTTGTAAGATTTTCTACCACCACGAACGGCGTTTTTCCTCTATTATTATCCACTAGATAGGCTTTATTTGGCATATTATTCTATACAGGGTGTCCCGTAAATGTCTAGTCATATTGAGAGGGGTGATAGAGGACCCTTAGGGGAACAAAAAATGTTCTATGACGATTTCCCGAATTCTCGCCCATAAGGGAGAAAATGTCGTTTTATTGGTTTAGCGAGACAAACGTGGTTTTTAGAAGAATAATCGTTGTAGCTCCGGCCCAGGTGGTACTACTAGAAAGGGGGTGAAACCTATCGAAAGCTGAGTACATTTACTATAAGACTAGTTGAAAGTAAACGTAAAAATGAATGAATGTAAGTATGTATATCTTACCAAAAGAGAGCTATTCTAAATTTCCTGACATTTTATTGATATTTCTTTCCAGCGTTACTCCCCAATGGGCAGGATCTGTGATTTCCGGCTTTTAGAAAAACTTCCTCATTTAACCAGCTTTCCATTCATGTATCACAACCCTGTGTTATTGAAGTATTTGAACGGTTTAAGAACAAAAGTTTTTTAAAAAACATGGATCTGTGAAAATAAAATTATATTTTTTTCTTCAGTTTATTCAAAAAGCTGAAGAGAAATATTTATTTTTATAAATGTTTACATAATAATAAATAAATATTTACTTGAAACAATAAACAAAATTACTTCCTCGAATATAAAAGAAATTCCTAAAACAGTAAATAAATAAAATACACATTTATTTTGAATTTATTAATTCAGGTAACTAATACTGGGTCCAGGTGGCGGCCATTAAGGAACACCAACCATACATTAACCTCAAAAATTATTATTTTTACCTAGATCACGCATTTGAACACATTTTTACAGGACTATGTATGTCTTATTTATGAGGGATAGAATTTTTAATTACCACAACAACAACGCATGGGCTCACGAGAATCCCAGTGAGTTTCACAAGCATAGCCATCAGTATCAATTCAAGGTAAAGCATTTGTTATAAAAAATATAAATACCTGTAAAAATGTGTTCAAATGCGTGATCTAGGTAAAATAGTAATTTTTGAGGTTAATTTATGGTTGGGGTTCATTAATGGCCAACTCCAAGACCCAGTATTAGTTACCTGAATTAATAAATTCAAAATAAATGTGTATTTTATTTATTTACTGTTTTAGGAATTTTTTTTATATTCTTGGAAGTAATTTTTTTATTGTTATAAGTAAATATTTTCTTAAAATTTATAAAAATAAATATTTCTCTTCAGATTTTTGAATAAACTGAAGTAAAAAATATAATTTTCTTTTCACAGATCCATGTTTTTTTTAAAACTTTTGTTCTTAAACCGTTCAAATACTTCAATAACACAGGGTTGTGATACATGAATGGAAAGCTGGTTAAATGAGAAAGTTTTTCTAAAACCCGGAAATCACAGACCCCGCCCATTGAGGAGTAACGCTGGAAAGAAATATCAATAAAATGTCAGAAAATTTAGAATAGCTTTCTTTTGGTAAGATATACTTACTTACATTCATTCATTTTTACGTTTACTCTCGACTAGTCTTATAGTAAATTTACTCAGCTTTCGATAGGTTTCACCCCCTTTCTAGTAGTACCACCTGGGACGGAGCTACAACGATTATTCTTCTAAAAACCACGTTTGTATTGAAAAAACAATAAAACGACGTTTTCTCCCTTAGGGGCGAGAATTCGGGAAATCGTCATAGAACATTTTTTGTTCCCCTAAGGGTCCTCTATCACCCCTCACAATATGACGAGACATTTACGGGACACCCTGTATATATGTTTTATTAAGCAGGGGATTCTGATGAAATGTCGTGTTTTTGCTGTGGATTTTAATTACGATGTATCTAAGATTGGGTAACATTAGCGAGTCTTCATAGTTAAGAACCGACTACGGAGGTCGACTTATTGCTATGATTTAGTCTACATGTGTATATTAAGTCCTAAATCCAAAAAATAAACTTCACAACGGTTAGATACTATGAGCGAATAGAGAGTCGGTTCAGTGCCCGTAGAATCAGAAGGTCCGCAGGAAATGTACCTGCTTGGAGTTAATCCTCAAGAGTTGTAAATATACCCCAGGTATCTGCCGACACAAATACAAAGCCTAGCTACGGTACAGAGAGCAACTTAATGATATCATTCACCAAAATTTCTTAAACTATACTAGATACTGAAATAACACAGTTCCAAACATAGGTTAAATACTAAATCTTCATAAAGATTACTTAGTTGTAACCCGATTCATCAATTAGCAGTCAATAGTTTTCAACACAGGTTATACTAAATATTGATAAAAAGTATTTAATTAGAAAAGAACAAGATTCATCAAGACTTGTTTTTGGTCCATTTGTATCTACTCCTCAGACTTAATTAGGTATATTCTTCTATATCTTGACTTGTTATTCGTCAAGACTTGTTATTTGTCCTTCTGTATCTACTAGATAGGCTTTATTCGGCATATTATTCTATATAGGCTATATTAGGCAAGGTATTCTGCTCAATCTTTCTTGTACTTCTTCTTGATCCTTTTGTATCCGCTAGAAAGGCTTTATTAGGCATATTAGGCATTGATTTATAGACCTTTGCTTTAGAAAGAGAGCCGGATTGTGTAATTTCGGTTTCTGTGTATATATGTTAACTACCCTCGGTGTCCCTGACGCCTGAATATCACTTTTATTCGAGATGTTCGAGAGGATTTCGACAATTTTCATGAGATATGTAAAAAAAATAAGTTTATTTCTCTTCTATGCTTTTCAAATGACACTAGGGATAGGAACGGGACCGCGCTAAGATGATGCAGTTCCTGTGAGTCGGACCTTTTTCTGGTTTAGAATATTCATTTTTAGCGCGGTTCCTCCCCCCCCCCCTTCATAGGGAAAAACCCCGCTTATAAGGTTGACCTCATGAAACAATCCGGAAGTTCCGACTGGAAAATTTTACGTTTCAGAACCCTTAGAGAACGAAAATAACGGTGGTTAAAATTTGTATATATATACATATATGTATATATATATATATATATATATATATATATATTTGTCTGTTCGCGGCCTAGCACAGCGAATAATGGTCCGATTTTCATAAAATTTGGTACAAAAATCTTTCGTCTAATTTGAAAGGTCAAGTTCGTTAAACAGCAGAATCCACCCACCGGAACATAGTTTTTGTAGCGACATTCGCGCGAAAAAAACCGTTACGCTTACTTCATATGCTTGCAAGAACTATTTTTATAGGTTTATTTGCCTAGAAAAACGAATGAAACCATTTTTAAGGCAATAGCTTTAACTGTCTTTGATAAAATAGTTCTTGAATAACGTTTTAGAATCATGGGATTCAGTTAAAATATTTTCTGCATGTTTGAAATTCATATAAACAAAGGTGTTTAAATTTTGGTTACGTTTGGAGTTAAGGAAGGATTAGAATAAAATATTTTATTTGTAGACATGAAAAGTTTTGGGAACTTCGTATATTTTCCTTAATTTTTTTTTTTCTTTTTTTACGGCGCATCGACAAATCTTGGTCATTAGCGCCGGCCTCCAGGGTGCAGCCAGGGATTTTCTCAGCGAGCCCTGAGATGAGACAATTTCTGCCGCCGGTGGGGATCGAACCCACCATCTCCCGCTTATGTATCCAGCGCACTAGCCACTAGACCACGGGAGACCCCTAATTTCCTTAATATCTCGAAAAAGGTTAGAACTCTCGGTAAGCGGAAGGTTGCCAATCAAAAGCTTACTAAATGCTCTACAAAAAAAAAGATTCTGATGTAATTTTCGACTAAGCGAATTCAATCGGAGAAATAAGTTGTTAAAACTTCAAATGACTTTGTTTTGTTCTTTTGAACGGGTTTTTGTCTTTGCTTTCAAATAGTTTATGACCTAAATGGGTTATTTGTAAACCTACGACTGAAGCCAACTCAGCCCCTGAGATTGGCCTCAGCTTGGCCTAAGTCGAATTTTTACAAAGTATCGATTTAGGACATAAACCAGATGAGAGCTGACCATGATGAGACTGCTTGGACTACATCAGCGGTGAGACTAGGTGTCGTCACTGAGTTCTGCAAGGAGGCCAGTTGTAATAACGTTTATAATTTTGGATGTCTTTTATCTTCTTTTTTTATTCAGCTTTTATGAAAACTTACTATAATCATAAATTATTGTGATAAACATAAAGTTACGTTCATTTATTTGACGTATTTTCACTCTAGAATTCCAAGTACATTATGAAATTGAGAGATAATCAGAGTTCTGAGTTTACCATTAGAAAGCCGATTAATTTTTACAACTTCTGTGAGATTCGGCAGTTTTTAGTGACACGCAGGATACAAAATATAGACATTCTCCACCTGAAATTCCAACTGTCATTATTGATCTGAAAGAAAGGTTTTATCTCAATATGGAATGAGAAAAGTAATCCTTCAAATTCTTCATTAATGCAATCTTGAGAGTGCTGTAACGCTGAGGCTAATGGAAGAATGAAGAGAGTAAGGGGGAAGAAAGCAGAAACCTCTGCCAGTAGCATCTACTTTCGCCTCAGTAGGATGTCTAGTCAAGTTAGCTACAACCTTTTTAGGGATCACGGAAATTTAAGAGGACAGTAAAAGGTTCCTCTGCAACATTTAGCAGATTAGCTGAGTTTAATACATTATCTTTGGAGTATCTAGAATGTGGGCTAATTTATGCATAATATCCAAGCTGTTTTCCTGGACTAGATTTTGAATGAATTTTGCTCAACAAATGAGGCATTTTTAAATGTAATTTATATTGTAAATAAACTCCACTCAGTGTATTGTTGCAGCATTTAAACCCAAACACTGGATACAATCTTTCTCTTCCTTTCTTTTTTTTTATTTTTATTTTGAGCTGTGTACAACAAAACTATCTTCAAAAATCTTTTTTTCTGAAAATATATTGTAAAATAGATGAAGATTAATAAAATCTACTGACTAGTTAGAAATCCAATTCAATTCATGATTTGTTCGAAACTTTGCTGCGAATCGATTCTGTATGTAAACAGAACCGAATCGCTCAGAATACAAATCGGAGTAAAATTACTAAAAGCTAGGTAGTATATATTCCTCATACATTCTTGATAATAAGGAATAATTAAAAAATAAAATTATATAGTAAAGGATAAAACTCTGGAATTTTAAATGGTAGGTATATAGGGAGGAAACCCGCCTATGAGGTTGACCTCAAGCAATCTGGAAGTGGCGACTTGAAAATTTTACGTTCTAGAACACATAGTTCACGAAAATAACTGGTTCAAATTTATATACACATAACTATATGGGCGATTCTACAGAAAAGTAGCACTTTTGGTGAAAACTTTTTTCTTTTTTTTTTCATTTTCTTTGTTTGATTTTTACCTCAGAGATAATAAAGCATGTCTAACTTAATATTATCAAAGCATTGGTCAATTAATTTTCATGGCCTAAGTGGCCAAAAAGCAGCCATCTTGTTTTTGGGTTGCAGGGGAGTGAGAATAAGAGTAAACAAACAATATTTCTTAGCAGTATATGTTTCTAACTGCTATTCTTAAGATACAGCATGGTATATTAAACCGGGGAAATGGCAAAAGCCTTGACAAAAACACTTCTTAGGAAAATATAACTGAACAATATTTTTCGTACTGACAGGGAAGTGAAAACAATTTAATCCTCACTTCCCTGTTGAGAAAACGTAAAAAAAAGCACATTTGTGTCAATTATTTTTATTTAATAAATTAACAGAACAAAAGCTAATACTACTAGGCCGTCGTAGGGCTCTCATTTTGGCGCGTTAATAGGCGTTAATAGGCGGCGCTAATGACCAAGATGTAGATGCGCCGTTAAAAAAAAAAAAAAAAAAAAAAAAAAAAAAAAAAAAAAAAAAAAAAAAAAAAAAAAAAAAAAAAAAAAAAAAAATAGGCTACTAGACGTTTTATAAATAATTGGTCAATATGCGACTAATGAAACCATTTTCTAGTCTGTATCTATAACCGTTGTGGGGGAAAGTGAGGGAAAAACTAGATTTCTCTCTAGATTCTTTGATGTATTCTTATTTTTTTCGAAACCAGTGGGGAAATCGTAGTAAATGTAAAACATCTATTCAAAATCTTAATATGGTTTCCACAAATACGGTTCTTATGCAATTTTTGATAGAGCGATCTCATTTGGAGAACTCGGCGCTTAAATTGAGTAACTTCCGGTTAGGATACTGTGAGTTTCCTGTTGTAGAGGCTAAGATTTTGCTACCATGAGATTTCATACTTTCATTTTTACACGAGTTTACATGTTTCACGAAAGTTCAATACAAACTAATAACCGTTAATATTGCTTTACAAATGCCACTAGAGATTTTTTTTTTTTTTTTTGTAATACGTTTATTTAACATCTGTACATTTGGAGAGTACATTAGTTAAGTTTGCTCTCAGATAAAAATAATGATTATATACAGAATTGAGTTGAAATACAAAATAAATAAAAAACAAATAAGCAAATAAATAAAAAATAAAATAAAAAAGAAAATAAAATAAAAATAAAAAAAAGAAAGAAAAAGTACGTAAAAAACAAAACAAACAAAAACAATGAATAGTAATGAAATAATAATAAAAATAATAACACAATAATAACACTTTTGGAAGGAGCCAATCAATACTGGCACTTCCTACTTAGAATAATGTTTTGTCCCTATTCAGTTAATTGATCACGAGGCCAATGTCTCTTGAGCCTTCTAGGCGGATTTTTGGGGTGAGTTTGGGAGGAAAGTGTTTGTGCTCTAGTATTGGGATGGAAGGACAGTTTGGAATGAAACGTTAGGAAGCGGGATTTTGCCAGTTCTTGAACGAAAGGGATGTTGATAAAACACTATGAAGGGTTTTATTGGAAACATAGAAAGGAGCATTAACTATTTTGCGGAGGACTTTGTCACTAGAGATAAGAACGGAAACGCGCTAAGATGACGCATTTCTTGGGAATCAGATTTTTTTAAATGTTTATAGAGTAGAATAGTTCAGGGTCACCAATAATATCGAGAAGAAAGCAAGCTGATCTTTCTTTTCTTGAAATGAATTTAGTGTAAATAAGTAGGAACTAAGTAGGAAGAGTTTGTGTTGCTGAATCGAAGGGAAAATCCCCAACTGGAACTGGAGTCGCAAGCAGAGCTAATTGTGAGTTCCTGGATGGTGAGTGCTGTTCCCTGTTCCTCTGGGAAGCCCTGTCTCTTCTTTCGAATCTTTCCCACGGAAGGCAGAAGCTCGGAGTTCCGTTCTAAAGTAAAACACCTCGGAACTTGGAGGATCAAAGGAAACTTATTCTGAATGCTTCTTACATTAAGATGATGAAAGTAAAAAGAAAATTTCAGCATTGAGTAAAAAAAGTAGTCCTGAGGAAGAAATATAATTAATTCTTGTCGGCGAACAAATTATTAACCAAGAAAGTATTGATGAACTGTAACACGGATAACTACACTATTATCATACAAAAATTAAGGAGGTGAGTAAACTGAGAAAGTGACTTAAAAAGTCAACGATTACAATAGAAGATTTCATTGTTTATACCTTTTATTATCAATTAACTCAATAAAAACAAAATAATATGCATTGAGATAATAATATGGGTCTTTTTGCGAAGACCACATCCTGTTACTTTTGAAGTAGCAGCAGTGATTTATAACAGTTACTCGTAGTCGCTGATATGCTTACTGATTAGCTTACAGGTTCTAATCCATATTAGATAATTGAAAGCAATAGTTATTTATAAAAAGGTTAATATGATCAAAATCAATTCTCTCAACTACGAAAAAAGTTATTAAGCATTAAAGTTAACTGTTTGGCAGGTTATGAAGGATAACATAAACAATAATATTTGTAAACACTCATATTTTATTCCTTTTTTTTCTCTCTCTCTTTTTGGATATTTTACATTTATTTAGCATTATAGGCATACGTGATATGCGTTTCCGCACGCTGCGCTCGCTCAAGAAGATATCAAAACTCTACTCAATCCAGCTCGCTAAAATTAATAGAATTCTATAAAGCAAGCAATCGCTTTTACTTTGTCAGGAACATCGCGAACTAATTGTAAAGACCCATTTTTCTCACTAACATAAAGAGAGCTTTTTCACAAAGAAACGCTATTTCACTGTTGAAGGTTACTTTACTCCCATCTCCCAATAGGAAGGCAAAGGAGTTATGCGCATGCGCTGTATCACTGCTGCTGCTTCAAATTTAACTGGATGTGGTCTTCGCAAAAAGACTCAATAATATTTATTTCTCTGCAGTATGATCGCTGTACCTGACCGCGCGGGGAAATATCTGCCGTAGATCTAAATCGGCGCACCAATGCTGGGAATTCCCTTCGGCTAGGATGGCGGTGGTCTGGAAATCTCTTTGCATGAACACGTGCGGCTTCAGGATTATTCATTCGGCACTCACCCAACACCAGCTAAATATCGTCGTATGTAACCCGCCATAACAAAGACGATTGAAATTAAAATAACTATGCACCAAGAAATCAAAATCTCAACTGAGCCCATGCCGCCAAAGTGTTGAAAAGCAAATTCCAAATATAAAGAAAGATGATTAGCCTGGTACTAAAAGGTCGATATTGCAATCCATAACTGGTCTCTTGTCATAAGTATTTTTTTTTACTGGTACTAATACTGATACATTATCGTTATTTCGATTAAAATTCTTTTCTATTTGTCATTTTACAAGAATCCGTCAAAAAAGCAAGGCATTCTATTGCAAAGTCAATAGTTATGATAGGTGAAGAAGTACGGAAGAACTGGACTGAGAATATTCTTCAGGGGTCACAATTAGGGCATACCATGGGCGTATATAGGGGGGGGGCTAAGGGGGCTGCAGCCCTCCTGAAATTTTGCCGGGCCCTCACTTCTCGGAGCCAGACGGAAAATTCTAGTACTTTGCTACAGGACATTTTAAAATGATTTTCATCTTGAGTTTTGAACGAAATGAGAATAAAAGCCGACAATCGGTGCAGCAAAGGTCAATTTCGGTAGGTACTGGTAGTTTTATTACGACTCAATATGAAATATACTATTCTGGAACTGCACTTTTTTTGACGTTTATGTACATTAAAAAAATATATAGTCAATTCAAATAAATATAGGCTTCGCCCGTCTATATTCATAAAAACCCCATTCTTTTTACAAGCTCGTAGCCTATACATTTTTTTTCCAATTAGCGAGGCCCGGCCCAGGCCCCCAAGGTGCCCGGGCTCGCGACAACAGTACCCGTCAGTCCCCCCCCCCCCCAATGTGGCGGCCCTGTATACGCCCTGTACACTTGCAGATTTTATACTTATAAAATAGTACGTAACAGGTCACGAGGTAGCTGATATGGTAAACATCTTTGATTCTTGACAACAGATTCATTGATTTTAAGTGTAATATATTATTGAAGTATAATTGTTCTAAGGGAATGGTAAAATACAAAAAAAGTCCGACTCGCAGGAACTGCATCATCTTAGCGCGGTTCCGTTCTTATCCGAAGTGCGATTAGTAAAGGAATAGTAGCAGCTATCGGTAGGTTTTGATCTTTCGTTAAAAATATAAAATAAAATCTCCAAGAGAAGGAAGCTTAAAGAGCCACATATGGAAACTGACAGTTTTCTAAACGGATGGGACTCTCCCGTCATCGCGACGCTCACTCTAGGAAAACTCTATTACCAATATGATTCTTATTTTCTCAGCTTTAATGAAATACTCATTCCACCGTTAAATAAACTTAAAAAACAAAAGTGAGGTAGGAAAGAGACACAACTTTCGTAGTTTTAAGCACTTACTTCTCCGACTGACATTGCCCCATCGAAATTTGCTTCAGAATCTTTTTTTTAGAGAATTTAGTAAGCTTTTGAATGGTTAAATCGTACTTCCCACGATTTCTTAACTGTTTTGAAGATATTAAGGGGGAAAAATTGTGCTAATACCTACTGATAGCTGCTATATTCCTTCACTAATCGCACTTGAGATAAGAACGGAACCGCGCTAAGATGAAGCAGTTCCTGCGGGTCGGACTTTTTTTTTTGTCAGACAAATTAATGTATTATGTTTATATTATAATATAAATATTATGTTTATAAGAAGAGCAAATCACTTTAATTGCGGTGTAAAATATTGTTGCTAGCTAAATCTAAGCATTATATAAGCTCATAAGGAAAAAATGGTGCTAATGACTCAGATTTCGATTCACCATAAAAGGAAAAAAAATTAAGGTCAATATACAAAGATTCCGAAGTATTTCATGTCTGTTAATAAAATATTTTATTCTAATCCCAATAACGCAACACTTATACACAAATAAACTTTTTTTAGGTACCTATTTAATACGTATAAAATAAGGTTATAATGAGCGATCCGCTGTGGCATACACCAAGTACTACCACCGTGTGGAGTGCAACTAGTATAGACCGGTACGTCTGTACCACTGTGGTATGTAAAGAGCGGCTGTTCTGATACTGGCAAAAATTAGAAATCCTACATTCCTAAAGTTGTTTGGAGGCTTATCTTTATGACTCTAGACAAGGACTTGAAGATGACGAGGGTACACAGGGAGACGAGGGTACCTGGGGACAGGGAAAACGCCCCCCACCGTAAGCCTCCTAGCTCCTCACCTTCGAATTCATATGATTTCGTTCAATGAATTTAAAAAAAAAATTAATAAATAGATAAAAACTTCTGAAAATAGGGAATACCAAAAACAATTCTAAAGAACGAAATCAACACCAGTACAGTCATCTAGATATTCATAGGGCATCTTCGAATTCCAAGATACCGTTGAAACAAAATATTGTTTCTATATATACGTATCCTGTTTTATTGACTAATACATTTGACTACTATAAGCAATCACAAAAATAACGAGCAGTGAAAAAAAACTGTAGGAAACACACAAAAAGATTCGTTCAAATGAACGAAATTACCTATGTTTTAAGCACTTATTTCTCCAAACATGACCATCCCATCGCAAATGTCTTCAAAACATTTTTTGTAGAAAATTTAGTAACCTTTCGAATGGTAATCTTTTGCTTGCCAAGATTCCAAACCGTTTTCGTGATATTAATGAAAATATACGAAGTTCCCAAAACTTTTCATGTCTAAAAATGAAATATTTTATTTTAATCCTTCCTTTACTCCAAACGTAACCAAATTTTCAACATATTAGTTTTGATAAAATTCAAACATGGAGAAAATGTTTCAACTGAAGCCAATGATTCTAAGTACCAAAATCAAAGACAAAAAGAACAGTTCGAATAAGCGAAATCAATTACTTTAAAGTTTTATGCACTTATTTCTCCGATTGACATCGCCTAATCAAAACTTTCAATAGAACCTTTTTTGTAGAGCATTTAGTAAGCATTCTAATGGTAATCTTTTGTTTCACAAGATTCTCAACCTTTTTCGAGATATTAAGGAAAGTATACAAAGTTACCAAAACTTTTCATGTCTGTTCATAAAATATTTTATTCTAACCCTTCCTTAACTCCAAACGTAACATAACTTTCTACATATTAGTTTTAATGAACGTAGAACATGCAGATAATGTTTCAACTGAATCCCGGGATTCTAAGTACCCAAACCAAAAACGGTATTCAAAAACTATTTTTCGAATTTTCTCGAAAACGGTTAAAGCTATCGCCTTGAAAATGGTTTCATTCGTTTTCCTAGCCCAAGAAGCCTATAAAAAGAGTACTTACAAGCTTATGAACTCAAAAACGTAAGCGTTACGATTTTTTCTGCGCGAATTTCGCCCCAAACGCCATCTTCCAGTGGGCGGATTTTGCTGGTTAACGAACTTGACCTTTCAAATTGGACGACTGATTTTTGTACCAAATTTCATCAAAATCGGACCATCAGGGAAGCCAGAAATGAGCGAACAGACAAATATATATATATATATATATATATATATATATATATATATATATATATATATATATATATATGTTTGTGTGGAACGGCTTCTTTCTCCAGCGGTGTCGCTCCTCTCTCCATCGCAATATTTCGTCGGGTTCATCTCCGACTTCTTCAGGCTGCTATGTGTCGTCCTCGGTGGTTGTCAAGGGAATGAATTTTTCCCGGATTTTCCCTCCTTTATAGCCCTGCTTCGTAGACTATGCGGGCCAATGGTGTAGGGGCTCCGTGGGCCAATAGGGCTCGAGGGCTGTCTTCGTCGTTCGTCCGTCGTCTGTAGTTCGTCGGTGGTCCGTGTGGGGCGCTGGTCGTCTTGAGTCCCTGTCTTCTCCTCTATCTTCTTAAGGATGGGCCGCCAAATGTCTGGGAGGATGAGGCCTTGCCTTACGTCAGCGGTGTCAGCGAGAGGCTGGGCAGACTCTTCAGAAAAGAGGAGATAGATGTCGCCTTCAGGCCTCTCAACAAGATAGGGGATTGTCTCGGGAAGAGTAAGGATAAGCAGCGGTTACAAGACCAGGGTGTCTACCTTCTACCGTGCGACTGTGGGAAGGTGTATGTAGGTCAAACAGGTAAGAAGGTGGCCACCCGGATCGGACAACACGCTGCTGACTACAGGCTGGGACGCACCAAAACTTCTGCGGTGGCAGCACACGGAGAAGAGTGTCCCAAGCAAGTATTATTCGACCGAGCCAAGACCCTAGCCAAGGAAACCAGCTTGACAAGGAGACTAATTAGAGAAGCCATCGAAATACACAAGCATCCAGTGAACTTTAATAGGGAAGATGGCCTCATCCTCCCAGACATTTGGCGGCCCATCCTTAAGAAGATAGAGGAGAAGACAGGGACTCAAGACGACCAGCGCCCCACACGGACCACCGACGAACTACAGACGACGGACGAACGACGAAGACAGCCCTCGAGCCCTATTGGCCCACGGAGCCCCTACACCATTGGCCCGCATAGTCTACGAAGCAGGGCTATAAAGGAGGGAAAATCCGGGAAAAATTCATTCCCTTGACAACCACCGAGGACGACACATAGCAGCCTGAAGAAGTCGGAGATGAACCCGACGAAATATTGCGATGGAGAGAGGAGCGACACCGCTGGAGAAAGAAGCCGTTCCACACAAACATGTGATACCCAGCGATGCAATTTAAAACAAAAAATATATATATATATATATATATATATATATATATATATATATATAAATAAATATATACATATATATATATACAAATTTGAACCACCGTTATTTTCGGTCTCTAGGGGTTCTGAAACGCGAAATTTTCTTGTCGGCACTTCCGGATTGTTTCATTGTATCAACCTTATAAGCGGGGTTCCTCCCTATGGGGGAGGGAGGAACCGCGCTAAAACCTATGAAAAAATATATTATATCAGTCATGACTAGAGCCCGGAAGTTAGTCTAAATGCCTCTTTTATCTGACTGGATATATTGAAGAATCAGATAGAAATAAATATGTTTTCGTGCATTTAGGAAGTGTAGAGACAATTTTTATTTTGCCTTTTTTTGCCTATTTTGGCTTCCGCTGCCTATTTTAAGATTTAAAGCCTCATTTTGCCTTTTTGGATCGTTGTGCATTTTTTCCCCCTGCGATTTAAACATTTTAAAAGGTACATAACACATTTTTGTTCATCGAAGACAAAAAAGGTTGCACAATTTAAATTACATATTGCTGTCACATATATTTATTCCAAAGCTTTTTTCCCCAACCCATGGATTTAACCTCTGTAAATAACATTACCTTCCTTAGTAGAAGGAATGCACAAGCATAATGAATAGGAGGAAAGAGAGAGGATGAGGGAAGTACGTCACTTCTCCTTCCTCAAACCCCTTTTGCTGTGACAATGGGTAAATTACCTGGTTTCCCGGATTTCGAAATGATAAGATAATGCGGAGGAAGGTAGGAAATCACTTCTGTTTAAAATAAAAGCACCTTTTAGTGCGATACCGGAAGCAATCTTCAAGTTGGAGAAAAGAGATGATTCGCTGGTATCATCTATGGCGATCTTTGAAGATTATATATATATATATATATATATATATATATATATATATATATATATATATATATATATATACACACACATATACTCCAATTTTGCGATTAAAGCATATCCGAAGCGTTAAGCGTAAGGATAATAGAAATCTGTTACTATATTAATAAGAAACAACTTTTATTTCATAAAATAAAAATTATAAGATCCCTTAGTAGTGACAAGATGGTTTTTTTAATTATGAAGTAAATTAAAAATACTTGAGGTCCAAGATATAAAAGCTTTGTCCTTCTTTTAATTAACGAACGGTGTTAAACTGGAATTTAATTGGGCACACGTTCAACGGAAAACGGATACAGGATTCCATTATAATTTAATTTTTCTTATCGCGAAGTGATATTTTTTTAGTTAGACGTGAAGTTTTTGTTTAAGATGAAGCGATAATATTTATGAATATTTAATTATTTAAATTTTAACGTCCATTATAATTAACTCGGAATTTTAGGACGGGTTTTCTATAGGTCATCACCCTTTTTTAGCCAGGATAGGGCTGATGTATTTTCTGTTTACCACCCCTAGTGGTAATATCATAGGCTCGGAGTGCTCACGCCTTAACACTCACGGCCACCGGGCCTCCTATTTATGAATATACATGTAATTAGTGAAATTAGTTAGCTTTCATCAAAAATAATCTTATTTGAGCGTTATAAATAATTTTAATATCTTACAAGGGGAGTACCGAGTCAAACAAAAAGTTTTGTATGTGTGGCAGTTAACTAGGAAAAGGTTCAATTAAACCGAGAAAACGCACTTCTCAAGCGTTCGCCCGATAAAAAATGTTGAAAATTTACATGGACTTCTTGAAGCGTTCCGAAGAAACTGATAAATAAGCGCCCCGGTAGCTCGGTTGGTAGCGTTGAACTATCATAACCCAACGATCGCTGGATCGAATCTTGTCTTATTTTAATATTTTTTTTATTTCTTTTTAGTATAACTTCTATTTTGTTCATAGATATATTTCATAACATTAATAAAAAAATATTAAAGTTTTTTCAGTGATTCAAATTTAATTTTTAACATTTTGATCAATATATTAAAAGGAAATTTGAATGCAAAAATGCTTTATATATCCAAGAGTTTATAGGTTAGAGTTTTGATAATGAAAAATAAAGAAATGTTTCAAGGCTTTTTTATTAAGGAATTTGGTCGTATTGTTATAAACTCTTGCTGATTTTAGTTTTATGGAGTCTAGGTGGCCGAGAATGCTAAGGCTAGTACCTTGGGCCGTGGGTTCGATTCCCACTAGGGGTGATGGCTTGTCTTTTGAAGGAAGAAAGGACTAAGCCATATACTGGCTAGGAAATGGTTGTAACGTTTAGAAAACTCGTCTCGAAAATAAGGACTGACATGCTAAAATTGACGTTAAAATTTATATAAATTAATAAATTCAGATATTTTAATTAGTACTTAGTAGTGGAACTAATTTTAGGCCAAGTCTTAAAAGATGTTCTTTTATCCTATAGCATTTTAAAGGGATACGGGCATGCTAATTTGGCTCTAAATCCCTCGAAGCAGGGTCCTACATTATACAGGATAAGAGGTACTTTGAAGTTTAAAACCTGACCGTCAGTAGTTCAAAGGTACTAGAGAAGGGAAAGGAAAATAGGCGGACGGGAGGTATGTAAACAAGGTCTTTAAGTGCTCTCAGGGCGAGCTCGCACTAAAGTTTTAACATCCAGTAGTCTGCCTCAGTGGGGTAGGAAGCTTTCATGATCTATACTTAACAGAATATGCAGACATATCATATTTTGTATTACTCTTTTTCTTTGTGTTTTCTATTAGGAAATTTCCTGTCTCCCTCCAAAGGAAAGGAAACTCGCTTATAACGTTGTCAGCATAAAAAATATAGACATGCCGAGTAGAGACTTCTACGATTCTTAAATCATAGATTACGAAAATGGAGGTTGTACAAACTAATAAATAACCGATTAATTAAGGCGTTGTCTATAACCTTACTCTATAAAAGAGGAAAAAACTAGTTTTACTGGCTAAGTTACTGTATTAGCGGTGTTCCTCCCTCCCTTTGTAGAGAGGAATCCCGCTTATTAGGTTAACCTCATGACGCAATTCGAAAGTGCCACACGAAAATTTCATGTGTCAGATCCCATACCTTAGATAATTTTATTGCTGTACTATGGCCTTTTAGACAAAACAACGGAATTATTTGTGCATAAATACAGGGTTCCCACCGACAGGGATATATCGGGAAATTCAAAATTTCATTTTTTAATTATTTATTTTTTAAGGCAGGAACAGAAAAAAATGGATAAATTGCTTCCGTTGAATGAATATATTTTTTTCGAATTCTTCTTTCCTTTCCCTTACTGTCTTATTTGGAATATTTTGGTCTCTGTAACATCTGGGAGGCTGGGAGGGTAGCATGAAGAATCTTAAAAACAAGGTCTTTGCTATATTTTTAAGGCCTCTTAACTAGAGATCTATTGGCTCAAATTCCCTACAATATCTGTATTGCAGGGAGTAATAATCATGTCACAGTAATAATCTGTCTTAGGTCTATATTTGACGGGAGTTGCAAATCCCACCCCCGAAATTCAATCGGTAAACGTTTGTAATAAAAACTTAAAAAAAAAATTAAATAAGATCACTTAATTACGAAAAAATATTGTTATTAGTGTAATTGCGTTTTAGTTGCTTACCTATTCCGAGTTCTACTTGTTACTATTCCATAGCCAACAAATGTACCCAGCCCCCCCCTGAAATATTTTCTTGTTTACGCCCATGTAGTCAGTAGTCAATAAATTAATAAAAACTCCCTTTCGTTAGTGTTTATATTATTCTGATTAATATAATAATATCTCCATATTCACTTCATAACCGTGTCATTATGAATCGATTAATTAGCATGCGGTGTTGAGCATTTCTTTTTCTTCAAATTTTGCAATTTTATTTTATTTTATTTTTTTTTTGTTAACTCCTGTAAGCTGTCATATTAAGTTCGTGTATGTTTATTAACTCATGTAATTATACAAAGTTTTATTATGTACATCTTAACACCGAATGCCTCGATTAATATCAATTATCACTATCTGGGAGGTCAGGGAAATGTCTGGGAATTCCATATCCAAAACGGTGGGAACCCTATATATATATGTATATATATACATATATATATAAAAAAAAAAAAAAAAAAAAAAAAAAAAAAAAAAAAAAAAAAAAAATCAGTCCCGTAACAGGCCACGAGGGCCCTGAGGGGCAGATACTATAGAGGTATCTGATTCTTGACCATACGGCACACTAGGGAGATAGTATGGTCAGTACTATGCTCCGGCCGCCTGATTTTCCCCTTGGCTGCTTCGACTGCTAGAGTCATTAGCACCAACCAAGGTACCCATTATTACATTAATTAAAGGCTGGGTTGGCCTAGGGACGGTCAGGGAGGCCGAATTAAACCCATGAACGAAGACACTAGAAGAAAAAATCTTTAGTGCTTGCTCGGGATTTGAACTCAGGCCTCCAGCTTATTAGTCCAGTACTCTACCACTGAGCTAACCTCGCCCCCACATATATATATATATATATATATATATATATATATATATATATATATATATATATATATATACTGTGAAACCTCCTATAACGGACACCTCCAAATAGGGGACACCTCAATGATCGGACAGAATATCCATGGTCCCGGCGAAAACCCCTTTAAATCAATGCATTAGCACCTCCCAATAGCGGACCCTCTACTTACGGACAACGGACACCTAAAATCGGACCCATATAGCTGATTTCAACCCACAATAACGGACAGCAGGGTAAAATATTTAATTGGATTCTCAGAATCTCAAGAAAAAGCACACCCTGGCGGGCATTGCTAGTAAAATTCATAGGAAATGTTAAGAGTAAACCGTTCCCTCAAGGTTCACACCACATCAAGGAACCACATCTTGTTTTGTTGCACCACTATTCAGCAGGTTTTATTCAGTTTGTATCTAGTCATGAACTCCGAAAAGAATGCGTGTAAATCTAAAAAATAAAGTGCAAGTTTTAAACGCGTATGATAGTTTAAAGCTTTGTGTTAGAGACCTGGGCGCGAAGTTTGACGTCGGCAAAACGCAGACGTCAAACTTCGCGTAGTTTTTAGAACGATATGTGGTGAAAGTGCATCGGTTAATGTTGATTTAGTTCAAGATTAGAAAAACAAATAGCTTTACATTTGCCATGACTATGAGACTAAAAATATATTTAATATTGATGTAACGGCTTTATTTTTGTCGGGCCCTGCTAAACAAGACAATGATTCTAAAAGGGAAAACGTGCACAGAAGACAAACAAAGCAAATATCGTTTAACTGTTATGTTGTGCGTTAATAATCAGTAAATCATTAAAACCACGTTGTTTTAAGAACATTAACGTCAATTCAAGAATATCTTGATAAGCTAACAAAAAGCATGGATGACAACGCCTATAATGAGTGAATGGCTAAAAACTTTCGATCAGAGAATCGGAAGTCAAAAACGGCGTGTTATTTTGTTTATTATCAACGTAACATGCCACCCACATCTGCATCTAATAAATGTTCAGCTTTTTCCACCGAATATGACATCTTGATGCCTGCCCCTCGATCTTGGCATTATTAAACATTTCAAAACACTTTGCAGAGAACGATTTCTTCGGGAAGCCATTACGAAAATAGACTCAAGCGATTATGTTAGCAATGTACTGGACGCGGTATTGTGGGTAAAGACAGCTGTAAAAGAAGTAAGAAACTGTTGTGCACTCCTTTTTAAATGGTGGATTTCATTAACCTCCCAATAAAGGACACTTCCCAATAACGGACATTTTTTATGGACCCAATGGTGTCCGCTATAAAGAGGTTTCACTGTATATATATATATATATATATATATATATATATATATATATATATATATATATATAGTGCGTGTGTGGGCATATCAACAGTTATCGCTCTAGAAGGCAACGTAAGAGCAACCATCATTCCATATTGCATGGAATATGTGAGTGGTGAATACGGGAGATGTTATCCCCTCATACTGGTCAGGGACTTCCGCGGATAAACCCTCCCTTATAAATATTGCAGTCGCTCATCCGCTCTTCTCTCAGGCTGGTCTTGGTATGCTTGCTGCTACTCCTTCCTGCAGCGGGATATTTATCTTCAATATACACACAATAAATGTTTTAGCTCGAGGAGCTAGCTCTTATTGAGAATGTAACGATACTCCATTTGCAGTTGGTGCACGTTTTGTTCCATGTTATGGCGCAAGGAAACGTCCATATATATATAGACACACACACACACACACCCACACACACACACACACACACACACACACACACACACACACACACACACACACACACACACACACACACACACACAAAATATCCTATATAATTCTTAAAAAAAGATTAATAGTTTCACCCTTTTATCTTTTATAATGAACAGCTAACTAGTAGAAACCGGACACAGCGCACATGTTCAGCGCCCCCTAGTGGACCAATGTCGGTTTTTTAACGAACTCGTTCTATCCAAATGTGGGGAAAAACAGAAAACCTGTATTGTGTTAACAAATATAAAGGTATTTATGAATGTGTGTATATATATATATATATATATATATATATATATATATATATATATATCATAAAATAATTGAGCCCGAATTTTGAATAATATTAATGCAATAACCAGATAATTCTAGTAGTGCGAATGCCATTATTGATGAGATTTTCCATCTAAATATCTGAATTTACAGCGTGGTTAGACAATAATATCTTTGCTGCAATTAATATTTTTGGGTGTATAGCAAGCAACACAGAATTATGCATACTGCATTGCTTGAACAAATCTTAAATTATCATGTAATCTGCCAGAATCATTTTCCAAAGGAAGCCAAGACATAAATGAACTTAATAATAACTTATTAGACACTTATTTATAAAATGCGTAGTATTTAATGAATAAAATGAAATAAAAAGTTAGTCATGTCAATTTCTTATTCACTGTCCTGATAATAAAGATTATCTTTTTAGGGAGGGGAGTGTTTATTTGAAAAATAAATACTGAAACTAAACACACACACACACACACACACACACACTCACAGAGGATCAATGGAACCAAAGGACGAGTTATTGATTTTTCTATTTTTCCACCATAGGCAATTACTGTGTAAGCGTATAGAACAAGTTTTATTACTGTATGATGGAAAAATAAAAACAAAATGATTTTTTTCCTTGTTTATTTTTTTAAGGAAAGTCAACCCTTATTTTGTTTATAGCTTCAAAGTGAGCACATTGTCTTTTACACATATTTCCAACAACAATCGTGTCAAAAGTAGGAACTAGGAATCTCAAAAGGATGATCAAAAGAGCGAAAGATGTAGGTAATAATATATATAATATGGAGTTTAATAATACTCCAATATACTTTCATTAAATGCAGAATTCATAAAAAAAAAAAAAATAAAAAAAAAATAAATAAATAAAAAAAAAAAAAAAAAAAAAAAAAAAAAAAAAAAATTGTGAATTCAATTGGTTGCAAATAATTTTTACAAAAATTAGTAATATTAAGATGTCTTTCACTTATTGAATTTTTTTTATTTTACTAGCTGTTACCCGGCGTGCCATGCTACACCTACTTCCTGCTTCTAGATAAGCCAAAATAAATTAGAAACCAAATAAGTAATATCAAAATATAATAACATAAATCTGTAACTGTTCGGGTTCACAGGTTCAATCCTGTGACATCCGAAGTATGATTCCTAGACGACTTTAACCTAGTCTATGACAGTCGTTGGATCAAGACCTACCTGTCAGCCAAGTTTGGTCAAAATCGGTCAAACGGTTAGATTTGTATAAGGACCAACATCCAGACAGATGGTAGACGTTTTTGATCTCGCCTATGACACTCCCCGTATAAAAATCTACCTTTGTGCCAACATTGGTCCAAATCAATCAAGCAGTGTGGATTTGTGTCAGGAACAAACGTAAATAAAGACAGGTGGTAGAGGTTTTTGACTTAGCCTACGACACTTCCCGGACCAAGATCTACGTGTGTACCAAGTTTGGTCAAACCCGGTCAAATGGCATTGATTGGTATAATGAACAAACATACAGACAGACAGCAGGTAGACGTTTTTGACCTAGCCTACAAGACCTCCCGGATCGAGACCTATCTGTGTGCCAAGTTTGGTCAAAATCGCTCATTCGACATGGGTTTGTATAAGGAACAAACAAACAGACACGTGATTTTTATAAATATAGATTGTATGCCGTTTTTTCCCGTTATATTTATCCTAATAAATATAAGCTGAACCCCCAAAACTGATTAGCACCCCAAACACCAAATTTAGTCGCAAGAAGATTTTTTTTCACCAAAGTACATACTAAATCCCGATGCCAAAATTATAGTTAAGACCACGTCACAAGAAATGCTGGTGTTTCAAGAAAATTCCTTAGAACAGTTGTAAAAAGAAACAGAGAAAGACTAGATATTCCAGCATGAGCTATAATGACCCAGAAGAAAAAAATGAGAGGAAAAAGGTATGGTGGTGTTATACGTGAAAAGCAGAAAGCACCATTGATTATGCACACTCTGCTTGGCATCACTTCTACACGAGAGGAGACCGCTCAAGGGAAGGCCCGTGAAAAATTAATTTGTTCCTGTAGATGCAGGATTGGCGGCTCGAGAATTCCTCTACATCCTTGATACTACAGCCCAGCTGATCTTAACTACTTCTAGTCGCTAAGGCTGAAACTCATCCTTCCTGTTTTCTGTAGAACTAAGAAAAAAGTTTCTTAAAGCCTCCCCGTGGTCCAAAGGTAGAATTCTAACGTCAGAGATGCGGTTTGGAGTCCCACATATGGCCTTTTTTTGTTTTTCCATAATTTTTTTTTTTCAGCAATGGGCTCCCTGAAAAATATTTCTGCCTCTTTAGGGTGGAAACGTTGGAATCTGGATAATATAACATCTTTAACGAATGGGATATTGGAGGTCTTTATGGAGGTTATGGTTGGAAACGTAGAACGCAGAATTGACGACTGGTCTTAGGGCTTGGGATTGGAACGATAGTCAATAAAAAAATTAAATGACAATTGCAACGTTGTTAAATACGGAATTAATAATAAGGGGAATAGCACGACTCGCAGGAGCTGCGTCATCTTAGGGTGATTCCGATCTTATCCCGAGTGTCATTTGAAAAGATTAAAATAAAAACAGTTGTTATTTTAGTTCGAACTTTCTTGAAATGCTTTTATGGCTACAGGTAAGTGACCCTTACCTGGCAGGGTCGGCCCGCCCCCACCATCCACCTCTATACATACTTATTTCACAGTTCAATGCATTAAAAAATCTTTCCAATAGTCTTCTTTTACTATAATACTAATTCTACAAATAAATTCAATTTGAAAAAAAAAACAATTAAAAAGTGAGCTAAACATCTATGAAAAATCATTAAAAAAACAAAACAAACACATTTGATGTTTTAATCACTTTTTTCTCCGATTGACATCGCCTAATCGAAACCTTGTTCGTAGAAAATTTAGTAAGCTTTCGAATGATTAATTTCTACTTACCACGATTTCCCGACCGTTTTCGAGATATTAAGGAAAATATACGAAGTTCCCAAACCTTTTCATGTCTATCAATAAAATATTTTATTCTAATCCTTCCTTAACTCCAAACGTAACCAAAATTTAAACATCTTTGTTCATATGAATTTCAAACAAGCTGATAATATGTTAATTGAATCCCACAATTCTAAGTACCCAAACCTTAACTCCAAACGTAAACAAAATTTAAACATCTAAGTGTATATGAATTTCATCAAATCCAAATTCGCTTTTAACGATTAAATTGAAATATTTACAAGCAAATCGTAAATCACTCTTTCAGCCACTTATAAAAAATAAAAAAAACTATTAATAAAAAAAACGTGCATTAACCTTTGAGGGGTTTTATGGGATTTTTTCAATTGAAGAAATTCCGATTGGGGATAGGTTCTGAAAAACCTCTTCTACCTTATAAGATGATTAGGAACGGGAGTAGCTTAAAACATTTCTTAAAACCATTGAATTATATATCTAATAGTAGACATAAAACTGAACAATTGTTTAAGCATTATTTCCTATAAAGATACTGAGGTAACTATCAAAATGCGGAAAATAATTTACAAGAACATTTAGGGAGCTTTAGGGAGCTCTGGTAAAATATGTTTTTGTCTATTATATGTTTTTTTTTTTAAGGAATTTATATTAAAAAATAAATCAACGCGAATAATCGTCTAATTCTACTATTATTTTTAGAAACACGATTCAAGGAGGAGGGCGACGCCATATAGAATGTATTTATTGAATCATGATTTTAAAGATAATTATCGAAAATTATATAGATTTATCGGAAGAGGACATATCAAGATGCATCTTAGTACTCTGAAGATGGCAGTTAGTCCCCAAAAGCTGATAAACTATTAAAAATAAAAGGAATACAGGGAAGGTTATGGCCGTTTTTTCATCCCTTATAAATTGAGGCTTCAACCATAGCAATTTCTGAAGATGTTATCAAAACATATTTCACAGTGTGCCTTCAACCGCTCTAACAGAGTTTATATCATAATAAATAGGGCAATTTTTCAAGAAAAATAAACCTCTTAACTGGCTGTAAAAATGTATTTCCAGCCTTTGAATTCGTTGGATATTTTTGAGTTGAAAATGAATAGAAAAATATTTAAGAAAGGAATGAAAAATTTTAGAAGGAAATGAGTTAAGCAAAAGAATTTATCTTGAAATGTATTTATCTCAAACGGACTCTTTCAAGATTAAAGACCTCGCCGTTTCTGTAGGGCCTTCCACCATAGCAGTTTTCTTTGCATTTTTTAAGATTTATTCCAAAATAATCCGATTGATATCCTTCAAAAGAAATCGACTTTTATAGTAAAAGTAACTTAATTTCGTTTTCATAAGAAAAATGTAAAAAAGATCATGTAATATATAATTATATATTTTTACTCCAAGTATAGGGCTATGGTAAACAGTACCACTTAGTCCCCAACTATAATTAATAGTAGAAAAAAAAGTAGGTAACAGAAAAAGTGTATAACAGAATGATCTCATGAAACGGGTTTATTATATGAAATTTAGAGATAAAGCCTATATATATATATATATATATATATATATATATATATATATATATATATATCTTAGTTTACTCAAAGAACATTATTACGATTTTAAAAAACGAAAAAATAATTTATAATGATATAAATCACTTATTTCTCTATCTCAGTATCAAGAGAAATAAAAGCAGTCTCCTTCAAAAGCATTTTTATGAAGCACTTAAATAGGCACTATTTTCTTTTTCTTTTTATTTTCAGTGACGACAAAAGAACAAAACTCAACTGAGTATTGAAACAGTAAAAAGTTCAAACTAAGTTTCCCTAACAAAGAAACATTGAAACTAAGCTCCTTGGGTCATTTATTGTTAAAGTTTGTATCTAAATGAAATTTGTACCTTTGTCTACAAAGTTCTAACCCAAAACATTTTTCAACTTATCTTAGAATCTGAACATCTATCTTTATTTATGTTTGTGACATACTCTGTTGTTCATTCCAAGGATCCTAACAATTTTCAAATTCATTTCATTTATATTGTTAGTGCTGCTAAGAAGAATAGTAGTGTATCAGAGTTGCCAGCAGGAAAAAAGCGACCACTTTAGGAAAAAAAATATCTGCTATTAATATTGACACAACAAAGTACGCGAGTAAAGCAACATTAAAATATACAAAATTATTGAAAGCGTTGGTGAGTTTACACAAAATTATTTTATTCTTTCCAGCAGCCTCTAATTGCTTTTGTGGCCTAATCTGTAAGGCTTCAGGTGATTAATAACCAAATATATATTAACAATTGTGACAAAAATAGATTTAGGTTTTAAAGGTTCAAAAAAAAAAACCAACAAGATATTAATAATGTTTCATAACATTACTCAAGTTAACTCTGGCTTCAATGAAGCAACAAATAAAACAAAACAAAAAACACACACAATCTAGCCAAAAGTAGTCCAATTAATAAGTAATATTATTACGTACGACATTGAATATCCGTAAAATGTTCGTATGAGATTATTCATTCATAGGAATATCAAATTATCATCTATCAACGAGATATGTTACCCTTTAGATGTTAAAGAGAAAGAAACATCGGCGGCGGCATCTTACATACATTTGGTATTGTAATATACAGGGGGGGGGGACTTTGGATCTTCCAACATTATCCTCTATGAACGTCAGAAGATGTAAGAGGACCACAGGTATGATCGCATTTGATTGAAAATAAATATCTCTAGGCCACTAAGTGGCTTGGGTGGAAGAAAGGAGAGTGCGATGGAAAGATTTGAGGATTTTGATGTACAAATAGTTTGTTGTGGAGTCTTTGTGATCTGGATTATTATTATCCAGATTCCAATTATCCGGAGAAATCTGCAGGAGCCAATTCCCAGCATGCCTTCGGACTATCAAGACCAGACGGCATTCAGCTCAGATTTTGTGACTTTAATCAAAACAAGATAGGAAGCTTTGGAGCATAGAATGATACAAAGCCGGGCGGACAGTTAGGGGTTTACCGACGGCTCGAAAACTGAACTAGGTACAGGAGCGGGGATTGGATTCAGGACACCACACACAAGTCTCAATATACCACTGGGCAAATATGCTACAGTGTTTCAAGCTGAGGTATTAGCCATAAATAAGTGTGCGGACATCATGAATAAATCTACCCGAAATATCACTCCAACTGAACAATAGTATATTATATAAAATGTACTTCCTCATGGACATAAGTAAAAGAGAAAGTTGATTTTTTCCTTAAATTTTCGTTACTTTAGTCTAAAAACTTGAAATTAATTTTCGGGCGTTTTGTTTTAACAAAAAAAAAATTTAGTAGGGCTCTGGTAGAAATTAATAATTCGAACTACAAAAACCTAAAATAATTTTATCAACCCGAAAGAAATCTGCACCCTCTGTAATAATAATGCATATGAAGACATTTTTCATTTTATTTTGCATTGTTCCATTAGAAGCCAATTCCTCCCATTTTTCAACCAGCCTACTGAAATAAAACGTTTTCGAAAAACCAGGAAGGTCATTCAATCCTCCTTCATAATACTCACCGCTGTCAAGATTATTAAAAGTCGGAAAGAAATTATTAGGAGCAATTTCCACTTTCTTTTTATCTTATAACAATGTATGAAAGAAAGAAGTACTTTGAATACCAATCTAAGGGGCGATGAACATTAGGCGTCATGAATTATTCATTCATTCAGTCAAAGAACAACATTCGTGAACCGGTTAAGAAAAATTCCAACAAACGTGAAGAGGTTTCCAACATAAACTGAGAACGAGCTGAAAGACAACAAGAAAGTTATAGCACAAAGTTCTATCCATTTCTCGCCTCTAAAGTCTCTTCAACTCAACTTCTTATCACTGTATAATCACTTAGGTTAGTTATCATTCTCCACGCTCCACTTCCTTCATCGCTGCTCGGCTTGATAAATACTTCTTCTAAAAGAGGGCAGGCAGTATTCCGACACTAGTTATTTTAAACCTTTATGTGTGTAATGTATGAGTTTTGTACACACGAAAATCAGAAAAATCAATAAACGATTTAAAAAAAAACAAAAAAAAAAAAAAAAAAAAAAAAAAAAAAAAAAACAGAAAAAATTAGATATTTCTTCTGACATTAGCCCCCCAACAGCATACAATATGCTGTAAGATACTGTGGAAGTCTAATAGATATGTAAACAAAAAAAAAAAAAAAAAGAAAAAAAAAGACAGGCAAAGTTCCTTAGTTTCTTGCAGTCCTATCAAAAAAACTACCCGAAATATCATTCCAACTGAACAATAGTATATTATATAGAATGTACTTTTTCATGGACTTTAGTAAAAGAGAAAGTTGATTTTGCCTTAAAATTTCCATACTTTATTCTATAAATTTGAAATTAATATTCGGGCGTTTTGTTTTAACCAAACAAAAAATACTTAGTAGGGATCAGAAAATGAATAATTTGAACTACAAAAACCTAAAAGAATTCTATCAACCCGAAAGAAATCTGCACCCTCTGTAATAATAACGCATATTTTTCATTATTTATTTATTTATTTATTTTTTCATTGTTCTGCTTATTCCCCCATTAGAAGCCAATTCCCCCCCGTTTATCAACCAGCTTACTGATAAATCTAGAAATGGATTTTAGGGGAAATAGCGTTTTAGTTGCCTAAAACTATTCCAAGTTCTAGTATTCCATACCCCGGAAATGGTCTACCCGAAATTTTCCCAGCTCTCCCCGAAATTATTTCCTACGAGACTTCCCGGATCAAGAAGTATCTGTGTGCCAAGTTTGGTCAAAATCGGTCAAACGGTGTGGATTTGTATGAGGAACAAACAGACAGACAGGTGATTTTTATATATATATATAGATATGCGCCTACGTCTATAATAACATAAAGAAAGCCCTGAAATTGAGAGCGTCATTAAGTTTTGATTGATTTAAAAACAGTAATGATTTTATAAGATATTGAATGTATATTATATTTATAATCGTAATTTACGATATTTACATATATTATATGTAAATATCGTATAAATTTAATGCTTAGGAAATGTATTTATTTTCATTTATTTTTACTGAAGTTTAATTATTTATCATAGTATTATTATTCAAATCTGTGACTTATGTAAATAGAAAATATGTTGAAGGCAAACTCATTTATTCGGGAAACATTGTATGGAATAAATAAAAATAAAGAAAAGAAAATAATAAACAAAACTTGCAAAAAAAGAGAAAGACAAAGAAAACTGGCGGTAAGCGAGAGTTGCTAACTCTTCCCCGAATTCTGCTCGGCTTCTAGAAATACTCTATTGCGAACACTAATTAATCCAAACATATTACTCAATTTAATATGTTTTGGTTTACAGAGAAATCCATTTACTTGCTAAACGAGTTCAAAGGAAGGGAGCTGACAATAAAAGCACTAATTTCTCCGACTTAGTTCATCCCATCCAAAAATTACCTGAGACCAGTTTCTGAAAATCATTTATGGAGTAAGCTTTCGAACGGCCATGTTCTACTGGCTGCGCTGTCCTAGCCGTTTTGGAAATATTAAAAAAAATACATGAAAATCTAAAAGGTGTTTATGCCTATTAATATTTTTCCCCCCAATTCTTCAAATATAATCCAACGTTAAATATGTTTTTCTTTTTCAAACGTCTGGAAAATTTAAACTGGATCCGTCATTTTTAAATAACCAAACTAAAAATTAAGACTGAAAAGAAATCTTTAAATACTATTTTCAAAAACGGTTAAGTTAAAAAAAAAAATGGTTTTGTTCGATTGATTAAGTTGAACACGCATAAACAGTCTTCGTGCCTATTAACGTTGAATCTATACGGATCCTACTGCTTAATGAACTTATCCAAATTTAAAAATGTATTTACAGTGAGTACGGCTTGGATGGACAACAATTTTGCCGAAAGTCGTATTTAGAAAATGAATAATATATGTCTTTACCAGATTCTCTTAATTCCTAGCAATTTAGATTCAAGTCATTATGATAATTCGCGAATTGAGGCTTCGAAGACTAATGATACGGATATGGCCCGTCATTAATTACCCCTCCTCGCAATTCTCCTAGCTTTTGAATTTCGAAATTCCATTTTGTTGAATGAAATAAATGATTGAAGCAAAATTGACCAGACGGAAATCTAATTTAATTAGCTATAACTCAAGTTTATTCAGGTATTGATCCTTTACAAATACCTGTTTTTAACGTTTTTGTGTCTTTATGTCTTCATAAAAAGCGTTTAAATTTAGCAAAGAACAATTCTAATCTTTTATATTAAGCATATCACATAATCATTCGATTGGCCCAGTATTACAGGTATAAGTACGCAAAAGTACTGCTGGAGCTGGTATGCACTTATGTGTCAAGCCATGCTTCACGTGAGATTGTTGCAGGTACCGAATGGCTGATTTCCATAACAAGGTTTAGTACACCGATGTGGTTCGTTTTGACTAATCCGGAATAAAGAGCACCGTGACATTCCGAAATCATTGAGGTCACGCGGTAACGAGACATTTCCACTTTGCAATTGTAAACCAAACTTCACTGTTACTTCACTTGACGGATTCATGTCTGGTTTTCAGGAAATTCTGAATTTTACATCAGCCAGAAAGTGTTTAATGACATGAAATGTGTGACGACTTTATTTTTCCTCGAAGGTTCTCACATCTGCATGCATACATATATAAATAAATAAATATATATATATATATATATATATATATATATATATATATATATATATATCTTGACATTGATTTGGCTGGACGGTGGTGGTACTGCATCCCAAATAGGAAAACCAACAAACTCCAAATATATATATATATATATATATATATATATATATATATATATATATATATATATATATATATATATATATATAGAGGAAGGCGTTGTACCTTTGACCACTTTGCACAATTTTTTTTTAGCTTGAATATTAAGGCTAAATTCATTTCTTTTATTTCATTGTAATTAGCATTCTGTTGCTTATTATATTTAATTTTTTCAAGGTTCTAGCTTTACATTTAATATTTTTAATTAATTTTTTTAAAAATAATCGTACAGTGGTCAAAGGTACAACATGTAGTTGTTTCTATGACCATGGGGTGTTGTACCTCTGACCACGTAAAAACAACACAGCAGTAGTACAGAAAAAAAAATGTATTCAGTAATATTGTAATGAATTGTAAATTTAATAAATACAGGACAAGGATGTAAGCATCATAAAAAAGCTGTTATTGATATTATGTTATGCTTAATATGCTGAAAAATCCAGTCCAATCGATAAACGTTTTAACTGTCAAGCAGATCCACTAGCAATACTAGGGAATGGAAGTTTAACCACAATGTCTTCAACATCAATATCATACAAATTTTCATCTTCGCTCGTAAAGTTGCCACTTTCGTTTTTTTTTTTTTTCGCCTTCAATAATTAGCGTTTCAGGAATATCTGTCAGGACACGAGGTTTCCCTTTAGGCCGGCCCCTATTTGACATTTTCCTTGCCTGCGCATTTGGATGAGGTCTTACAACTTCAGGTGTAACGATAAGGGGCGATAGGTTCGAACTGAGGATTGATAAAGTCAGTTTGAACTAATTTCATTCATTATTTTTTAAATTATTTGACCAATTGAAGCAACCAATATTAATTATTTTTTAACAAGTTGTAGCAGAAGAACAAAAAAGTTGAATTATGAGGAATTACTCAGGGGTGTTGTACCTTTGACCTGGTCAAATGTACAACAACTAGTCGTGGTCAGAGGTACAACACCCTGGTAGTACAAATTAAAAAGCATGCTACAAATTTTAGGATTAAGATAAATTAATTTCAGAAGCTACACCAGATTTCTTATTGTAATAGCTACTTTGTCAAATGATTTCCATCTAAAAAGACATAATACAAAAAATATTATGAGGCAAAACGTCATCAATGAATAACTTACATTTTTATGATAAAAATGGATAAGTATTTTTTACAAGAATCCTCTTAGACTTGAATAATCCAAAGTTACACAAGCCCTCTAGTGAAGGAGCTAAACACTAATTACACGAAAATTTAAAAAATGTTGCTACATGGCGCCACACCCTCGGTGGTGAAAGGTACAATATGGTCAGAGGTACAACACCTTCCCCTATATATATATATATATCACTTCTTCTTATTCCTTTCTATGGCAGAGGGTCTATAAAGTAGTACAACAGTCGTTTAATTCAACTACTTTATTTGAAATATTCTGCCCGACATGTTTCGTGCTTTGTTTCATAACTCCAGGGGTTTTCCTATACAACCTTATTTTATTATTATTTTTTTTTATAAATATCAAAATTAATATGTTAAAATACATCCTTACCCCCTCTCTAAATAATATTACATTTTAACAATTTTTTTAAATTTGTAGTCTTACTTTGTTACGAAGTCCTCTCGCCATTCTCTCTTGTTTGAATCGGGCATAATATTATATGTTCTAATAAATATTGGCGTATTTTACTGATTATTTTAACCGTTTTAATTTTATTGCTTATTGGTGTGTTTTCAAGAGGTTCAACCTTGAAAATTAGATGAATATTTTTTGAATCGTTTTAAAGTTGTTTTTTCTTATTATGGCTGTTTTTGATTTTTTTAAATTATATAAATAGTTTCTTTAATCTTTGCTTTCAACGTTTTCCTTTCCCTATTTAAAATATGAACGTCCTTAAGATACAAATCATGTTTTTTAGTTATTGCATGTTCCGTCAATGTTGTCCTATTCTCATTCGTGTCTATGCTTTTAGCGTGTTGTTCAATGCTTTTTGTAATAGCTTTTCCGATTCCCCAATATTGTTGCGTTGCTATCAATACATAGATTATGTATATGTTCTTATTTGTACTTGTAGGTTTTAGTTTGTCCTTCAAATTTCTAAAATTGTTTTCAATTTTATTTTAATATCTCTAATCTATTTTATGTACGTCTATACATATTAATTTAAGTTTATTAGGTAGCTAATAGCTACTCGTTTAACGCGGTTTCCTTAATAAAATATTTATTTTGCATTAAGAATTGATTAGTAATTTTCATAATTCAAAATAACAATTTCTTTTTCTAGAAATTCATAGTAATCAATTAAAATAGTGTTCAATGTTTTGGCCCTCGCAGCGATACAGGCATCAGATGGCAAATTGACAGACTGGATGGCAAATTGACAGACTGGATGGCACATTGACAGACTGGATGGCAAATTGACAGACTGGATGGCACATTGACAGACTGGATGGCAAATTGACAGACTGGATGGCAAATTGACAGACTGGATGGCACATTGACAGACTGGATGGCACATTGACAGACTGGATGGCACATTGACAGACTGGATGGCAAATTGACAGACTGGATGGCAAATTGACAGACTGGATGGCAAATTGACAGACTGGATGGCAAATTGACAGACTGGATGGCAAATTGACAGGCTGGATGGCATTTGTGCATTGCTCGGCTGTAATCTGTTCCCAGGCCCATCTGATGGACGGACGAGGTGCTCCTTAGAGGCATTTGGTTCCCTCTATACAGACGAAATTTTCAATGTATCCCCATGCGAAGAAATCAAAGGGACCACCACGTCTTATCCAAAGCCCTGGATATTTAAATGTCGAACCAATTTTGGATGGCCTTCCAGTAGTCGGAAATTAAATTCGAAAATTACTTCTATATGTAAGTTATAATTTGATCTATAGGTAATATTATATACGTGTAGAAGTAGGTGTATAACTATTTGGAAAATGTATATGTACAATATCACTTGGATATTTGTGTTTATGGATGCAGATGCTCATCAATCTATTAAATAAAAATGAATCGCTAAATGTGTTGGTAAGCGCAAATCTCGAGAACAACTGAACCGATTTCGATAATTCTTTTTTTATAATATTCCTTCAAGTTCGAGGATGGTTCTTACGGAGAGAAAAATTAAAAAAAATTGCCTGAAAAAGTCTAAAAACAACACTTTTCGGGTCTTTTTCACTTCCTTAACGCAAATTAATTCTATGTTCTCAATTATAATATTTTTAACAGTTAACGTATTAGGTTATTTGCGTATAAGCAAAAAAAAATTTAAATAGATAAGAACATGTAATCACTAGGTGACAGTAGAATCACATGTTAATAATGCAATTTAAATTAATTTATATTTGCGTTAACGAAGTAAAAAAGACCCCACTTTTCTCTATTCCCATACAAAAGATTCGTAATAATACTTAAAGGTCAATTTGAACTCTAATACCATACCATAAAGTGTTAGTGGAGGGGTTCTGGGAAGGCAAAACAATTGAGTGACGTTAGTATCGTAAAAATATTAATGCCAATATTTATAAGATGGTAACATTACTTAAAAACAAATTGTCTATGGTAAAATGTAAATTGTCTGTGATAAAATGTCCCTTGAAATTTAAACATCTCTTTGCTGTGCATCTATAATATTACTAAATCTAAAAGCCATAAATTTCTATAAAATTACAAAAGTGTTGTGTGTTTGAACTTACTAAATATGCCTCCTATAAGGCGGCGGACAAATTTAGGCAGAAGAACCCGAAATGCAACGCATGAAATTAATTATCAATCTAATCGTACTGCCCAGGGACGTGAAGATCGCAATGAACGTGAAAGAATTTGGTTAAGACATACCCGCGAAGCACGACATTCGACTTATAATGGTGCAAGTTTGAATCGAGCTGCTGTGAATTCATTACAGTGTCTGCAGCTGTGTTGCTATTGGACCTATGAACTCAGTTTGACTATAAACAAATTCCAGGGCTAGTCATTAAGCGGTATTAATGTAGTAAACCCATGTTTCTTGCATGGTCAATTGTATGTTGCGAGTTGGAAAACCATATGCTCTGTTTGTTTACGCGTCAGGTAATGAAACAAAAAATATCGTGTACCATTAAGTACTACAATAAAAATGAAACTTAATTTAGAATAAGTAAAAATAAAATGAAATATAATAAGTAGGTATCATAATAAGAAATTTGATATTGTAGTTTTCATTGTGATTTTTATTGACTATTAAAAGAATTTTAAGTGTGTTATTTTTATTTTTTGACATAATGTAATTGTTGACTTATTAAGTTTCTTTTTTCTTTTTTTTTATCTTACTAGCTAACCCGGTGTCCCAAATAGCAGAATAAGTATTTAAAAAAAAAATAAAGAATCGACTGTTAGGCGGTACGAAGTTCGCCGGATCAGCTAATAAATAATAATAATACTAACTCTTATTACATTTGCCCAGCTGAGTAAATTATGTGGTAAAGACACTGCTGTAGTCAAAACAGGTATGAGGTAGACATTTTTTTTTTTTTTTTTTTAATATGGCTTTAAATTAAATGAGCAATTTATATTTTTGAATTGATAAAAGGACTCTGACAGTTATCTTTATGTGTTAATAATCTTTAATAAAACAGGAACACTAATTTACATATTGCATGGATCTATTGAGTAATTGAGATTCTTGTAGTCGCCCGTCAGCAGTAACCCGAGGAGCTAAGTAAAGACGGGTAACCTGATTAAGAAGCAGCGCTCGAGGCGGCGGACTCAACAACTTTCCCTACGCCATTTCAGACCTTTGTGTTAATTGAGAAGTTTTCCGAAGGACTAACTCTCTCAGCCCTTCAACATTCAAGCAGCTTTTTCATCTGGAGTCTCTTGTACTTCTGTCCCTTTTCTTTTCACTTATCCTCGGAAAGATTTTAAAATTTCTCCCAAACAAATATATGATTAGTGATTTCTGAATAAAAATTTAAACAAGGAACGTTAATACCGAGTTCCACTATGGTTTATTGTTCATTTTTTTATAAATATTTTAGACCTTTTTAATTTTTTTTTATTAAAAGGAACTCAAAGTTGATTAGATACAATATCACTTAGTAGATGCAAGCTGCACAAAAGTATTTGCTAAAAAGGAAGAACATTTAACCTAGTTAAATTTTTGTTTTGTTTTTGATATTCAAATCTTCAGTTCTTATTTGCAATCATATGGAAAAGGTATTTCCGGCAGATTGTGATGCTGGAAAAATTATAAAATAATTTATGAAGACAAGAAACGGTTGGGATTCGGGATTTAAAAAAAAAAATAAATGTCATAGGAAGGTAGGCTACACTTATCCACAGATACCTAAAAGTTATCGTGGTCTTCTTCCATCACCTTGGTAATTATTGCTAAAGAAGTCTGCATTAAAGAGAGTATGCATAAGAGTATGCCGAAGCGTTTAAAATATAGATTTTTCTGAAAATCGGACGCTTTTTTCTACCTGACAATTCCTCGACTTTTTTTTACCTCAACGGCTAACAATCTTCATCTCAATATAAAATAATTTACTTCTCGAATAAATTATGTGATGAGAAATTAACACTTGCTTTATTTTTCTTCTAGTTGTTTGTAAATAGCCTAATGCCCGAAAAGATGTGCTTAAGAAGATGATATAAATAAATAAAGAAATTTTAGGTTTGAGGTGATGATCAAAATAAGGTATTTTTAAATTATGTATGATTGTAAGAAATTAGAGCATATATCTTAGTATTAGATTATATACTAATTTAGGGAACCAAGGACCTATTTGATGGAAAGAAAATAAGTGCAAAAACGACTTTATGACTGATTCATATTAACAATTATGCCAAAAATGCCTGACTTTTTTTTTGTACCATTTTTATTACTTACTGATAAAATTCATTTTATTTAGCTCTGAAAAGCCCCCAAAACGCCAATTTTTAGTAAACAATATATTTATTATGGTTCATAACATTACTCGAGGCAACTCGGGTTTCAATGAAGGAGCAATAATAAAACACAATGTAGCCAAAAATAATGCAAATTAGCAATTTTGGTAAACATTGTTAAAGTAAAAATCAAGAAAACACATTTACGGGCGATGGTATTATAGGAATATCCCTAAAATATTCAGAACTAAAGTTATCTTGTTTATTGAAAAAACGTCATTATACCTGAGATATTTCGCGTGTAAAACATAAGCGATGTTGTCCCTTGTTTTTAATATATCCTTTTATAGCCATGCAACGACCCCCCTCCACATTCGCATTTCGCTATATTCAAAATTATGATTTTGAATTAAACTTTTCAAGAAGACAATACTATTCTTTATGCTTCTTGGGTACATGGTTCGCCGTTCTTATGTTTTCCCCTCTTTTTTCATCGTGTTTATTTATTTTTTTTTTAAGGCGCTTCGACGTCTAGGCCATTAGCGCCGACATCCAGGGTGCAGTGAGGAATTTTCCCAACGAGCCTTGGGATGAGAAAATTCCTGCCTCCGGTGGGAATCGAACCCATCATCTCCCGCTTATGAATCGAAGGCGCTAGCCACCACGGGAGACCCCTTTCATCGTGCTTGTTAAGACTTTTGTTAATTTTTAGTTTTCGGCTAAAAAATATAGATTCTAGAAGGAAATTTACTAGATTCTAGAAGCAAGACTACATATTTAGTTCCCATTTAAGAGCATCCAGTTCACTAATAATAATAATGTATAAAATATTTATGAACGGAGTTCAAACAGCTCCCACACTGTTTCAGTCCTTTATTTATGACCATTAAAAGCTCTGAAACATGGTTTTACTTGGTATGAAATGGACGAATAAACTAGATGGAAATCAATGCTGTTTGTTACAACTGACACTGATGCCATACTAATTTTGCTCTGTAATTACACTCCAATTGTTATTAAGAATTCGAAGAATATTTGCATACAGAGCTTACTCGTTCTATTTTCATTTATCGGGCTAATATGTTTATACAAATGTAATACTGAATACAAAATTAGTTAATATGAAATTTTTTTTTTTTTTTTTTTTTTAAATTAATTTTTTTTTTTTTTTTTTTTTTTTTATTATTATTACAACAATATGAGTTAACATATTTCTAGTAATATTGCTGGTTCAGTTATAATGACATTGTGAGGCTTGATGTGGGAATATGAACAATTACAAAACCCACAATAGTTGTTCGCTTAACCCGCTCATTATATGTAAGAAGTCCACCCCGTGAGGTGCTGCCACCTAGCGGTGTGCCCGGGAACTACTTGCCCGCGGCAGTACGAACTGCACGAAAAGACAAGTTCGGAAGATATAGTCGCCTAGTCACCAAGCAGACAAAGTGTGGAGCATCTTTTTTTCTCTCCCCAAGTTTTACACACCAATGATGGAGGAGTAAACATCTAAGCCACCCAGGACGAGCGAAGGGAGCAGGAATGGTGTTGGCCAGCCCACCAGGATTGGAGAAACAAGAAAATGCAGCACATTACAGGGCTTATACATCATGCTTAAACACATAATCGTCAAGACACCAGGTACCTCTCTTAATTTATCATTTATGAAGATCCAGCAAAACCATTCAACAGTTCAACCATCAGCAGCAACTCATCATTTATCATAATCCAAAATTTAACTAACCCAATAACAATAAATATGTTCCTGCTTTTGGCCTTACACCCCCATCTAATTAATTATATTTGCCAAAATAAATCCTGATTTTAAATTCAACCTATGTACAAATCTCTGCAGTCCTTCACCGTCAGTGGTCCACTCTAAACCATATAAAAAATGGTAGAGTGATCACAATCGTAAATATGGTCCTCCGGGCCGGATCTGTATCAGTTACATAATTTTGGTAAAAATAGTCTTATATTCAGGCAATAAAAAATATATTGATATGGATTTGTGAATTAATTGCTATCAAATATTATTATTTTCAAATCACATCAAGTCTATACCATTTTGTATTAATTATCATGAACTAATCAGTTTAAAAATTCACTTCATGATCCAAATCAGACTTGATCATTTTTCAAATGTGTTGCTTAGACTATTTTAATGTTTAAATAATTTCTATAAATGTTTGAAGACATATTTAACTCAAGTAATTGACATTAGCCCAACATGAGAACTTGCATTCAATTATATTATTAAATTATTCATATTATTGTCTCATGTTCATCTCTCAATTACCTTATAGATTTTATTCTTTATATTTTTAATTGAATCACAATATGTTCTTCAATCATTTATTAATGATCTGGGTAGACAATAAGATTCTCATAAATATCATTTATATCTTTATTTTCTAGATATGTATCACACAGGTATTATTATTATTTCACATAAAGTCAATTCATTTGTTATTCCACACATAAACACCTATTTAAAACACAATTCTTCTTCCACTGTGACTGATCCTCATGGTTTTCTCAAACTAGGGAGGCTTCGCTCAGCTAGCTGTTTCTCCACCTAGACTCAGTCCATAGAGGTAGTAGTTGCCAAGTAAAGTTACAGTGGCCCCGCTCTCGTGACGTCACACTCTCCTTGGTTTCTTTTCGTGACAGTCACCTTATGTATGATGTGTTTTAAATTGCTTTTGATTATTTTAATGGTTTTTATTGACTTAAGCTTAGCCTGTTGTACTAATGTAATCCAATCATCTTACTTTAATGTTTCGTCTGCTCAGTCCGTTCTCTTCTCAAGTTTTATTTATTTTGTTGTTCTTATTGGTACCTGAACATTTTCTATCTCTATTTATATCCTTGCTTCTTCCTTTTGCTCTATCGTTCTCATTCTTTTATTTGTTTGGCTAACTCCTTGCTCCGCTCCTGCTCGATCTGGTTGGCTGCTTTGTTTTTGTTTTGAGTATGCCTGAAGATCAAGACGCTCAAAGGCGTCAAACGACGAAATCCTCTGATTATCTTAATCAAGCCAACGCACTTGAACGCAAAATGCGCCTTTTAAAGCGCAACATCATTGGAATTGGCGACATTACATTGAACGATATCGCAGATGACGACATACGTAGCTTCGAGGCGAGGTATCTCGTCGCGAAGGAAGAGTGGGAGGAATTCTGCTGCACATGGGACAAACGCGACTCACTACATCTGCTTTTGGGAGAAAGCGATATTTTCCCTAATAAAGATTGGGATGCGGTATACAGCAAGCTACGGTCTGAAATTATCGCTGCTAAAGCCATTCTACTCTCCCTCAAGGACCGCGACTCTTTAAGGAAAGCTGAAAAAACCGAATTGCCAACAATGACCTCCCGCGGTCCCGAGCTCGATAAGATCCCAATTCCCACATTCTCAGGTGACCTCCTACAATGGACCCACTTCAGAGACACGTTCCGCTCCATGATACACGATCGCAAATCTCTCAGCAAAATTGAGAAATTTCATTATCTGATAGCAGCTCTCAAAGGAGAATCCGCGTCATTAGTTTCCAATTTCACCATCGCGGATGAGTCCTACGATCAAGCTTGGGAGAAGGTAACAAAGACCTATGACAACCCTCGAGTATTAGCTCGTCTTCTAGTTCATCGCATCGTGGATTGTGAAGTTACCTCTGCCAAATCGGAACAGCAGAAATATGATAGGTTTCTTACAGGCGTTGCTGATAGTATCGAGGCCTTTAACTCTCTCAAACTCGGGAATCCTTGCGAATTCATATTATCCACATTAGCCCTGCGCGCTCTTGACGCTGAAACGAGGAAACAATTCGAATTATCTCGAGAGTCCAGCAAGGACCTTCCGAAAACTGAGGACGTAATAACATTCATTCGCCAAAGGAAACTCGCCCTCAAGATGTCGGAGGATGTATCAGGAACAAGCTCAAGCAGTAGGTCCTCATCGAACTCTCGTGTTAGCTGCCCCAACAGAAACTCCCCGCGGTATAAAGCGGTTTCATTTCACACCAGCAGCGATTCCTCGGATTCTCAAAGTTCTAAGTCCCGAGAAACCAGTCCTAAGCCCGTTCAATGCCTTTTCTGCCAAGGCGCCCACACCTGTGCGAAGTGCGAAAGATTTAAGAAACTTCCTGTAGAGCAACGGGCATCGATAATACGTTCTTGGAAGGTGTGTTTCAACTGTTTAAAAAAAGGGCACAGATTAGGAAACTGCCGTTCCAAATTTCGCTGCATCTACTGCAGGAATAAACATCATTCGCTGATCCATCGAGATGATCGTGGAGTCACCAAGGATGAGGAACCGGCTCATGACAAAAGACGATCTCCAGTTGCAGACACTCAAGACAAGTCCTTCATCGGTTTTGGCTCAGCCCAGAAATCATGCTCAAGGAGCACCGTACTCCTCGGAACCGTGCGCACTTTGATTAGAGGTTCAAGAGGTGATTTCCACACCGCACACGCTCTCCTCGACTCAGGCAGTCAAAACACCTTTATGACTTCCTCTCTTGCAAAGAAGATAGGTGCTAAGATTTTCCCTTCCAAGGTGTCCATCACAAGCCTCGCAGGATCAACCCTACCAGCGCACCTAGTGAAAGGATCCACACACTGCGTTTTACGCCCACTAGTTGGAGACAAAGAGTTAAAGGTATCACCGTTGGTCATCGATCACATTACATCTAAGTTGCCCAGTATCAGCCTGCCAACATCCCTTTCCAGCAAGCTAATGGATTTACCCTTGGCCGATCACCAATTTGGAGAGTCTAAATCTATCGATATACTCTTAGGAGGAGATGTCTTCCATCAAATAATCTCAGGCGCATCCAAGCCCTCTGACATCGACGGTCTGTCATTGTTGCCCACCACATTCGGAATCGTTGTCACTGGCACATTGAATGATCACCCCTCTACTTCTCATCACTCATTCTTTATCGAAAGGCATCATTCAATTGAGGATGATATGAAGTTGTTTTGGGAGATTGAAGAGCCCAAACCTGTTGACCGAACCGACCCCGAAGATGCCTATTGCGAGGAATTTTACTCGAAGACACTTTCTCGAGATGACGAGGGACGATTTATAGTGAGACTGCCCTTCAAGGAAGGCGTTCCGATCGGCGACAACAGAGATATTGCATACCGCCGTTTCTACGCTCTGGAAACTAGATTCCGAAAGGATCCCGAGTTTTTTCATAAATATTCCGAATTCATGCAGGAATACAGGGACCTCGGACATATGTCACCTGCAACAACTAAGTCCACGTACATCATCCCTCACCATGGCGTTTGGCAGGAGGGCCCCCACGGCGACATGAAGCTGAGGGTAGTTTTCGATGCGTCATGCCCTTCGTCATCAGGTTACAGTCTCAATGACGCACTCCTATCGGGACCCAAGCTTCAAGAAGATTTGTGCAACATTCTGATCCGTTTTCGCCTCTATGCCATTCCTCTATGTGCGGATATGGTTAAGATGTATCGCCAAGTTGTCGTTCACGAAGAAGACAGAAAATTCCAGCACATCCTGTGGCGCGATTCACCCAACAAGGCAATTCAGGTAATGGAGCTCAATACCGTAACATATGGGCTTAAGTCAAGCGCATATCAAGCACTTCGAACCGTAAGGCGACTTGTAGAAATCCATGGGTCAGAATTCCCCTTAGCCGCAAGTCGCGTTTCAGAGAACTGCTACGTTGACGACCTGTGCAGCGGAGCTGACACCCTAGAAGAAGCTCTTCTACTTCAAAACCAGTTATGCGGTTTATTCGCAAAAGGCGGATTTACCCTCAGCAAGTGGGCTTCGACCGAACCAATGCTTCTTCCTGCCAAAGAACTACATAGCGAATCTGTAGCCATCAGAATCGACGACTCCACCAAAATATTAGGTCTACTTTGGCGTTCATCAAATGATTCCTTTTCCTATTCGGTCAAACCCCCTCATCCTTGTCCGGTCACTAAACGGCACATGCTGTCGTCAATATCGCGTATCTTTGACCCACTTGGACTGCTTGCTCCTGTAGTCTTCATCGCCAAGTCATTGCTCCAAGAGGTCTGGAAAGCGAAGACCGACTGGGACGAAGAACTCCCACACGATCTCCAAGCTGCCTGGATGGAACTTACAACCGATTGGCTAGTCCTGTCTTCTATCTCGATTCCACGACACATCACTGAACCCCTAGCTGTTCGCCGCTTGGTTGGCTTCTGTGATGCATCATCAAAAGGGTACAGCGCTGCCTTGTACTTGCACTCCATGAGCTCAGATGGCGAAGTCAAGGTCTCGCTTGTCAAAGGCAAAACCAAAGTGGCTCCTTTAAAGTTTACCTCTATCCCTCGTCTTGAACTCTGCGGAGCTGTTCTTTTGTCTCGTCTTGTATCCTCAGTCCCGCAGTCTATTGCCACCAGTGTGACGTGTTTCTCCGACTCTCAAGTAGTCCTCGGTTGGCTCCAAACTCCGGTTCACGAGCTCAAGGTTTTCGAAGCCAACAGAGTCTCGCAGATCACGAACGTGGTTCCTGCTCATCGTTGGCATCACGTTTCCTCACAAGACAACCCTGCGGATCTGGCATCACGTGGCTGCTCTCCTCGCACCCTCAAGGAGTCAAACTTGTGGTGGAATGGCCCTCCTTGGCTTCGAGCACACTCAGACTGGTTGGAGTCAAATGAAGAGCAGAAAACTGTCAACTTGCTTTCTGCCGCTCGCACGGACGAGAATCATGATGATGACTGGCTCTCACGATTCTCCTCATACGACACGTTGATAAGGACCACAGCCAGAATACTCCGACTCACTTCGAGAAAATCCAAACCTCGTTCAGACGTCATATCTGCTGAAGAATACAGAGAAGCAGAGTTAAGATGTGCACGAGTCGTACAACGCTCCCGACTCCCACAACAGTTCTTCAGAAACAACCCGATAGTCCCGAAAGACTATGCCCAACTCTGTCCTTTCTTTGACGAACAGGGGATCCTCAGGGTGGGCGGAAGGTTGAAAAACTCACCCCTGGAGTTTTCAAGTAAGCACCCGATCCTTCTGCCTAAGACATCGCACTTCACACGTCTCCTTGTTGATCATATTCACCGGACACACTACCATGCTGGAACCTCCTTGACGTTAGCGCTTTTGAGAGGAAAATTCTGGATCCCAAAAGCAATGAAGCTGATTAGAGGCCGCATCCTCAACTGCGTCCATTGCCGGTTGTTGAGGGCAAAACCCTTAGCGCCTCTGATGGCCTCCCTTCCCAAAGAGAGGTTCTCTCAGTTCAGATCCTTTATCGAGGTCGGTGTAGACTACGCTGGTCCGTTTCTCATCAAAGAGTCCCAAAGGAGGAAAGCATCGTTAGGCAAGGCGTATCTATGCCTCTTTGTGTGTTTTGCTTCTAAAGCTCTCCACCTAGAACTTGTGTCCTCTCTCTCTACCTCAGCTTTTCTTGATGCGCTAGAGCGCTTTATCTCGAGAAGAGGCGTCCCAAATACGATCTGGTCGGATCACGGGACAAACTTCATAGGGGCGTCAAGATTTTTGAAGGATATTTATGCGTTCCAGCAGAGCATCGCGCCTGAAGTCACCAAAACCATTTCTCCCCGCGGCATCAATTGGAAATTTATCCCGCCACGTGCACCCCACTTCGGTGGCCTCTGGGAGGCCGGTGTAAAGAGTGTTAAGGGTCTCCTTGCGGGCTCAATTGGAAAACAGCAGCTTACATTCGAGGAATTGACGACCGCCCTCGCTAAAGTAGAATTTTTGCTCAACTCCCGTCCATTATGCGCTCTAACTGAGGACGCGCAGAATTTCGAGTTCCTAACCCCCGGACATTTTTTGATCGGCGCTCCTCTTGGTTCCCTACCAGACTGTTCAACAGAGGATAAGCCGACTCACGTTCATCCTCCCCGATGGAAGGCGATAAAAGCTCAAATTACCTCCATATGGACAAGATGGCGAAAGGAATATCTCCATCATCTTCATTCTCGAACCAAGTGGAGAAAGAATCAACCCAGTATCAAAGCAGGAGACCTAGTGATCCTTGTGGAAAGAAGACCACTTCTAGGACAATGGCCCGTAGGACGAGTCACATTCACCTACCCTGGTCGCGACGGAATCATTCGCGTTGTGGATGTCCTAACCCCCACCGGCAAGACTTTAACTAGGGCAGTTACGTCCCTTGTTCCTTTATTTCACGCTGAAACGGAAGATCGTTCAGCTAGTTGAATGTCCAAGTTTGGCTCTTTTGTTTTCGTTATTTTTCTTCATTGTGGAATTTGTTTACTTTGTCCTTATTTTAAACATTTTTTTTTTTTTTTTTTTTTGGAAGTAGTTTCAATTTGTATTTGGTACACCTATTCAACGCCACATACATTAGAAGTTTTTTACCCTCATTATTGTATTTTTGTTTATGTACTCTTTTTCATTTCTGTGTTGTTTGTAGGTTGAACCAACTTGTACGCACCCTTGTAATATTTTTTACTTTTATTTTTTGTATTGTAAATTAGCTTAAACTAATTTAGGTGGGCGGTTTGTTCGCTTAACCCGCTCATTATATGTAAGAAGTCCACCCCGTGAGGTGCTGCCACCTAGCGGTGTGCCCGGGAACTACTTGCCCGCGGCAGTACGAACTGCACGAAAAGACAAGTTCGGAAGATATAGTCGCCTAGTCACCAAGCAGACAAAGTGTGGAGCATCTTTTTTTCTCTCCCCAAGTTTTACACACCAATGATGGAGGAGTAAACATCTAAGCCACCCAGGACGAGCGAAGGGAGCAGGAATGGTGTTGGCCAGCCCACCAGGATTGGAGAAACAAGAAAATGCAGCACATTACAGGGCTTATACATCATGCTTAAACACATAATCGTCAAGACACCAGGTACCTCTCTTAATTTATCATTTATGAAGATCCAGCAAAACCATTCAACAGTTCAACCATCAGCAGCAACTCATCACTTATCATAATCCAAAATTTAACTAACCCAATAACAATAAATATGTTCCTGCTTTTGGCCTTACACCCCCATCTAATTAATTATATTTGCCAAAATAAATCCTGATTTTAAATTCAACCTATGTACAAATCTCTGCAGTCCTTCACCGTCAGTGGTCCACTCTAAACCATATAAAAAATGGTAGAGTGATCACAATCGTAAATAATAGTAATGCATTAAAGAAAAAATAAATAAATAAATAAAAAGATAATATAAAATAATAATGAAACAACTGTAAAGAATTTTAAATGAAAATATAACACACTTTGTGCACTGCAGATGTTAAAGCAAATTGTCTCTAGGCCACCGCCGCTTCAGCCTTCTATGGGGATTTTGTGGATTTTGGAACGAGGATAGAGAATTTATCAAAGGATTTGGATGGCCTGGGAGATTGGAATGGAACTTTTGATAGACTGATTTGGCCAGGGATTGGATAAAGGGGATATTGAAGTCATTATGGAGGGTTAGGTTCGAGACATAGTAAGGAGCATTGGATATTTTTCGAAGGATTTTGGATTGTATTGTTTGTATTCTGTAGGAATTGGAAGGTTTAGTGGAACCCCATAGTTCTAGTCCATAAGTCCATATTGGTCGGAGTATGGTATTGTATATAAGTCGTTTGTTAGTCAATGATAGTTTTGAGCGTTTGTCTAATAAGCGTGATAAAAGTCTAAAACGTCTGTTTAGTTCCTGTCTTTTCTGAGTTATGTGTGGCTTCCAAGTTAAGCGTTTGTCTAGTATCAGGCCTAAGTATTTTACTTGCGATTTCTGCGGGATTATAATGTTTTGGAGGGTTATTGGCGGGCAGCTTGACTTACGAAGTGTGAAAGTTGCATGGCTAGATTTTTCTGCATTTACTTTGATTCTCCATTTATTTAGGCATGGTTGAAGTAGGCACAGGTGTTCTTGGAGGGAATTAGAAGCAAGAATTGGATTTTGGTTGACAGTAAGGATAGCAGTGTCATCAGCATACATGTGGATGGATGTTTCAGGATGAGATGGGATATCAGCCGTATAAGCCAGGAATAGTACGGAACTGAGAATTCCACCTTGTGGGACACCTGCAATTTGGGGGAAGATTGGAGATAATGAGGTACCATAGGATGTCTGGAAAAAACGGTCGGAGAGGTAGGATTTCATTATAAGGTAATAAGTTGAAGGTAGGATTTCTTTGAGTTTAAACAGTAAGCCCTGGTGCCACACTCGATCGAAAGCCTGAGCTACGTCAAGGAAAACTATCTCTCTCCTATCTTCCCAATTCCCCATCACAATTTCAGCCGTATACTGCCCTCCTAATAAATCTGTTTCCTCTTCCACCTTCCACTCATTCTTCCAATTCCTTGGTCCCCGTTTTCTCTCCGGTGGCGATTTCAACTCCAAACACCCTGCGTTCGGTTGTAGAACAGCAAACCCTCGAGGCAGAGCTCTTCTCCAAACTCTTTCCTGTATTCCATCAAAAGTCATTGCTCCTTCATCCCCTACTTACTGGCCAACATCCCGATCTAAACTTCCCGATATTATCGACTTCTTTATAACTTCCGGTATCTCACAAATCCCTTCCGATGTCCAAGCATTAGATGAACTATCCTCTGACCACAGCCCTGTTATACTTTCTCTCAATACTAATGTTGACCTTTATTCTATCCCTTCCTATCCTACGCTCACTCCTGGACCAGTTGACTGGAAATACTTTCAAGACTCCCTAGAAGAAACCCTCAACCTCAATATTCCTCTAAAAACAAATACAGAAATAGACGACGCAGTCCATAACTTCACACTTGCAATCCAACAAAGCTTACACAGAGCAAACATCTACAAAACACCTCGACGACGTAAAACATATGATTACTTACCTACAAACATACAAAACTTACTGAATGAGAAGAGAAAGGCCAGAAGAATATGGCAAAACACAAGGTATCCCTCTGACAAAACTCGACTAAACCAACTTACAAGGTAATTAAAAACTGAACTCAGAAAACACAGAAACGACCAATTTGAATCTTACACAAAAGAACTTACTACATCTGACAAAACACTTTGGCAAGCTACGAGGAAAATCCTCTCCTATAAATCTTCCCGTCATCCCCTTCGCCGAGAAGATGGTTCCTGGGCCAAAACTGACGAAGAAATATCCCATACCTTTGGCCTACACCTCACCAAAGTCTTTACTCCTCACCATGATATCAATGATCCTGACCATACACTCCTTGTCTCCAGTCAACTGGACAGTCCTCTTCAACTATCACTCCCACCAAAAGCCTTTAATCCTAAAGAAATCCTGAATGCTATCCAACATCTTCCTCCAAAAAAAGCCCCTGGATATGACCTCATCACTTCCAAAATTCTTAATAAACTCCCGAAAAAAGCCATCCTCTTCCTAACTTACATATATAATGCCGTATTAAGAACGACATATTTCCCCATCCTGTGGAAATTTTCAGTTATCCGGATGATCCCAAAGCCTGGTAAACCTATTCATCAACCTTCATCCTATCGTCCCATCTCACTCCTTCCAATAATGGGCAAAATCCTTGAAAAACTCCTTCTCAAACGCCTTTATCCAATCCTGGATCCCATTATCCCATCCTCCCAGTTTGGGTTTCGCCATTCCCACTCCACTATTCACCAATGCCACCGTATCGTAGACAGCATATCCTCATCCTTCGAGAATATGAAATTTAAATACCAAATAAGGAACACCTGCATAAACATATTAACTATAACTATAGTAGGTACATAAAATAAGTTTTAAGGTAATTTTATATTATTTTTTTGTTCGTAATAAGATAGAAGTTGTTATGCTGTTTTAACTTTGAATTTTTAGTTCTCCCTTTGAATAAAATAAGCATCTTATTATTCAACAACATAGTTATCCTATAAGATTTATCCAATTCCCTATAACCTCAAAAAAAAAAAAAAAAAAATCAGTCCCGTAGTGTGGTCAGTACTATGCTCCGGCCGCTTGATTTTCCCGTTGGCTGCTTCGACAACTAGAGTCATGAACACCCAAGGTACCCATTATTAAATTAATTAAAGGCTGGGTCGGCCTAGGGACGGTCAGGAAGGCCGAATTCAACCCATGAACGAAGACACTAGAAGAAAAAATCTTTAGTGGTTGCTCGGGATTTGAACTCAGGCCTCCAGCTTATTAGTCCAGTGCTCTACCACTGAGCTAACCTCGCCCCCCCCCCCTATAACCTCATAGCTCTTTGCCATTCCGTCGTGTATTTCCTGTTCAATAAGGCCCCATCTCATGCGGTCAATACATAAACACTATACAGGGTGTCCTTTTTAGACAGCCCGGCTAAATATCTCTTGTTTGGAAACGCTAAAATAAATAGAAAAAATAACATTTAATTATATATGGCTCGGGCTTTTTTTTTGTTTTATGGCGAGTCAACCTTTTAACGAAATTTCTTTGAGAAGAGAATAATCTGTGATGGTTGTAATCATCATAGATTATTCGCGAATATATACATTCCCATTAATAAGCAGTATAATATTACATGAGTCTGTTAATGCCAATAATTATTTTTAAATGAATCTTGTCAGGAGCCTTTCTCTTCAATGAGCAGCATATCATTCAACTTCGGTGGTGATGTTGATTTTAGTTATCTTCGGACTGATTAAATTTTGCTGATTAATTCAGGCACTTCCAAAATGTCTTTCTATTTGTTTTGGGTCATCGGCTAATATTTCATCAATAGAGTCTGGTAGTTGATGTTGTTCTTTTAAATGTTCATAAGCCCTGCAATTCGTCAAAAAATGCTTTACTGTGAGTTGCACATTACACGACCCGCACAACGGAGGCGCATTTTTTAACATGAGGAAGGAGTGAGTAAGGATTGTGTGATCTATTCTTAACCGGGTCAACACCACTTCTTTTCTTCTTGTCTCCTGGATTGATGTTTTCCTAGGTTTAAAACTTCTTTAAATCACGCGAAGTTTATTCTCCATCACTCCTTCCCAGTCTGCTTGCCATGCACCCCAAACCGCGGCCTGTGAATGTGCAATCATATCGTTCTTTGGAACTTTATTCAGTGGTGTACCCTCTCTAACTGCTCTCCTCGCCAAAGTGTCTACTTGCTCGTTTTTATGAATAACACAGTGTCCGGGAATCCAGACAAAGGTCACTTTTTTTTCAGTTGATGTAATTTATGAATTGTTTCTAGTATATTTATTACTTGTGAGTGTGTTGAGTATGGATCACCTATAGCAAGGAGAGCAGAAAGAGAGTCCGTACATATTATGAAATAGGACTCTATTGTTGAACTGATATTTAGAGCTTTATCAATAGCAAGTAGCTCAGCTGTATAATTACTGGAGACCGCATTTGATTTCATAATCACGTATCAAATATTTGTATGTATGTAACGACGTACATACGAAGAATGGAAAAACAGCGCTGTTTTCGCTTTTTTCGGAAGAATGCGATGATTCCATATTACTGGAAGCATCTCAATTTATTTCATATTCTTGGAAGTGAAATTTTTTCACGTCTTTCTATGAATCCACTGCGCTGTATGTTAGGCTACCAAGGAAATATTTCCTCTGTTGAGCTTTTAACCTTTTACTTAACTTAACTTAAAAACAGATCGGAACTATAAACTAGGCTTGAAAACATTAGAGATGTACTTTTTTATTTTATTTTTTATAAGGTTATCGGATCTAATGATATTCCAGATATTCAGCCGGGCCATCTAAACAAGTAACATTGTAAACATACCCAGTTTGTAAGCTACCAAAATGAAAAAAAATTAAATAGCAATTTTAGGTTTAGATCTAGTTGTAAGGTTATATCCGGCATGTGTTATAAGGATCTAACACAATTTGTACATAGCATCATTAATTGTAGTGTTTAATTTATTTTTAGATTACATAGCTAATTGTTCGATAATTTAACAAACAAATAAAAAACATTTTAAAATACCAGTAAGTTAATAAAATGTTTCACCCAACCTGGTTCTTTTGTTTGCGGTAGGGCTATAGGGCTACATTCATGCAAGAATATATTGAGAAATTCCTTCAAACCTCCATCGCTTTTATTTAGGGTTAGGAAAAACAAACGTTTGTTTTCTATAGATATCGATTAATTTAAACACATTTTCAAATGGATGTCCATGGTAATGCAGCTCTAGAGTGACGTAAATTTTAAATATTATTTACATCCTTCTCCGATTGATTCTTTCCATTTTATTCAGCACCAAAAGCATTCCAATCAGATACTGTAAAATCAATGCAAAGAACAATTCTAACTGACACTATTGATCAATATTACGGAGTCGTGTATTATCGTGTATGGGGAGTACCCGAGTATTATCAAATACAGGGTTTCCCGATTTTAAATGGCAAAACTTCAAGTGTGTGGAGGAAACCGAAAAACTAAGACAAAAAGTCGTTTAGAGATTTTCTCGTTTTTGCTTCCTTTTGGAGAAAATCGAATACAAAAAAGTCCGACTCGCAGGAACTGCATCATCTTAGCGCGGTTCCGTTCTTATCCGAAGTGCGATTAGTAAAGGAATAGTAGCAGCTATCGGTAGGTTTTGATCTGTCGTTAAAAATATAAAATAAAATCTCAAAGAGAAGGAAGCTTAAAGAGCCACATATGGAAACTGACAGTTTTCTAAGCGGATGGGACTCTCCCGTCATCGCGACGCTCACTCTAGGAAAACTCTATTACCAATATGATTCTTATTTTCTCAGCATTCCACCGTTAAATAAACTTATAAAACAAAAGTGAGGTAAACAGTGACAAAAACCCGTTTAAAATAACAAAACTAACACTTTCGTAGTTTTAAGCACTTACTTCTCCGACTGACATTGCCCCATCGAAATTTGCTTCAGAATCTTTTTTTTTAGAGAATTTAGTAAGCTTTTGAATGGTTAAATCGTACTCCCCACGATTTCTTAACTGTTTTGAAGATATTAAGGGGGGAAAATGGTGCTAATACCAACCGATAGCTGCTATATTCCTTCACTAATCGCACTTGAGATAAGAACGGAACCGCGCTAAGATGAAGCAGTTCCTGCGGGTCGGACTTTTTTTTTGTCAGACAAATTAATGTGTTATGTTTATATTATAATATAAATATTATGTTTATAAGAAGAGAAAATCACTATAATTGCGGTGTAAAATATTGTTGCTAGCTAAATCTAAGTATTATATAAGCTCATAAGGAAAAAATGGTGCTAATGACTCAGATTTCGATACACCATAAAAGAAAAAAAAAAATTAAGGACAATATACAAAGATTCCGAAGTATTTCATGTCTGTTAATAAAATATATATAGAGCGGCTGTTCTGATACTGGCAAAAACTAGAAATCCTACATTCCTAAAGTTGTTTGGAGGCTTATCTTTATGACTCTAGACAAGGACTTGAAAATGACGAGGGTACACAGGGAGACGAGGGTACCTGGGGACAGGGAAAACGCCCCCCACCCTAAGCCTCCTAGCTCCTCACCTTCGAATTCATATGATTTCGTTCAATGAATTTAAAAAAAAAATTAATAAATAGATAAAAACTTCTGAAAATAGGGAATACCAAAAACAATTCTAAAGAACGAAATCAACACCAGTACAGTCATCTAGATATTCATAGGGCATCTTCGAATTCCAAGATACCGTTGAAACAAAATATTGTTTCTATATATACGTATCCTGTTTTATTGACTAATACATTTGACTACTATAAGCAATCACAATAATAACGAGCAGTGAAAAAAAAACTGTAGGAAACACACAAAAAGATTCGTTCAAATGAACGAAATTACCTATGTTTTAAGCACTTATTTCTCCAAATATGACCATCCCATCGCAAATGTCTTCAAAACATTTTTTGTAGAAAATTTAGTAACCTTTCGAATGGTAATCTTTTGCTTGCCAAGATTCCAAACCGTTTTCGTGATATTAATGAAAATATACGAAGTTCCCAAAACTTTTCATGTCTAAAAATGAAATATTTTATTTTAATCCTTCCTTTACTCCAAACGTAACCAAATTTTCAACATATTAGTTTTGATAAAATTCAAACATGGAGAAAATGTTTCAACTGAAGCCCATGATTCTAAGTACCAAAATCAAAGACAAAAAGAACAGTTCGAATAAGCGAAATCAATTACTTTAAAGTTTTAAGCACTTATTTCTCCGATTGACATCGCCTAATCAAAACTTTCATTAGAACCTTTTTTGTAGAGCATTTAGTAAGCATTATAATGGTAACCTTTTGTTTAACAAGATTCTCAACCTTTTTCGAGATATTAAGGAATGTATACAAAGTTACCTAAACTTTTCATGTCTGTTCATAAAATATTTTATTCTAACCCTTCCTTAACTCCAAACGTAACATAACTTTCTACATATTAGTTTTAATGAAAGTAGAACATGCAGATAATGTTTCAACTGAATCCCGTGATTCTAAGTACCCAAACCAAAAACAGTATTCAACAACTATTTTTCCAATTTTCTCGAAAACGGTTAAAGCTATCGCCTTGAAAATGGTTTCATTCGTTTTCCTAGCCCAAGAAGCCTATAAAAAGAGTACTTACAAGCTTATGAACTCAAAAACGTAAGCGTTACGATTTTTTCTGCGCGAATTTCGCCCCAAACGCCATCTTCTAGTGGGCGGATTATGCTGGTTAACGAGCTTGACCTTTCAAATTGGACGACTGATTTTTGTACCAAATTTCATCAAAATCGGACCATCAGGGAAGCCAGAAATGAGCCACCGTTATTTTCGGTCTCTAGGGGTTCTGAAACGCGAAATTTTCTTGTCGGCACTTCCGGATTGTTTCATTGTATCAACCTTATAAGCGGGGTTCCTCCCTATGGGGGAGGCAGGAACCGCGCTAAAACGAAAGATGTCTTCATTTTAGCGCGGTTCCTCCCTCCCCCATAGGGAGGAACCCCGCTTATAGGGTTAATACAATGAAACAATCTGGAAGTGCCGACTAGAAAATTTCGCGTTTCAGAACCCCTAGAGACCGAAAATAACGGTGGTTCAAATTTGTATATATATATATATATATATATATATATATATATATATATATATATGTATATATTTATATATATATATATATATATATATATATATATATATATATATATATATATTTGTCTGTTCGCTCTCTAGCTAGAAGACGAATGGTCCGATTTTGATGAAATTTGGTACAAAAATCCTTCGTCCAATTTGAAAGGTCAAGTTCGTTAACGAGCAAAATCCGCCTACTGGAAGATGGCGTTTGGGGCGAAATTCGCGCAAAAAAAATCGTAACGCTTACGTTTTTGAGTTCATAAGCTTCTAAGTACTCGTTTTATATGATTCCTGGGCTAGGAAAACGAATGAAACCATTTTCAAGGCGATAGCTTTAACCGTTTTTGAGAAAATTGGAAAACTATTTTTTGAATACCGTTTTTGGTTTGGGTACTTAGAATCATGGAATTCAGTTGAAACATTTTCTGCATGTTCTACTTTCATCAAAACTAATATGTTGAAATTTTGGTTACGTTTGGAGTTAAGGAAGGGTTAGAATAAAATATTTTATTAACAGACTTAAAAAGTTTTGGTAACTTTGTATATTTTCCTTAATATCTCGAAAAAGGTTGAGAATCTTGGTAAACAAAAGAATACCATTAGAAAGCTTACTAAATGCTCTACAAAAAAGGTTCTAATGAAAGTTTTGATTAGGCGATGTCAATCGGAGAAATAAGTGCTTAAATCATTAAAGTAATTGATTTTGCTTATTCGAACTGTTCTTTTTGTCTGTTTTTATTCCTTGTTATTTTTTAATTGCTTATAGTTGGATAATGTATTTTACAATAAAACAGATTAGGCAAAATAAGAAAAACAATTCATTGTTAGAAATATAGCTTGCCAAGAGAAAAAGATTCGTTGACGTCTTTTGAATATTTTCAATTGCCTTTATGCTGTTGGTTTTTTTATTTTATTTTTTAATTGATTTTATCTGTAGAATTATTACTATAGTAAAAGAACACAGGAATGTGTGAAAATATTTGATATTTTCCAATTCATTGAAACGTATGAAATGAAGTATCGGTAGAAGAGGATTCTAGGGTCTTGCGGACCTGACCCCAGGTATAGCCAGCCATAAAACCCTTTGAACAAAGGCCGAGGAAAATATTATCTGTTTCTATTCTATGCTTTTCAAATGAGAATAGGGATATGAACAGGAACCGGGGTCTCCCGTGGTCTAATGGTTAGCGCCTTGGATTCATAAGCGGGAGATGGTGGGTTCGATTCCCAACCTCCGGCAGGAATTTTATCATCCCACGGCTCGCTGGTGAAATTCCTCGCTACTCCCTGGATGTCGGCGCGAATGACCTAGATGAAGATGTGCCGTAAAAAAAAAAAAAAAAAAAAAAAAAAAAAAAAAAAAAAAAAAAAAAAAAAAAAAAAAAAAAAAAACCTGGAACCGCGCTAAGATGACGCAGTTCCTGCGAGTCGGACTTTTTGTACTTACTTATTTAAATTTTCAATTTAAAAAAAAAATATTGTCATTGCGAATTGTTTAAAGAATCCGATTACTCAAATACAATCTATTGATGCTGATCTTATTTTCGTGTACATTTTCTGCAACGGTAATGCTTTAGAAGCGGCGCGAGAGTATTCGCGCCGATTCGCACATAAAAGAGGGCTTAATCGTAATGGATTACTGGTGGGACTGTTTATTTACTCGAAAAATTAAAAAAACATAAATACCTGAAAAAAAATTATCCACAACGGAATTGGAATTGTACCTTGGTTATCCCGATCTTGTGATACGACACCCATGGATTTCTTCGTTTGTAGAACCTTAGACCAGGAAGTTTATTGGGTGTCTATCAACTCAAGGGAGCAATTAAGAGATCGAATCATCGATGAACTGCTCCAAATATCATCAGACCAGTGTTTAGCTGCAACTTATCAAGTCAGTGAAAGATGTTTTGCTCGCGTTTTTGAAAGAGGGCAATATTTTAAGCAATAATTAAATTAAATAGATGATAAATAAAATGACCCAGTCTCTCTATTAAAAGTAAACAAAAATAGTCGTCGATTAAGCACACTTCTATTTGTGAATCGGCTCGCACTGCTTCTTAATCATTACCGTTGCAGAAACCGTACACGAAAACTATATCAGCATCAAGAGATTGCATTTTAGTAATTTTCTTGAAATAATTCGCAATGACAATTATTTTCCATTGAAAATCTAAATAAGTAAGTATAAAAATGAAAATTGTTTCTTTCTTGTTTTGCAATTTTCTCCCAAATGAAGCAAAAATGAGCGAATCTCTAAAGGACTTTTTGTCTAAGTTTTTCGGCCCCCTAAATGCTCCTGAAGTTTTGCCACTTAAATTCGGGACACCCTGTATTGAATAAATATTGTTGCATCAATCATTTTATGTTTATGAAAAGCTAAATATGAAAATAAATCAGTTTTAAGTAAAATATATATACTTAAAGAAAAAAATAACATTTATCTTACCTTGTAAATCCATCCGTGAATTCACTAGAACAGAAAAGAAAACCATTAAAATTGATTTTCATAATAAAAATTATAGAAACATATACCAGACCAAATTTTAGCAGAATAAAAATTCAGAATGTCCAGGAGTTTAAGTTTATAAAAAAAAAAAAAAAAAAAAAAAAAAAAAAAAAGAAACTTCAATAATATTCATTTGGATTTGTCAAACGGAATTACTTATAGGTATATACAATATTTTCGTATTTTCTTCCAGATCTCTACCTTGAGAGGGGATTTAATGTGTGCGAGGAAAGGTAAAAAGGAGAAAGAAGCAGGAAAGTTCACATATGAACTATTGTGTGTATGAATTATGGATGAGAGAGCTGAGTGGAGGGAAGCTTCATACGAGCATATATAAAGCATTTGATTTCTTCTTCTGCACCCAAGACATCCAGAAATGTATTGCTTATACTCTCCTCCAAGTATCCTGGTTTTTATGGTGTGTTCAAGTTTTATTATTTAAAAAATAAAAATAAAAAAATCAAAAAAAAAATCTTCTTACTAAAATAAAAACCCTAATAAACTGTAAAAAAAAAAGTATCAACTCTACGTATTCGACATTCTGAGTCGTTGCTCGATGGTCCAGCCTACGTTCGTGTTATTTTTCATTTGCTACACTGAAGTAAAGTATTTTTAATATTTATTTATGAGCATCCGCAATTAAAGCGATTCGCAGAAAACAAATTATTACATATATACATCTAATTACATTTTTGCATACATATGAACAAATGAACCCAAATGAACAAATGGACCCCAAATTCACCCAAATGAACAAATGGAATTAAACACGTACATCAGTTAGGGGGTTCATTATATACAAAAACACAATGAGTCAACTTGTATTTGCTACGCCTTCTATATTATTCAACTGTTTCACGCATTTGATCCTATTGATTTTCTTCCAAAGAATTTGTTGCCTTTGGATCTTTCGATTAAACTAGCAACTTAAATTGTAGGGTCTTTATTTTGCTGGGTAAAAAGCTAGAAAATATTTTCCAACCATGCCAGTTTTCTGGCATTCCCAACCTCTCATTTTTTTTTTAACGTTTCAGAGAACCTATTTTAAATAAATATCGCTGATTTCATAGTTCGTCTCCCAAAGAGGCTGAAGGATGACAATATAGAGGATTCAGACCTCAAGACAATATACCTCCTACAATTGAGGCGTTGTGGTTACAACGGGCGAACTCAACAAAAGGTAGTTTTGAGGAAAATGCGGTTGAATATTTTTCGATAAGGATGAACTCTACTAGAGTATATCCAAAACATTTGTTCGTTTTTGGACGTTTTATTGTTTGTTTATTAATTTATATGAATAAAAAAAATATGTAATACCTGGAATTAGTGTAAAAAATTAACCAGGTATTCGTATCCGCAACACCTCAAATGATCAAGTCTTTGATAGCTCTTCATCCTTCTATCAGAGTTATATTTTTTTTCTGATTCCTTCATAATGTTTGAGACTGCTGTAGTAGTTCTATTAAGATCTTAGTAGTTCTTGTACTTGTAGTTGGCAGATTATTAATAACATTAGATGTTTTATTTAACATTACCTAATGTAGCTAATCAATCGAATGATATATTTTATTGATGAGGATACTTATTCGTAATCTTCAAAAAAATATGTATTAAATTTAAGATTTAATTCTGAAAGTGAAACTACAAGGCGTTCCTCATAGGAATGAGCGCGATACAATTTATGACCTTGTTTGTGCTACAAGCAAATGGATTAATCCAGATAATTTACTAGTCTAGGATATTAGAGATCAGTAAGTATTCGGCCTTGATTGAGGCCTTTGGCTCCTGTGTACAAACGAAGATCGTTACGGTTACAATGGTACCAAAAAGTCACTGATTGCGTATCAACTGATGATACCAGAAAAATGTTTTAGAACCTTTTCGAATGTTTAGGTGCTGTTGTAATTTTGATAATTTCATGTTAAGGTCCATAATTTTGAAGTTTGAGAGTAAAACGTTAAATCCGGTTGAGAATCTCTTCAACATAATTTAAGATGCCTGATGATGAACCTTAACCTGTTTAAAAACGTCGCAAGTATAACTTAATGTTTTAATCAATTTTGAGGAGACTCCTGCTAATTATTTCAAGAATAAATTATTTATTTCGCTTGCATTTAAATTCCCAGAAGTAAATTGATCTCCCGGAAACGTAAAAACACAGGCCCGATTATTATAATAATAATGTTCTCATTTATTTTACTTTTTGTGGTCTTTATTTCGTTCACTACAATATGTATAGATATTTCCAAAATCAAAAATGTGTTTTTCAAGAAACGCATGATCAACGAGTCTTTTGTGAGATATGTGCTATTTTTTAATGACATTGAGGATTTATATACGGCCGGAATTTCTAATAAATAAGGAATAAACCGAAGAGAAACCTGAAGGATACTTGCCGGTTGTTTTATGGTTGAAAGGATCTAAAGTCCTTCAGTGATCCTGGAGGATTGTTGAAGAGGGGTGTAAATAAGTAATTGGGATCAGTGGAAAGCTCCTTTCGGCTGTTGTTATCGGATTGGAGCTCCAAAACCTCCTTCCATGTTTACCGGACATCCTCAACAGTACTGTTTGCTCCGGTTCAGTTCAAAGGAACTCCTTTACTTACTCTGTAGTATATGTGCTTATTCCAGCCAACAGAGCGTTAGAACAGCCTCTCTCTTCCTCCTCAATGTCTGTTACTCTTATAGACCAGTGCGCATCTGTAAAACCGCAGCAAGTGTAAGTTCAATGTTGAGAGGGGGTAAGCTAAATTTTGTGGGAATATATTCGGAAGACCTTATAAAACAATTATTGAGGTATTCGTAAATGGAAAATTCATTTTTGTGGACAATTTTTTTTTTTAAATGTAAAAAATCGAAAATATCAGTTTGTTTTAAAAATTCATTTTCCAATTTTCAACTCCAAAAGTACTCTTGTCAGAGACCTTTCAAGGCGTCAAAATATTCACCATAAAATGTTTTATGTTTAAACTTGATTCGTAGCTGATCAAATTAGCAAAACGTATAAAAAAATGCATTTAGGTCCTTCATATTCTAGAAAACAAATGTAAATTATGTAATAAAACAACCCACTAAAATTCGCTTTAATCGGTTTGCGGGTTTTTGCATAATAATTTTGCAATTGAGGTATTTTCAAATTGTTGCAAAATCCAAAGACGTGCATTACGTATTTAAAATATTTGTTTTTCTTTTAAAACAAGACATTTGATTACAAAAGAAGGAAACCTATTATAACATATAGGTGTATAAAAATTCTTGAATGAAGTCATTGAATTTATAGCTTATAAGGTTGACCTCATGAAACAATCCGGAAGTGCCGACTAGAAACTTTTACGTTTCAGAACCCCTAGAGATCGAAATTTTCGTCATGTAATCGCACAACATTCAAGATCACATCATATATTGCTGACCACAAGTATCTTGATGCGATGAAGGAGCGAACTCTCAGAATTTATTACATAATATGTAATATATCCCCCTATTTTGATAGGGTTGGGTGAGATAGGGGTTGGTTGACTTGACAAAGTTCATCAAAGAGAATGAAGATTAAAAAACTGACGACAGAAATTGTGTAATATACATATGCACTCTTGGTTATAACAATGAATATTGTATTTTTGTTAAGTTAAATTGGCTTTATTCGAATAATGCATATTGCGCTTAGATAACAACGAAAGCTCAATAAATAGAAAAAGTAGTACACCTAAAAAGTTACATAGCTATTAAATAAATAAATGTTCGTAATATGGGAGAACATGTTCAATAGAGGTTTAAATTACTGCAAAATGTTCAACCACTTTTAAGGTTAAATCCAAAACTCAAGATGGCCTCTTGAAAAGAATGTTCGTAAGAAGTGCGAAAGAGGGTATAGGAAAGAGCCACGTGATAAGGAGATTTGTGAGGGAAACTTGAGCCAGAAACTAAGCTTGGTTTAAGATAATCCGTAGCAGTTTGAATAAAATTTTCTCCCACTATACTCGGAGGCTGAGACTCATTCCTTCCGAGCAGATATGGATTCCAAGCAGTTCCAGTCACAAGTTCTATTCACATCCATGGTGTTTGCTGAAATGCTTTAGAACAATATCCATTTCTTGGAACCAATTTGCAGAATGAATGAATCAATGAATAAAGTAAATATGTTTTTATTCTAAAATGTACATTGCTTTAACAATAATTAATTTTTATTTACAAAAAAGCTTACTCAGCAAAGCCCATCAGCTGCAGAGGTAATTTGCTTACCCAGAGTAACAGAGTATTAAAATGAAAAGCGTACAAGAAGGACAAAACGAGCCTCCTCTATAATCAATGAAAGATAAATATTTAAGGAACAAAATAATTAATATGATATCAAACTCTGACTAATATAAAACGAAAAAAAATATATACAATAATATCAATAAATAATAAATCACAACAAAATGACACTAATAATTAAATTGCTGGATTAAGAATTGTGTGATATATTGTTATGAATCAGATACCTCTATATTATTCTCTTCCACTGGAAATCCAAAAGACCGATGAATATATCATACATGATACTGAACCCTATTTCTTGGTAGATGGAGATATATTGATAGAGATATATTGGACAAACCACAGACTGACCACAGACTCCCTCATCAATATTCCCTTCATAGAATCAGACCTGATCCAAAGCACCTGATTATTATTCCTAGACCAATATAGACTCCAAC